>CM052079.1:31810239-31850239 GCA_020010945.3 Muscidifurax raptorellus
GCGTCGATGCGTGTTTCAGCATTGTGAGCGGGAAAATTGCAGTTTCGTACAGTGTATTATAATGAGCTCACATTGTAACGAGTTTTATAGATTTTCCTGAAATAATAATTTTCGTCATCAGCGTGTGTCGTCGCGTAAAATATTATTTACTCACGCGCCAAGTTGTACGCAGTTATTTTACGTCGTGCGGATAAATTAGAAACTTGCCGGAAGGGCGAGGAGGTTGAATGCTGTGATCGAGACGCGTCTTTTAATATGATGGAATTATAATTGTTCTCTCTGGCGAATTTAGGATGCGGCATTATTAAGCTCGTATAAGGCACGTGTGTAGAAAACATTTTGCAGTACGCAGCCGTTGTGATTTCCGAGAAACAATGACTCTCCATGCACGGCGTGTACATGCACGGGCTCATTGATTTTCAGAGACCGCAGAGTTCTATACCTATCGCTATATATTATATATGTATATATTACAAACGATCATGAGTAAAAAGTGTATTAAACTCCCGGCGCGTCGCGTCGCATCACAATCTATATAACTATCGAAACCAATATGCAATACCGAACGCAATGACAATCCCAACAGCAATACTGAAATAAACGCGAAGAAAAAAAAGCACGTAGGACCCGTCCGTAAAATAATCCCATCAGATATCATTCGAAGCTTATTACATACTAAATGCTTAATAAGCGCAGAGTTCGCATCAACCTCGCCCATCGATCGTAACAAAAATTCCGGTCGAAACCTCCATCCACAACGCGCGACGTGCGAAAGTTTGCGCACCGCGTTCTCCGCAAAAAGAAAGGAAAAAGTCGCGAAATTCGATTATGTATCCTCGAGGTAGGCGCGCATTAATATATACGCGTATAAACTCACACCGAGCGAAAAGGCTTAATCACCCGAGTGTATCTCGCGCCCTCGGAGTTTGCTGTACGGATAAATCGTGCGCGCGAACGCACACACGCGCGCGGGCGCGCATAATTATCCATCAACGCCTTGCCGTCGATCGTCCTCGCCTGCAGCTCCCGACGATATATATATATATATATGGAGATCCTTACGTGCCGATATTTACTAGCGAATGGGTGGGTGTATACGCCGAGTTTACACGAGTAGTCTGATATGCGCGTCAAAGGCTGCGGTTTCATCAAGGAACTGGAAGAATTTCGCGATCGGCCTAAGCGATTCGCCTGGGTTATTTGATTTTCGGAAGCGATAATGTGTGAGAGAGGGAGTTTTTTTTTAAGAGAAGGTGTGGGCTCTATTATGGCTGTCGGCTTAATTGGCTTATTTATGCGGAGGCGGGAAGTGCTTGTGGGATCGCTCTTTGACACGTTCGACTCGAATTTTACTGCGATGATGTGGTATTGAATAAACTTAATTTGACAAATTTTTTGGTAATCAAGAGAGAGATTATATAGGATGCTGAAATTACTTTTACTTGTATGATCGAAGCCTTCACTCGTTGATCGAGTTTTTAATTATTTATCAAGCTCTTCAGTTTCGGTACATTTAAATATAAGGTTTAAAATATGCCACATTTGCTAGGAATAACTTAATTAAATTCTTCTTATAATTACTAGAATTCGAAAACCATCGTCGCTATGACTTTTCTCGCGCAACTGTTTATATTTATGCAGATAAAATCGACGCCGAGATATAAGTGATCCGCGTAAATCGAGTCTCTCCTTTCTACGCACTATTAATCATCGACTCCTATACTGACGATCGCTTGATGCGTTTGGTGATAAAATACTATACATGCATAGAAGGTAATGCTTGCGCCACGCGTTTATATTGTTGCCTTTTTACTCTTTTTCCCCTGCTCTATTGTGACACTCGAAGCATATATATATATATGCGTTAATATATATATCTTACAATCAGTCGAGTGCGCCGTCGGTCGTTCCAACACTATAACTCATTTGATGAATATATATGTATATATAGGTTCAACAACACAATAATTTCCGCATATATGGAACGTATTCTTAGAAAATTATACATAATAGAATACAATGGAATGCTTGCAATTAATGCGATTATAACACATAGACTAAATCTTTGCACCAAAAAAATATCTGTCTAAATCTCGCCTGAAGATACGGTAACCTTATGATTCAATAAACTTTTCAAATACTTTAACAATTTTGCTCTCTTTTTGCAAAAGTATATATAATATTAGCTTTGCTTAAATTATAAAATGCGTACAAAAAGCGTGGTAAATATAAAAAAGGGTATAGGGATGCAAACAAGGATAATAGAAACGCAAAATAATAATGACTTCGTTAAAAATCATAAAAGAATATTGCTTTTCAAAATAGGAGTTTATATTTTTATAATATAGTATAATGTTAAAACTAAACAGAATGGTACATGATAATCCTAAATAATAATTAATAACTATACTCATAATGATAAAATGTAATAATAATAATTATTCTATATGCGTTAGAAAGTAACAAAATAAACCTTAGTATAACTTATAGTATATAGCCGCAGTTTTTATTAGGTATCTAGTGTGTCGCGATGAAAACCTAATATTCGTATAATGATGTAATAGTAATGTCGCAGTGATAGTTCGTAAAAATAATAATAATAATAATAATAATAATAATAATAATAGTCGACACTACACTGATGATAATAATGATAAAAATAATTAAAAAGAGAAACAAAGCACCGTCATCACATCGGGGCCGCATACGTCCGCAGTCCGCGCACACTGTGGACCGGCGGAACACCCCCCCAAGGAACTTTAGTCCAGAAAAATATGAATAGTCGTACTAGCATTAAAGTATGGTATTATGCAGGCACCTAAAATTATCCTACACAGTGTATACGTATTTAAGCGCGCTCGGGCGACTCTCCTTCGCCATGCACCCTTTCGATGCTCGATCTCGTCACCTGCGCCCACGCATATGCATATATACCCACTTCTTCGATAGAAATCGTGTCTATAATAACCGTCGAGTCTCGTTCTGTAGCTGAGTTTGCGTTTGAGAAAGATATTGCGAAAGTCGGGCGAATTTAATACAGTTTCAGTTTCATCCGACGTGCAGAGAGATCGCTACGAAAGTTTATAAATAAATTCCATTAGAATCGAGTTCCTACGAGTTACGATGATGTAAAATTTTGTTACTTCAATGTGTCAGAATTAAAGGAAAAACAATGTGTACATTGTGTATATATAGAAAGATCAATTGAAAAGAGAACGTATCTCGCTTCAACAATAGCAGCTCACATCTCTCGGCACTCCGGATATATAAGACCGGGAAGCTTCAGCGCGGAAAGTATAAGAAGGAGAGTCGACCGAGTGGAATGAGATCAAATTCGAAAAGAGAACAGGTGAAGCGGTCAACCATATGAGTGTCTGTGTGCAGTGTATTTTATACATGTATACTCTTCTCCTCACGTGTACGCTGCGTTTCGATCGACAAGTATATACTATATATATACGAATGAAGCCGCCGGGAAAACGAGCTTCGTCATCGACGTGCGTGCAGCACACCAGTATAGTGCGTCGCAAAAGCTCGACGCGATAACCTAAAGGAAAGCGAGCACTATGCGCGGTACATGTATATATATATATATATGTATATTTGTGTGATCCGCCGCTACTATATACTATATAGACATCAGCCTGCGCTCGCGGGTACGTATATATATATATATATATTTTTTTTTTCTTCTATTTACTGTACATGTAGGTGCTGTGTGAGTACCGATGCGAAAAAACGAAGGGTATGATGCATGCATAGGAGAGAAAAAAAATAAAAAACAACGAGACTTGTCATTTCGCGCGACGACAAATAATATCAAAGCCTCCCTTGTGCTGCAGCAGCATCGCGTGTTGATACATATCACGACGAAAAAAGAAGGAGAATGAGCAGCCGAGGCTGGAAAAGCTATCGTTGATTAAAAATCGTCGAAAAGAATGGACCCCGCAGTCATTTTTCTTTCGTTTCACGTATATATTATGATACACGAGCTCTTTTACCCCTTTGTGTATTAGAAATAACGTCCGTATTTTTAGAGACGGCAGCAAATTTTTCATTATACTTTGAGAATCACCAGAAATTGATATTTTCGCAGAAGCCTAATAATCGAAAGCAGCTAAAACTAAAACGCACATGACGATGCCTCCTTCAAGTTAAATGTGCCTGTGTTTATTCGAGCGAGCGAGCGAGCGAGCGACGAGCTATGAGCTCTATAATTTCTGCAATTATAAAGTGAAACTTTGCTAATTGATCGTATAGTCTACACGTCAGAAGTGCACTCGTTCATCGACTATTCCTCCGTCTATATTTTTTATGAGCAAACGACTTACGCACTCCACAACGAAGTGTACACGTGGGTTGGGATGCATGTAAATTATGCAGAAATAAGTATCTCGAGCTTCTTGATTATGCGGTCGGCTCGTTGTTTGCGACTCGCGATCTCACGATATTAAAAAAAATGGTCGAATCGAGGCTTGCTCAAATTACAAATTACAATTGTATATTTTTCGAGTTAAATTATAAAGTCGAATTTATATGCCTACGCACCTGGGTAAAAACTTACGGAGGAGGCCGAGGAGGGAAAAAAATTGTCGCGAGTTAAAAATGAGCGTCACTGTTCGATTCAGGATTTATATATATCGTAACCGCGCGCGGCGCATCTCCGCATGTACGCGCGCATGCATATATATATATATATACGCGACCGATAGCACGCTCGATTCTTTCCCTCTCTCGACGTCCACTTTGCATTTTTCCATACGTTCATTATATTTTTAGACCTTCGCGATTGCAAGGTTATATACTCGCGAGCGCGATCGCGTTGAAACTCTTGTTCGCGTCTGTCTGTCTGTCTGTCTCTTTCTCTCCCCCTCTCTCGCCGATGTCTGCGTTATACATATATTTCATTTCGTTATAAAATTCTCCGTTTATTTGTGTCTTGCCGAGTATATAGCTGCCGAAATCGCACGTCGTGTATGTAGAACAATTTTGAGTTTGTGAGCCGCAATGAAAAACGATGTTAACATATCTATTGTAATTAACCATATCATGAAGTTTGCGTGAATGCAAAGTGGTGGCTTACCTAAATAACCATATATATACGTATGCTTTATGCAACAAGATCTATCAACATTAGATGAGGACAGAAATACCTATACTATAAAGAGGACGCTTGGAAAAAAAATACAGAATTATGTTTCTCGACATTTGCCTACTATGTAACTTGTATATAGGACGAGTTCGCGGGCGGGCACGTGAACTTTATATATATATACACACACACAGCAGCAGCATCGGCATCTGCGCGCGGACCTCTCGTTCCTATAATATTCATAATATAGTCGCGTGGCTTCGATCTTAAATAATTATTCCGCCGTCTCGTATAATCTCGCTCATCGTTCGTCTATCGTATAATATATAGTAATAATATGTACAATACAACGGGCGCCCTCGGCCCGGCGCGAGCTCGAAATAAATTAAATTAATTAATACTTCTGGCAATAATGTCCTTGCGGGGTCGCTCGGAATCGCGCGAGACGCCGACGATTGACGCCGAAAGAAACGCGCGGAGATGAACGAAAAAAAAGCGATTATCGCCGAATCGTCAGTAGCTATACGTTTATATACTTTTGCCGCTGTGAAATCGAAACTATATATCGTCGCACACTGCACTACAGACTCTACTACTGCAAAGGCACGTCTTTGTATATAAAGTACTATACATATTTTATAGATAATAACCGAGAGAGGAAAATTGCACGAGAAAGTTTATATAAATATATAATACGGCGAGTCGCGTGATTCCGGGCCGGACCCCGTCGCGGATCTTTCTCTCGACTACGATCTCCACCTCATACATGTACATATGGGCGATAGAGAGGATATTTACACGCGGGCACTAAGTAATATAAGTAACGACCAGCTAACCCTACCGTTATGTCATATTATACGAAAACGCGCACGCAGGTACACGCCGATCTTTCTTATCTGTGTCTTATTCTCGTATCTCGAAGCCTAGTCTCTCTCTTGCGTGTGTATGTGTGTGTGTGTGATAATATGTATACGCGATTTTGCCTGTACATAGACTGTAAGCGCTACGGGAACTTGAAACCTATACTTCTGCAACTTTCCTACCTATATATGTGTAAGTGTATATATCATCGCGCCGAGTGAAAAGCCGAGAGGAGAGAAATTTCGCGCCGCGACATCATCAGCAGGGCTTACTTAAACATTGCGCATACGCGCGTTGTGTATCTATATATACCTGCGAGTTCGCGATCATAGTCGGTTCGTTACGATACGTTACGATGTATAATTATATAGGCGAAAGCGGCGAGTGAGAGTCGGTATACAAAGGAGGAAGAGAGCCGGCGCTCGACTGCCCCGATATATGTATATAGGGATTACGCTGCTCGGGAAACATAGGGCGATTAGGCGGTCGCCTATGCGGTACGAGATCGTATCGGCAATATAGCACGTGTACGGAGAGAAAGACCGAGAGCACGGCGCAGCTGTAGGTGGACGATCTCGGCCATTATCTTGCGCACCGGCAATTGCTA
Organism: Muscidifurax raptorellus; assembly: GCA_020010945.3. Lineage (NCBI taxonomy): Eukaryota > Metazoa > Arthropoda > Insecta > Hymenoptera > Pteromalidae > Muscidifurax > Muscidifurax raptorellus. Next base: position 31,816,800 of record CM052079.1, read on the forward strand.
ATCTCGAGGGGAGCCCGCGAAAAAAGGGTCAGAAGGAGGAGAAGAACGCCCGGTCCTCGTAGCTGATGCGCAATCGGACCGCATCGATTGCTATCTTTCCTGATGCGAGAGAGAGAGAGAGAGAGAGAGAGAGAGAGAGGGAGAGCGCGCTGTTTATTGCTGTGATTTTCCGACGGTCCAAGACGAGTGTGTGGCTAAAATTGCGGTTTTCTTCCGAGAGAGAGAGAGGGGGGGGGGAGTGAGAGAGTTACGTTATGACAATCGGGCTCAGTTTCGTTTGCACGGAGACCACGGGGAAAGACGCTCGATGGAATGTATCGTTAGACGTATACATGCACAAGACAATACAATATATTGGATTGATAATATTCACGTCCTGATGAACCAATGCAAGCCTATAGAATTTCACTAATAGCCACCCCTTCCGCCCGCGAATTTCCTTACGATTATAACGATTCTACTTTGTAGTTAGTCACCTAGTAATATGTATATTCATCACAGCTCTGAGATCACTCTCGTTTCAACAAACACTTTTTTTCCTAATCCTACTTCTTGTAAATAAATCACATTAGGTTGCAAGAATTTTTACTCTCCTCGATTTCGTCGTATCGAATAATAATAACATTCTTTCCAAATTCAACGCGCCAAACTTTAAAAATTCAATCAACGTAGTTTTTAAGTAAACATCGAAATTTCGTACGCCGCGATCGCATGATATTACATTATACATCAGTCTCCAAAGCGCGCGACGGATGAAACTTTGTCTCGCGCAGCCGCGTGCTTTGCCCATAAAAATTTTAAATTTCATCAATTACAACACGTGTATCCACGCGGAAACACTCCAAATCTCGCCGTAAATATTTGTCACGATTTTTTTTCCCACCCTTTTTCAACCTTTTTTGCTCAAAATAACGATCTATGTCCATGCTCTATATAATTAAAAAGAATCAAGGTACCCGTTAACCTATGAATATATAGCTACAGTCGCGCCGGTTATTTTCGGACTCTATATCACCCTCAACTCTATAGTGAATTCTATACATCGTCGCAACGAAATTTTACCGTGGAATTGTATCTCCGTGCTCTTAAATATGAGAAGAGCCGACGCGCGCCTCTTGAATATTTCAGCCGCGAGAGTCGTCTATATATCGACCGATTCGCGCCGCTGCTGCTGCTGCTGCTGCAGCCTCGGGAAAATAGCATCGACGATTAACAATGTGCAACGACTCTCCGATGTGCGGCTGTGTAGCCGTCGGTTCTACGCTTTAGCCATTAGCCCGCAACTTTGTCGCGTATATATATTCGTACTATACAGCTGGAATGTTTCATCTCGCCCGTATTATATTTTTTTTACTCATTTTTATTTGTTTTTTATTATCATCGATTATTCGATTTTTTTTTGTTAATTTTATTTATTTCTTCACCGAGTTTATTGTATGTAATCTATATAAGCGTCGCTGCGCGAAAAAAATGCGAGACGCAATCGAGAAAATCTCGAAAGCGAATCCATGCCCTCAATATTGGTCCTTGGAATAATGAAATGTGGATTGCTGACGCAACTGTACATTTTCATTATACCGCCTTTTCACTATCTATAACTATGTGTGTGTTTTTTTTCAATATTTTTGTTTTACATGAGACACATTCAGTTTTCTACAATCCAATGGTAATTGTACAGATGTTTTACAATGCGTTTAAGAAAAAATTTAGAATTTCACTGCTACCCTTACTCTCAAGTCTCATTTTTCACAATAATCTCAATAACTTAAATAACTCGCAATTAAACGTCTACATATAAATACTGATTTGTCTACTAACGTGTCGCCTTGCATGAACTGAGCCAGATTGTCGTGGGTGAAAACGATTTTAATGCAGCGAAATCTGCGTTCTCTCGGATTATCGTGAATAAAAACCGATGCTTTTTTGGTAGTGTTGCGTTATAATGTTTTCGGAAGAATTGATTCATTCGTCACTTGGTAGTACAGCACCAATAATTCTGATGTATCGAAGTCTGCGCATCAATGCTCTCTTTTCGCAACAGAAAACAAGTATACGAGACGATTCAATATCTTCCGCAAGCGCCGATTTTACGCGAGTTATCGAATGCGAGGACTCCCAGTGTACATGTATTGTATGTGTGAATGTGTGAATGTGTGTAGAAGATATAAAACGAAAAAAAGAAGGAAAATTCGATCAACAGAATTGAAGGCGAGAAGAGTGGTGCTCGTTTTATTGCACTGTCTCCGATGGCTACCGCATCATCAGGTATATATATAGTGTATATTTATATATATATATATATATAAACTTGGTCTGTTCTAGTAACTCATTGCCAGTAAGTCTATACCTTACGCATTTAACTTTAAAACTACTACCCTACCTGCCTCTGATTGCACAACATTTCATTTACCTTTACTAGTCGAGCGATTCTTTTCCGTCCAATCGATTATACATTGCTCGCGACTTCTGTCTGCGTGACGTTAGGTGCGAGGAAATATTGCTTTTTCATAATTTTTACACCATTTGCGCTATGATGCCAGGTATAGGTGTATATAGTCTCTAATTCGCACCGAGTCCATAGCCATCGACAGAAAGCGCGTCGACCGATTTCGAAACGGACACTCGCGAATTCCTTTCACCGATCGGTGCCCTGTATAATCGATTATAATACAGTCCGATGGGCTGGGAAAAGCGATCGTCGGTCGCACCGTCAGCGCACTCCTAACAATGCATTTTTTTTTGTTCACCTACATAGCCTACAGCTTCGCCTTTACGAATAGTGTAGCAGCTCGGAATCGGCCGTGCGTGCGTGTCTCTAAGAAAATGTCCCTGTTCATCGCGCGTCTCTCCGTTATATAACTATCATATATTTATATATAGAGAGAGGAAAAGATCATCGTTCAGTAGCCCCTCGGTCTCATCCTACACGTGTAATTTTTTTTCTGTTTTACTTCTTTTGTTGTATAATGTCCATCGCCATTCTCAACTGTATAAAATATTTTGAATCGTATCAACAACAGTCACATCGTACATTCGTACAATGTATTAGTACAATCATTACAATAGCTATAGTTATCGTAATCAATATAATATTCACAGCATTTTATCAAAATCTCTTAAAAGCACCAACCATGGCGACTCGTATAGATTCGCGCACTCACGCATTCTCACTCTCTTGCACTCTCAGCCTCTCTCTCTGTCTTGTTTTCTCGTTTATACTCGATCCGTCCCTCTTTTTCTCGGCGTCTCGTAGTCGTCGTCCTTTTCTTTATTATATATTTTAAATATTTTTGCTTAGCTCTAAGTCTCGCAAAGTGTCGGTCGTGTGTGTATGTGTGTGTGTACGTGCAGTCGAGATCGCAACTCTGGCGCTCGACGACGTTCTCCATCTTACATTATTATTATACCCTCTCTCAGCGTCTCTGTCGGCTTTGTCCTCTTCCGTTTCTACGAGATTTTCACCTATAATCGTGTATGTATATATATAATATTTATATTTATTTATATTATATATACGGTTGTCGCACTAAACTGACCTTAATAATCTTTATACAACTCACGCGTATCGAGACGATATTATTATTATTATTTTTTTTTTGCTTTCGTAAACCCGCTCTCTATTTCATTTTCTCTCTCTTAAAGCACTGATTAAGCGAGGGAGCATCCGCGCGTAATAATATATTTCCTTTTAGCGTGTCCCTCCCCCCGATGGGACACGGTGTGTGGCTACTGTGTGTGTGTGTGTGTAACGAAAAATCATCACAGGACTAACTAGAAAATACCTCGCGTTTCTCGTGTGTGTGTGTGTGTGTATGTGTGTGTGTGTGTGTTTACAGCTAAGCGCGCATCAACAACAGCGCGTCAACAACGACGACTGTTGAGCAACAAGAACATGTTCAACGGCAACAACGACGAAGACGACGACGAAGATGAGACTTTGTCATCGGCGGAGCGCGGGAGTAGCGTTTGAGCTGTTGGCATAGCTTCTGCTGCTGCTGCTGCTACTGAGGAGCAGAAAGAGCGCGAGCTGCTGCTGCTGCTGATCCAGGAGCTGCGTCATCGCAGTATCGGTCGCAGGAGATTGTTGCTGTTGTTCTCGTTGTTGTTGTTGTTGTTGTTGTTGGTGGTGGTGGTGGTGGTGGTGGTGGTGGTGTTGACGGTCGTGGTGATGACGTTGTCGACGTAGTAGACGGCTGGCGTGGATGCGGTTGGCTGCTGCTCAGTGGTGCGGTGCGTGGGGGTTGGGCGGGTTGGGGTTGACCGCGGGCGTCGCGGCCTCCTCCTCGTTGGGATCGACGGGGCTCGGGGAGAGGAACTTGCGCACGTACTTTGGGTAGTGGGTCTTCTCGTGGGCCTTGAGTATCGTCGACCTCGAGAAGGTCTTGCCGCAGAGGGAGCAGCGAAACGGTCGCTCGCCCGTGTGCACGCGACAGTGGTCCTTCATGTGGTGGCGCAGCTTGAAGGCCTTGCCGCAGAACTCGCACTTGAAGGGCCGGTCGCCCGTGTGAGCGGGCAGGTGGCTGATAAGCGAGCCGACGTCCGGGAAGGACTTGCCGCAGAACTTGCAGAGCACGACCCCGGAGCTCGGGTCCGAGTGGACGGCTGCGAGCTCGAGGTCCATGGGCTCGATGGGTCCGAGGCCCGCGGCCCCGGGATAGTGGGCCTCGGCCGGCAGGTGCAGCCCCGTCGGCACCTCGAGGCCCAGCTGGGCCTGGAGCTGCAGGTGGGCCGCCTGCTCGCGGTACTTGAGCGACTCGAGGCTGTGCGAGAGGATGTGCCGCGTCAGCTTGCTCTGGTGGAGGAACGAGGCACCGCAGTACATGCACGCAAACACCCGCTCATCCATACCCATCAACTCCTGCAACCAAACAAAATTAAGAACATCAACTTCTTGCGCTTGCGCTATGGTGCTTCTCCCTCCGCTATTATATCTCTCTCGCTCGCTCTCTCTCTCTCTCTCTACACTATATACACATCATTACTTCAAACCGACACTTCATTTATATCTAATCTCAAAAACAACACGTCCATCGCTCAGTTATTCATTATCATTAAAATCATCATCATCATCATCATCATCATCATTATCATCAGCATCATCGTCATATAGTCATCTCAGATTCCAGCTAACTCTACTATTCTCTCTCTCTCTCTCTCACTTTCTTTCAAAGGCAACACATTATCACGCGACATATTGTTCATTGTCTTTCTCTTTGCTCCAGCGTTTTGTACGTGTCAATTGTTGTCGTAGCTTTTGTGTGTGTGTGTTTTTTTTTGTGCTAGTGTGTTCTAGATACAGTGTCGTAGTATACAGTTGCTCATTGCTTGCTCCTCGCTCGAAATGTCTCTGCGAATCTGTGCAGTTGCATTTTCGCGCCTAGCTTGATTCCCAAAGAGAGTTCGAGACTCGGAGAGAGATAAAGAAAGAAAAGGGGTACAGTCTAATCGCGGCCTCATCGAATTTAGCTCGTGTGTCATATATGGAGGTAAGCCGAAAAAATTGGCAGTGCAAAGTGTCTTTATATTATAATAGAGTGGCGTGTAAGAGCGAAATTCGACGTGTATATATACTCGTTTTTACTTCTCGATTCACCAAATCTCTTCTCTCAGTTTTTTCTATCACTTCTTTTTACAAAAACGAGGAAAAGTTACATCAACAATCGGCAGGTAAACTATGCTATTCGGATTGCTCGAGACCGCAACTTTTGCTTCGATTCTAGTTTTGCATAAAGCAATAACGCGTTGAGATATAAAGATCCATTGAAGAGGCTCGAGGTTTTTCATCCGAAGAAAATGAGCGATATATATTTAGACAGAGAGACAGCCATAGATATAAGGACAGATACAGAGTAATAATATGGCCGTCTGTTATACCCACAGCTCGAGAGAAAGATGAAGAGAAGAAATTCGGTGAACTACAAGTTTGCTTTTCAGTGTTTTTTTTTTTCAATTTTCAGAGTTATTTTGACTACAAAACGCAAGCTAAATATGTCGTGTATAGATATATATCATTCGTGTATGTACACAAGTGTGTGGCAAGAAGTGTCTTCTACCGCGTTTCTATATAACTTTACTATATATATATTTAGATATATATATATATATAGTTCCGTAAACAATTGTGTCTGATTTTTTTTCTTATTTGCAAAGAATGTAAATATTATCTCATTTACTTTTTGTTTTGTTCTGATATATATATACATATGGAGGATACACGGTAGCAACACAAGAAGTTGACGCTCATTTTTTTTGTTTGGCGCGCACGCGAGACCGCCCGAAGGCGCGCGGTCTTTTTGGCGATCATTACAAACATTTAATAATCATTATTTTTGTGGTTCATAATAATCTTTTTTTTCAATCATTTTATTACAATCGATTGGCTTCAATGGTGAATAACAAAATAAGTAGTGATAATCAACAAATGCGTGTATTACAAAATTTCTAATTAGTAGGATTAAAAAAAAACAGTATAGAGTAATAAACAATCGAACAAAAACATCTTAGCAGCAGGAGCCACCCCAAAGTCCAAACTCTCACGAGCTCAGAGTTAATATTATATTCGTATATATTATAAAAACAGAGATTGCAAAAATTTCAAAAAACAATCGAGACTCTAGACCCATTCCCATTATTTATCATAGCAACAACAACATTATTATGAGACAACCCGTGCGTGTTCATGGACTTTCGAACGGCGTTTATTCTTATCTTTTTTATTTATTTTTTGCTTATGCCTCCGCCGTACGTCGCAAGTCTGCGGCATATATGTAATAGCGCAACGTTGCGACGCACCGCGAGGCATAAACATATCGGAGCAAAGGCAAATTGCATTCAACGCAAACAGCAACCGAAAGACAAATATATAATAATATATAGAATATAATAATATATATATATATATATGACAATGTGACAAAGTAAGAAAGTAAATGATATATGCGCAGTACGTACTGGATATATGTTGACAATAATGTTTATATACTTAGAGATTTTTTTTGCAAATTTTTGATTTTCAACTGAACGACACATGTGGATGTACACGAACGTTATGGAGTGTGCACGTGTGTATATATATATTTATATATATAATGTGGTGCGTGCGCGTTTATTCTGTTTCTTTTTTGCTGTATTATATATAGATGTGCGTGTCTGTATCGTAGCATTGCCGGGAAACGTAACAAGTTATTGTTATTTCTTTTTTGCAAATGAGGAAAACGCGATATGGATGACAGTTGGATAACTTTTTGAGCGGAAGACAAAAGCCAATGTTGAAAAAATAATAACGTCGTACAAGTATAATACTCGGAGATCGTGATTTTCGGTTGAAAGAATTATGCGTATAATGTCTCTATTGGTTAATTTGCGCGAAGATGAAACAATAGCCAGGAACGAAGGCGAATTTCTTTATTGAGACGAGCAGCAGGAAATAAAAACGACAGGAGAAAGCTAGATCGCGCGACAATGCTTATTTAATCGAGGTACCAAAAAAACAACTCGGCGCATACAGATCAATAAACGAAACGTTTGGATTTCGTCCACGAGCAACAGGCGTTCATTTTTTTGCGATTTTCACACATATCCACGCTTTCCGAGTCGATTTCAACGAAATCTCGCTACCGAGAAAAACTCGCCATGCTTTGATTTCCGGTCGAGCGTATAAAAGACATTCGCGGTTCGACTCTGTGAGTCTCGCTTTCACGATTGCCGCTATCATTTTTTACTCGAATTTGAATAGATCGATTCGCGATCGAGAAATAACGCGTGGTTGCCCACGGGAAAAGAGACATTGTTTTTCTGTTTTTATACATATATAGAGAGACGCGGCGACGAGAGAAGAGAGAGTGGCATTGGGGGCTTGCCGAACGTGAGGCTTTGATAAGAAAAAGAATAAAATAGAGAGAGAGAGAGAGAGAGAAAAAAATGGGATGCACATATAGAACTACGGCAAAGTAGGCAGCGAGAAGCTGGACTCGAGACTACATTTTTCTTTTCTTTCTTTACTTTCGACTCTGTTTTTTTCTGTGGCGCGTTATTTCAAAATTTCCATACATTTTAAGAAATTTTCTCTCAAACTTTTAAACTCAATAATTCAATTAGAATTTGGCAGTTCTATGTGTTTTTTTTTCAAAATTCAGAACGTGTTTCAATTTAGAAAGTACATATTGTAAATAACCAATTATCTCAAGAGACAAAATTCACTAAATGTGTATACAACAATAAGACCGAGAGTCATTTAGAAGTTCGAACGGCGACTGAGAGCACAGTTAAATAACTATATTTATTATTACATATGTATAATGTTCGAATACTCGGCGTGATATAGTGTGCAGCGGACAGCAAAGCTCTTGGGCACATGCAGCAACCCCACATGCAGTAGTTAATTATTATTCCTCTTTTTGCAATTCCGATATACCAAAAAAAAGAAAAAAAATCGCCCATAGCGCCATTTACGTAATCGTCGATAAAACTATATATAGAGTAAATATGGTGCGACGGCCGTTGCCTCGTAGAACGGATTTTAAAGAAAAAAATTAAAGCAATAAAAGTACGCGTGCGTTGCCTTCGAAAAAGAGAAAGAGACAGAGAATACATAATACGAGCAAAAAGAAAAAAAAACAAAGAAACGAACGCGTGTGCATATGTATATATAGGTAGAATCGCGCGAACCAAAGGAGAAACCGCGAAAAACACAAGAGAAAAGTATACGCGAATCGAATCTTTGCAGCGATAGCGTGTGATATAACAGAACGTACTATACAGACTCGCGTAAGGCGCGTGTCGCGGCTACAATTATATATGCATTGTCGCGCTACGAAAATATACGCTGCGTTATCATCTGCAACCCAACGACCTTGCCGTGTCGTGTCGCACGATTACAGATGCATCCGAGCCGGGCGTTTTTGTTATTTATTTATTTATTTTTCTTGTTATCTTTCTTTCGTAATACATGTGTAATAATAAAATAAAAAATAAAATAAAAAATAATAGTAATATAGTAATAACAATAATAATAATAACAATAACAATGATAATGATAATAATATTGACTGTATACTGTTATATATGTATATATAATATTAAATATGTATATTTATGCAGAGCAGAGAGAAATACAAGAACAAGAATAATCGATAAGATATCCAAGTTGGAAAATGCAAAAGACACTCACCGGATCAGGCGGCAGTCGGTAGTCGCTGGACATTTCGCTGCTCGCGCTCCGCTCCTCCGTCGACCTCTCCCAGTCCACTTCCTTTTTTAGAGACTGCGAAAGGACACGTTTCATTGTTTAGATCGTTTCGCGGCGATTGCTCGCTCAGTCAGTTTATTTTTCGTTTCCTTTACAGAATCTTCTCTTTAGGATCTTTCGAAAAGCGACGCGGGGCTGCGGATAGCGCAATTTAACAAAAATAGGTAATATAAAATACGAACGCCGCTGGCCATTGTGACCGTTTAATAATTCTCTCGCACAAGGGGGCTTATTGTCCGTCCGAGCGACGTTCGGGATCCGGCATTATTTTTATAGAAACGTCGCTCTACACGGGGGAATATTTTTTTCGATAATGAAGAGCAGCCTTTTGTGTACGCGGCTTTATTGTCGAATATGCGGCCGCGCGCGCGTGCGCTCAATTTTTATAACCTCGCACAACGGCAGCATTCACTTATCGAGTGGGACGCAGAAATTTTGTGAAAAATTTGCGAAAAATATATTGTATACTGCGCAGTATACACGGATCGGGGAAACGAAGAATCAGGGTGCTTGAAGAATAATGCACCTATTTATATATATATATGTGTGTGTAGTAATATATGTATACATATATATATGTGTATACCAGCAAAAATCGAAAAGAGAAAATATCCAAAGTAAAAGAAAACGAACAAGAGAGTTGAGCAAATCCGTGTAAAAAGTAAGAAGGGCTGAAAGATACTCACGAGTGGCACTTGCTGGACCGGAGGCAGACCCGATGGGCCCGCCAGGGGCTCGGTACTGTGCGGGGACGGAAGCCGGCTCAGAGGAAGGCTGCTGATGGGTATCGTGACGGGCGTGACGCCGATTCCGCCGGCGCCGGCGCTGCTGTTGTTATTGCTGAGGCTCATGTCGCTCGGTCCGCTGTGGACCGAGAGGGGGCTGAGCGAGCCCCTCGTCTCCTCGAGGCTCGCCACCGAGTCGGAGTCGCGCCTGGACCTGGGCCGGTCCAGAGCCAGCGGTCCCGGGCAGGGACTGCTCGCCGCCCCCCTCGAGCTCCTCGTCGTGGTCGTGCCAGGTGGCGGCGAGGCCGGACACTCGCTTATCTCGACGTCGTCGGTGCTGCACTCGTTCACGCCTAGGTTCTGCTGCTCCCTGTCTCTTTCCCGCTGCTCCCGATCCCGCTGCTGCTGTAACGCTTGCAATTCTCGCTCCCTCGAGCTGGTCTCGCGCTTGTCGCGCTCCTTTTCCCGGTCCCGCTCCCGATCTCTGTCCCGGTCCCTGCAGTCCCGGTCCCTGTCGTGGTTCCGCTCCCTGCTGTCCTTGCTGTCGCCGGCTCTGCTGGTGCCGCTGTGTTGGTGGTGTTGATGGTGCTGATGGTGCTGGTGGTGTTGGTGATGATGGTGCTGGTGCCTCTCATCCTGCGCGTCCTGCGCCATGGGTTCGGCCGCCGCTGGAGTCGTGGCCGCCGTCGCCGGAGTCGTCGCACCCACAGCCGCAGCCGCAGCCGCCGCCGCTGCCGCCGCCGCCGTCGTCGTCGTCGTCGTCGTCGTCGTCGTCGTCATGGTCGTCGTTGTCGAGCTATTGCTGTTGCTGGTATTGTGATTGTTGCCGCTGGTGGTCGTGGTGGTGAGCTGTTGCGATGGTAGCTGCGACTGGGACTGAAGTTGCTGGGATGATTGCTCGTCTTCCTTGGAGGCCTGGACCGCCGCGGCGTTGATGTTGGTCATGTCGGCGAGGCCCTTGACCTTGAGGCTCTCGGCCGTCTTGAGGAGGGCTGACAGCTGGCAGTACTCGACGTTGACCTCGCCCTTGTACATGAAGTCGACGAGGGTGCGCAGCTCGACGAAGCGCACGTCCTTCAGGATGACGATGGGATGGCGATTCGGATGGTCGAGGAAGAGGGCCTGGAAGTAGCTGGAGCACGCCGATAGGACGACCTTGTGAGCGCGTATGGACGGGCCCTCCGTGCACGCCAGCGTCACGTCCACCAGCGACTCCGACTCCAGCAGCTGACTGAACACACCCAGCAAGTTGCTCTGATGATTGTTCCACCTCAGGCAGTAATGCTCACTTCCCATGTCTGTACTGCCCACAACCCTGCTGCAAAGCCAAACAGACGACGATGCGGTTATATATTGCATCATATTATACGTGTATGTGTGCGAGTTTTGTTGTGCTGCCTGCCGACGAACGAGCCGAGGCTTGTTATTAAAATCGCCGGAGCTTTCGTTCTTTATAATCTAAAGACAGGCGCCGGCTCTTTTATATATATATATATATATATATATGTGTGTATATATATATATATATATATATATATATATATACACATTAACTGCATATTATATGAACACGCGCGTACACAGCGGCCGGTTATAATGATATAGCGCTGAGATGTTACTTTGCTTATATATTATTGCCTCTCGTCAGCAGCTCCGCGGCGCGCCGACGAGATTATTGCCGCGACGGTTTCGCTTCATGAAAGAATTGCGCGTTGCCGTCTATATATGTATACAGCATCGTTTTGTACCTATATTATTAGCTTAAAGTGACGCGTAGCCTCACGCTTTTTCTTTTTGCTCTCGCAAATATATAATTACGGACTACACTATATACATATACACTATACTTCGAGACGATTAAAGTTCTCGGATAAATTATTTCGCGATATTCATGCGAATTCTGATAGACCCGTTTTGGTATTCTACGCGTAATTGAGTAATTCGCCGTTTACTTTCTGTGTACGTACGAAGTTTCAAGTAGTTTCCGAGTTTTCTATATTTATGCAGAGCAGGAAATAGTCTCTTATACCCCGTGGAGACCTTCGACTGCAGAAATCGCTACCCATAATATTTTACTGCCCTATAGAAAAATGTTACGAGCTGTAAAGAAGGCGCACGACAATAAATTGCGTATCTATATATGTATACACACTCATGCCATGCTTCGGACTTCCGATTCAGAGTATCGATAGGATTAAAAATTGAACGCATGGAAACGGACGAATAACACACCGAGCGCAAAACAAAATCACTCTCACCTCGTCACTAGCCGGCGAACCTTTTTTTCATCGCACGATGGCTTAAGTCCATAATATGAAAACTTGTGCCCGACAAAGACATTCGAGTCCATATGTTTCGATTATATATTTCTTTAAACAATCCCTTCTCTTCGCGCAACTCGCGGAAATCTACAAAACCAAGCACCCATTTGTCGTGTACATTAATATCGCAATCGCTCGAAAACACAAAAAAGTGCAGCTGGAGTCGTTCTGCCGATGCTCGGACCTCAACGCAAACACCTGTTCAGTCGACTCGGCCGCTTATCGTCGAGTCGACTAGCCGGACTCTTTACTTATATACACCTATGCAAGCACGAGCAAGACAGACAGAGTGGAAGAGCGCACGATGCGCGCGACGGAAGAAGGAGGGGGAGAAAGTCGAGGGAGCGAACGAGACAGAGAGCGTCGCTCAGTCCCCCGCACGTAATGAATTATCAATCGTGCACGGAGAGAAATTTCGAAGGCTCAGCGCTCGATACTTTCGAAGCTACGGGAACACGGCTTCGAATTCGAAGTATAGATACTCTACGATTTTCGTGCATGTACGGAGCGAGACATGGTATTATTAGCAGTCGAATTGCGAGAGTGGGGACTCCAAGATTCTCCGTACCGCAGGGACTCGACGCTTCGCAGTCTCAGACCTCGAAACTTGGATACTATAGCGTGTCGGCTGGAGCTCGAAAGTCGAAGCGGTAGACGCTTATGTTCGTATCGCCAGAGTTCGGAAAATTTCGGGATTCGGGAACGACGAGAATAGACGGCAAAACACTCGATCGATAGAGATCTGTACGGCCGCAATAACATGGAGCGCTGAGCCGTCGAAATTTCTCTCCGTGTGTATATTACACGTGGTGCTCTGATAAAATGCGTTGCGAAGTAAGCTGCGCGCTCGACTATACTTTATCCGACGCACCGCGCGCGTATAATGGTTTATAAGTTAGCTCACCCGCGCGTTGTATACGCATGGATGTTTGCGCCGATTTATCGCTGGTTCGATACACGCTCGCTGATGAGGATGAATTTCGGGCGAGTGGAACGTCTTTTGATTTTCGAGTTTGACGGAAAAATTCTTATCGAACGCGTATACGGTAAACTGGGCCAACGCGGAAGATGCGGAGAAAAACGGTCTCGTGTATAGAGGAAAACGTTGCCGTGGACCGAAGACTCGTCTGTCCAATTTTCCTCAACTATATGCGTCCGCACATTGACGTCTGCAGCGTATAAATATATTCGAAAATACTGTAAAACGAGCCGATATCGCACACCGTCACGAGTAGAGCGAATTTAAAAACAACTTCGCCTTTACAGCGGCGATATAATTCCATTTAAAAAATATATACGTACGTACGAGAGAAGATAAAAGCAGCAAACAAACGCTCTCCTCCGAAAATCGTAAACACGCGGATAGAGCGATCCTAACTTTCGGAACCGCATGAATTTCGAAAAAAAACTTGCTAATATATGCTCGGTATGTGTACGATAAAATAATAAAATATAAACTCCCGCTCTCTCTCTCTCTCTAACGCGCGAAAAAAATAGACGTAAATATACGCGGCTCGTGCATAGCGCGCAAAGTCAAGATAGCCAAGCTAGCCAGTGGCGGCACTTATTGATTCTTACATTGGCGAGTAGCCTAGCCGGCTGGCTAGTATATGCACGCGTCGCTCGTGCTGTAATATAGCGCATGTATACATCGGCGCGCGCGTTATCTCGCGTACGTTGTTTTTCTTTTCTCGCTCGCTCGCTCGCGTTTTTACAGCGCGCGCTCGCGCGAGCTCAAAAGTATATATATATATATATACGCTATGCCGCAGCGCGTGTTTCACACACACACACACACACATGCGTAAGCACGTGTATGTGTTCAAAGTTAGAATATAGCTAGAGTAGAGAGAGAGAGAGAGAGAGAGAGAGAGACAGACGCAAGTCGCACGCATGCTCGCGTGACACATGCATCCGCGCACTTGCGATACTAATTGCGTGCTTCGATTGTGCTAGCCTACTCTTTCGATTGTCGCGCGGTGACTGACGTATAGGATTAAAAAGAAGAAAAAAAAAGAAGCGGTTAGATATTATTACGCGTATCGATTCGAGCCTTTTTTCGACTTGGTGCGCTTTTGATGGGACGAAGATAATATCTGCTCGTGTGCGTGGAGAGGTGTATGTATATATATATATAATTTGTTCGTATCGAGAGCTTCTTATATAATTATTCCTCGCTCGTTGAGTCATGTACGTTTGGGAGATTTTGAAATTGCCGGCGATGTTTTTTGATAAAAGGATTATATATATGTATATATATATGAAACGCACGAGCTGCATTAAACTGATAAAAAGTAAGAAATTGTATTTTTGACGCACAGACATCACGTGCTTCTTTCGATATGATGCGATGAGTAAGAAAAGATTTTGAAGAATGAATAATTTATATCGATTTTTATTTTCACGGTCATGCGTGCACAACATTGGAAGAGAGTCTCAGGCAGTTATAGCATAAACAACCCAAAAATGAAATATACCTCTTGATATCGTATTTTCTCAATGTTTCACTTTTTGCATTTAGGCGTATCAATGCATTAATTCGTATAGCAAAAACGAACAGCCAATCAGAGAACGAATAGAATGATTACCACGTCCGTTTATGAATAGGATAGGACAACTTGGGCGATACTTAATGTGCTTGGCTAATCGCGTTTTTTTTCGGGACATCAATCAATGAATATTTACATAGACGTAGCTGCGAGATGGATGTACTCTTGCTTCTGACTTGTCACTTGGAAATTTGTAACTAATCAAACTTTGTAACAACGATGCGTAACAAGTCTATTCGAGATAAGACTATTCAACACAGTGGAGTCATTCGAAGTAATACAACGAAGTATAGCTATTATGCAAGCGCGTGTGACTTCAAGCCTTGATAAATTTCATTAATCATGCAGAAGTAGTTTTCTGAAGAAAAAAAAAGTTTTTACACAAGCAGCCCCAGCAGTTCTATCAAATCGAAATTAATCATGCATTCGAAAGATTCGTGGAGCAAAATCGCGCATATGCAAATCAGTAAAGGGTCAGACGACGAGCGAAAAAAAGAAGTCGAAGGTGGAAGAATCGCGCTCGGTTAAGAAAGTGCTCGACTGATTAGTGCTGGTCAGCGTAATGAAAGATGGACGAACTTGTATTACATGTGCTTATTTCGCGCGGGTACTTCATTTTTTTCGAAGTCAGATACCGGGAACGGGAGCTTATGCAACCGTGTTTTCAAAGGTGTTCCGTGCCAAGGTCTCGTTTTCGTCGTATACGAAAAAGAATATATATATATATATATATATATATATATATATATATATATATATATATATATACACAAAATGTCTCAATTCTTGTGTGCTTCGCCGAAATGCGCGCGCGTTATCATAAATAACTTTTTACATAGAAAAACTTGGCGGAATGTTTTCGCGTGTACCCGTACGGCGACGGAGAGTAGCGTCATTATTATACCGAAAATTTAATTGTCCGTGTTCTCGAGTTACCGCACGGTGAAGCGCTTTTGCCGCTGCATTCGCCGAAGGCTTGGAAATATTAATTCATCGAGAGCACGAATGTCGTTTCTAGAAAGCTTTTCTCCATTGGTAAATGCGCAATAGTGCTTCTTTCTATCTAGGATAACATTTTATTCGAGGGAAGTCTAGTTAGAGGTCTAGTTAGAGGGAATATGAAATTTATTAATTGATTTTCATTTCTGCTGAGAAGCACTGTTGTACGCATGTATATACCTTCAACTATTATACACACATATATATATATATATATATATATATATATATCAATTATTCATGATCGTATACGTGTACGCTGTTACATACCATGCAAGAAGCACATTATTTATTGAATAATTGAATATGAATCGCGGATGGTTTATTTAATACGAAATGTCGCTGCTACATCCTGATCAGTATCGGCGTGGCTATCTTTCGATATTTTTTATTCTCGGTTTTGACACAAGTGGTACACAGAAAAGTGCTTTCGCGTCTCACATCCAAAACTGTTTTTAATTGCCCGCTTATACTCGCACACCGTCACGATTACACGGTATTAGCGGATCTTTTATTTCCGTATCATACACTGAAAAATTAGCGGTAAACAGTGATATTCGACATATCCCTAAGGTTCGTGTATTACATACATAGATATATACAGGGGATAGGTATAGATGGTAGCTCAGTCTGTACACTACGACGGGAGAATGTCAGGCATCACGCAGCGCCGTTCTCGAATCGTGACCTACCATAACGCATCGAGCGCCGCAGTATATACGCGCGCACACACACACACAAGCATACATCTTATCTATCGATCTGTTGCCAACTAGTCACGGAAGTTGGGTTGCACCGAGGCTCGCCGCGACGAGTACATAAAAACGCACGCGCGCGCGTTATAACCGTCGGACTGCAGCACGTGCGCCGCTCGTATAAATGCGCCGATATAAGATGTGCAACGAAAATCGACGCGGAGTATATTATAACGATATTTGCGGAATTACGCAGAATCATTGGCGATACGCTTAATCGCTGCTGCTCTGCGCTCGCCTGGAATATATATATTAAATTCATTGTGTTATTGGAGAAATTGGCACTTTATGGCAGAGGAGTTTTTCTTCGATGAAAAATCCGCTCTCGCGGAAAACTAGATCGGCAGAGTGTATGTACAGACCGTCGTGCATGGTGGTAATGGTCGCATATATAACGTAAAACACCGAAATTACATGGCTTCGTACGCGACACCTGTTTTTTCTCTTCGCTCTTCACTCCCTTTTTTTACACTCAGCAGTCCCTTCTCCAGCCCACCCTCCGCTCGAAAGAGTATATATATATAAGAGCGTTACGTAAGGCGCAGTAGAAGCGCGAGCGAGTTATTTATGTGATTTTAGAGGTTTTCTTCGGGTCAATCCGTTTATACTATAACGGCACGCACGGCCCTGTGCAGCTCTCTCTTTCTCACACACACACACACACACACACACACACACATACACACACGTTTACACCTACGCGCAGACTCACACCCACGCACGTGAGCTTTTTCTGCGCGACCCTTTGTGCAATCACCGATCGCGAGAGAGAGTGAGAGAAGCTACCTATAGTATAGGCATTTGTATGCGAGTGACGCGTGTATACGCGCGAAGAAGGCTAATTCAGAGGGAGAGAGAGGGTCGAAGAGAGGGAGAGCAAGCACTGATTCTTTTGAGTGCGCACCGCGAGCTTTGAGCTTTGTTATATGCGAGGGGAAAGAGAACGCGCGTGCGAGCTTTTTCACTTGGTCGAGGGCGATGCACTTAATTAGCTCTGCGGAATAACTGCTGTTTTCTGATTTGGGGATGAGGGTCATTTTTTTATTTCAATATTTTTTAACTTGGACTTATCTGGCTTGAGTCTTTATACAAAACGTGTAAAATTTGCGTTTACTTATGGACTGCAATGCATTTATTATACTGAATGATAATGCCATTGAATGAGTAATCATCAGTCAATGATTCAACAGTAAAAATGTAGTTAGGCTCGTATAAAAAATACAGTTTGCACGAACCTGAAAATCTCACGTGGATAACTGTAACACGTGCTGTAATTAATAGCGAGATATAGATAGGTATTGAAAATATGAGTAATTTCGACTTATTACATAAGGTACGCGTAATAAGTAATGTATGCCTCGTGTCCACTGGTAGAAATTCGAATATATTTAAAATAGCCTGGAAAATATACGAAATGCATATGAAAATTAGCCTAGATTCCCTAGAGTTATGAATTTAAATCAGTTTTCAAACAGGTTATTAGTCTCAACTCAATCTATTCCACACCCGACAGAAAAAGCCACTTTTCGTCCCTAAGAATGGGGGAAAAATGATTTTTTTTAAATTCAAAATATAAAAAAGCGTAAAATATGATATAAAATACTAAATGAAACAAGGAACGAAACAGATTATATAAGCCATCCCGAGGTAAAAATCTATTTTACTCTAATAAATAATGCGCAATAATATTTCCATTAATACACACGGTACGTATTCACTACAGCTTTAAAATGATGTCGAATTCTGCCAGCAAATATTTCAATAGTAAAAAATATAGTTTAGGCTCGTGTCAAAAATATACATGCGTCAGTAAATGTATTAATAAATTCCAGCACGTGGATAACTATTACACGTGAGGTAATTAATATCAAAATATGCGCACAGTTATATACCGCTACAGTACTTGAATGCCACTAAATTTTTCACGACTTTTCCACGCACTGTATCTTATTATACAAAAAGAAATTACAAGCATAGAGGTTCGTAAAGATTTAATCCATCAGGTGTTACATAGTAAAGTAAAAACGCAAATTTTTCATTCTTTAATTAACATTTATAATAAGAAGCAAAATAGCAAACCATATCCTTCGTACAAGACAAACACGCATGTATATATACATCGAGTCAGAAACTTTACAAGATCGCTCGTTAATTGACACGCGTACATAACACCGTCACTCACAGCGCATACAAGTTCATTTTCTCTCTCTCTCTCTCTCTCTCTCTCTCTCTCTCTCTGTCTGTCGCTCTACTCGATATCCTAGCAGGAGCAGCGGCGGCTGCTGTTACCACCGCGGGTACAACGTAAATTACCAGCGACCGAGGAGATTTCTACGTGATAACGAACGGGGATTATCACGCGCTCGCGCGGAAGCGCGACACGTGGCTAATTCCTGAGGAGGGGATGAGGCAAAAAACGGAAAAACGCGAGGATTCGCCGAACTATAGAGCGATGCGCGGGAAACCCGGAACGCGGTAATTAAAATTAAGATTCAAAGTGCGTTCTATGTACCCGTCGCGCGGAAAAGTGCATACATAGCAGATACTTTGACGCTGCATCTCCATAACGTGTAATCAGCGCGTGCGTTTTATGCAACGCTGCAACGTCGCTTCTTGCACGCGCATTTTATTTTGTATCTTCGGAGATCCTCGCGCGACTATGTACGCAGCCTCTCCTTTTTTCGCGGTGTTTTTTCGTCTTTTTTTTTCGTCGCACGGCAAGTCAGAAGCAACTTTGTTTCAACGTAACGACAGATCGTTCATTAGCTGCGAGTTTTTCGCTTTTTTTCTCTTCGTAGCTGCGAATGTTTTATTCGCGAGGAATATTTTATCGGCAGATCTGATTTCTTCTTGCATAAATACACGCACGCGCGCATGCTGATGTGTAATTATAGCGATTAGTTTTTTGCATCATAAGTGCGCATGCGATAATTTTTTTTTCCGCTTGAAGAGTTTGCGCTATACAATGTCGCGATGTCTCCGTTTTTTTCTTCTCCCGGCGCGACGGTTATTTCTATATGTATGTACATTTTAGCTTTTTTTTTGCAAAATCGTAATAGCCGCGCTGTTTTTGAGTCTTGGCGTTGCTGTGTAATCTCTAACTGTGTCAATACTTATTGCATTGTGAGAGAAAAGTTTGACATTGGCGTCGGAAAAGGTGAGCCGTTCGAAGCTTATCGCTCGGGGGAATGTATATAGGCAGTTTTAAAAATTCAAGCGAAACAGTTCATTCCTTCGAATGAGAGACGTGAGTCGAGAAATAGTCGGTCAAAGTTCAGAATTGAATACGGATACTCTGCTATGTATATATTCACGTGCGCGCGTGTGTGTGTGTGTGTGTGCGTTATGCTAGATTTACGCTGTGCTGAGTATATATATATATATGTATCTGTATATATTTATTTATATGTATCTGTGTATGCCCCCTGTCTTGCTATACTCGACATGTATCTACTTACGCGTATACCGATAACTCCTAAATCCCGCAATAATACACGTCAATTTTCTCGTGCACAATCAGCAGTTGTGACTAGTCCACAAGTGGTGAAGTATGGTTGCAGTGCAAACACTTTTAAATTTTTTCATCGATGCATGGTTTTTCTTCGAATGGGACGTGCTGGCACCAAATAAAGACAATTTTATACAACAAGGCTGAAAATGTATAAATCGTTCCCTCTTTTCTATTAATTGTAATAACGAGCAGTATCCAAACGGCTGATAACGGAAAAAAATACGACCTATAAGCTAAACCGTAGCACGACAAAGAGCGCGGAGCTTGAAACCGCGCCACTGGCAGTTTCACACGGAAACTATCCTCCGCAGAGCTCGTCGGGCCACAAAGTACCAGCTTTATATACACACACACACATAGACCCTTCGATTTCACACTTTTTCACGAGCGATCTCGCACTAAAAAAGGAAAAGCTTCTCTCTCACGGGGGCTTATATGCCTTCGACAAAAAAGCCTTTGAGAGCTTCAGTCGCGCGCAACTCGCCGTCTCATCGGAAACGAGTGCAACTATGTACTGATACGCACGACGGGAGCGTGCATAATCGCGACCGCAGCGATGCTCGCAAAAAAAATCGAGCTGCATTGCTCCTCGCATTGTGCGTATATATATATATATATATATATATATATATATATATATATATATATATATATATATATATATACACCCAAGGAGTCGCGTCGATTTTGTTATTTTTAAGGAGAGGGGTGCAATTGACCTGGAGTGTAATTTTGATAAATCGTGCGTTACTCCTGTTGTATACAGTGTATGTATACATATAGGTGCGAAATGATGAATTAATCAGCCGCGATCAGAGAAAAAAAATTGAAGAGCTTCATTTGCATTGAGACGTTACGAGTGAAATAAGCGTGCGAATTCATTATAGAATATAAATTAATGACTTTATAAGATTATCAGTTTGCGTGCATAAGAAACATGATTTTTATCTCTCGATCGCAAGTTATAGTCTATACGTTCATCCACCATCGCATTCCTGCGCTTGGGTTCCAGTATTATTTTGATCGTACAATTATGACGTGATCCCAATCGATCGATGGAAAGACTGTACTTTACCACCATTTAATGCGAGTAAAAAGATGTTAAACTCTCTATATAGTCTTGCAACATCGATGCATCACGAGATTTCCTTACAAGCGTTTAGATATAGATATACACGCACACAGCCATTAATCAAATACGACTTACACTTTCGCGTCGCGAAAACAACTGTTAGTCGCTAACTGGGACGAAGCTCGTATAATGGGTACTTACACCTCCCGAACGAGGCGACTGGAGCGCGGCCAGATGAAGTAGAAGGAGAGTAGGGATAGTAAGTAAACGAGGAAGAAGGTGGAGAGAAGGGAATCGCATCGTCGTCGAAGAAAGGAAGCATTTGGAAACAATTCAAACGGTCTCTCTCTCTCTCAGCTGAATCCCGACAGGGCAGTTATAAGTGCGTCGACCCAACATTTATATACCTACACAACCCCGGCCTACGTGTGCTCTGCACCTATATATATATATACATATATATCGTTAAAGTTATGGCTTTGTAAAACGCTCGCTATGCGCGCATTTACGTACTACGAGGACCTCGTAAAAGCCGAATGGAAGCTTGCTCTGTCTCTCGTTTTCCCTTGTTCGCCGGCTTTTTTACGCCCTTCGCGTCGACGCACTTTTTTCACCCTCTCTCTCTCTCTCTCTCTCTCTCTCTTTCGCTCTGCAGTGTTTACATCACTTCGCTACCGGATTTTAAAGTTTAGAGCCCACTCAATTGGTTGCTTTCATGGGAGAGCTTCAGCTGCCGCGTTGCTCTGTCGCGAACTGGATGCCCTCTCGTTCGCGTTGGTATTTGCGGATTTGCGTGAGCTCTTACTCCCGGCGCGGAAGTTACGAGGTTGATTATTGCGTGTACGTTAGCCACGCGTCGAGGAGAGGGTTACGACTCTGGTTTTATCTTATATATATATATATATATATATATATATATATATATATATACGACGTACGCCCGTCGATCTACTTCTTTTTAGATGATGTATCGGGAACGATGACGCGGAGAGTAATTGAATTCGGATTGAAGTGTAGTCTCTAGTAATAATTTTATTATAAAAATTATCGTGATCGTTCATTTCTACAAAGCTTTTCAAATCCATCTACACGCACCGAGCTAAAAAAGTCTAAAATCCAAATACCGCTGGCTATCGACATAATTTTGAGACAATCGAGACAATAAACCCATTAAGTTGCGCTTGTGCGCACGTCCCTTTTATTTCCGCGTCTGCAGTCCTCTCTCTCCCTTTTTCTCTCTTTCTTCACCTCCGCTTTCCCATATTCTATCGGTTTTCCCTTTGTTCCGCAGCCCACAAATGTATACACACACACACACACATATATATATATATAAAAACACGCAGCAAGGCGCACGCATTTCTCCGGCTCGTTAGTTTTCGCCTGTCGCTGCACCTCCGCGCGCGTTCCCTTTTTTTCCCGCGCGGATATGTAAGGTCGTCGTACTTGGAGATTTTTAGCGTCGGTTTCCGCGACGGCGTCAGCGACAAGAGAGAAAGAGCGAAAAAAAAGAGTATATAAGAGACGTGTCCACACACACACCTACAACAGTCGCGTCGTTAGCGACGACGCTCCTAACGACACGACCGGGTCTTCGCCCCCCCCCCCCCCCCACCCACACTTGCGCACACGCAAAACGAACGGAAAGTACTTGTGCTGTATATATGTATACATGTGCGGAGAGAAACGAAATGTGTGCTATAGGTGGGGAAATAAAGCCGGTTCGAGGATCGAAAGTCGAAGAGGTGAATTACTACAGATGGTATATAAAAGTGCAAATCGCCGGCTAAGTTTTTGACGTAAGTCGATGGGACAGGATTTTAAATGTGTTTAGCGGGGAGGATTCGTTTTTACTTATTGAGACTGTCGTATATACTTTGTTAGAGACTGGATTTTCTTAATACGAGTTTCTGTGCGCAGTATGTAGTAACACTTGCTAATATTGATCAAATACTTCGGGGAATATAAGAACTGAAGAAATATAAATAATGTATATACTGTTACTCTGAATAAACACACGTATTCCTGTATCGTGCATAGCGAGGCGTATAATTCGAAAAGCGGTTACAGACTACCCAAGACCTATATCTGCTGAATCATTAATTTGTTAATTGATATTATGCTGCGTGCGTGTATTATCTTTTACTAAATAATGCTTTTTACAAAAAAAGGGGAAAATGTAAAATATGTTTGGCAGTCTGACAAAAGTCTATATAGCTCATTTCGAGACGGTCCCTTGGATATAAGTGAAAAAAAGAGACATTTTTATCTCTTATTTCTCATCTAGCAAGCTTTTCACGTACTTCAGATGCTTTTATGAGCTTCTTTATAACTTAAGTCGGGTGTGTATCCGTCCCAGCAACAGTTTTATAGCTACAAGGGTTCAGTATTTTTCTGATTCCTCTCGAAAAAAAAGAATTGAATATACAGGGCCGTGAAATTTATTTCGGTCATGTGGCATTGGCAAAATAATATCAAATTGTCTTTTAACTCCTATGAAAACCCGAATAACTCGCTTTCACTTTTAAATATTTCGACGCGACCTTATCTAAATTTTTAACAAAATTATACCATCGCTCCTTCTTTCTAAAAAATTCACAGTTTCAACGCGTTGTATACATTCTCACTAAAAAACATAAGTCTTAAAGCAATCAAAGCCACGTTACATCGGCAATAAAAGTAATCGCCTAATGGTCCAAATCCAGTTTGTCAAAACTCGCGCAAATTTTTCCTCGTCGCTCGTGCGCAAACTTATGATACTCCGAAAGCTTCTCCCCCCCCTCCTCTCCTTTTCAAAGTGTCAGTTTAGCGGACTAATGCGTCGCTCGCTAACTTTCGCCTCGGCGAGCCGTCGCAGGCGGAGAAGTTGTCCGCGGCAATAAAAGGTCCTTCCGGTCGACGAAGGACGCCGGAGTGAGGAGAAAAACTGCGGCGACGCGATAAAAACGCATTTAAGAAAAATCGCCGAGCAAATCCGAGAATACGGCGGAATGGGATGGAAGGAAAAAGTTCGATTTCAAGTTGCGCGAACAAAAAAGTCTCGGGAGAGCGTATAGATGATGAGCTATATTCTCGCGGCGACTTTTAATCGCGCCGGTATCGGTTTTAATATACATATATATATATATATATATATAACGTCGATAGAACCGAGGGAAAAAACCGAGCCGCAGTATCTATATACAAAGGGCGCGCGAAAAAAGAACGCGCAGAGCGTATACGTACAGCCGAAGAGATACACGCGCCGATTTCGCCGGATGGATAAAAATAACGATTTTCGACATACGTGTGTATATATCCGTAAAGGCTCTCTCTCTCTCTCTCGCGTATATGGTCCAATAAAGAGGCAAACATCGGAGCTTTCTCTGTTTTGTTTTTCGGCGTTGTTGTTTTTTCTCTATCTCACTCTCGGGAGAGGGGGAGGCTTTTAATTGAAAAATCACAGCGCAAGCGAGCGGAATAACTTTTCGGCGATCGCGAGCGAGTATAGGGAGCAAAAGCAATCGGCCGGGACGCTTGGATGAACCGACGGGCGATGGCCGCGTGATTGGCGCTTCAATTGAATGTGAAAATGAAGACTTTGCCGCTCGCTCTTTTTTTCGACTCCACGGTGTCTGATTTACTGAAAAAAAACTGTCGGATCTGGAACTCGCTGATACGATTGGCTGTTAATCGAATGTGGACAGGAGAGGATTTCGATTTAATGCGGAATTCCAGTTTAAATGAGTCTCGAGTTCATTTTTTTCCCTCCTCCCTCGCGATGGATATTGTTATTTCGGAGTATAATGGGGAGAGAGAGAGAGAGAGAGAGCGCGCGCGTAAATTCGGATCTGTCCGCAGTCTGAGGGCAACCGGATCGAAATAAAAGTTCTTTTATTCGCCAGTTTAATATGCATTTTCATCATAGTATAAGCGCATATAAATGCCAAACAAGACGCGGCGTTCAATCTATTTCTAGCCTGCAGCTAGCACTCGAAATCCCGTATATATACAATTTCTAAAGTATATACTATATATCTCTCGATTTAGGCGATAATAAAATCCCCGAAAGATCCATCAGCCACAGCTGTCAGTCGTAAAATCAAGTCCGAATCCGCAGCAGTAGAAGAACGCAAAATAATTGTTTCCCGGCTTTATACACACACAGATATCTATATATACCGCGATCGTTTTCCACCTCGTTCTGTACATTATACAGCGGTGCGGGCGTTCGTGCCAGGATCCGCGTTTTCCGCGATTTGACGCGTAACGACCATTAAACGCGCTCTATACGTGCAATGCGTATGTGCGTAAGCGCGCGTCGAGAGGAAGGGGGGCGACCTTCGCGCGAAACGTCAAACGTCTGTGCGCGCGCGCCGTGCAGTGCCGTAGCGAGCGGTTCCCCGGTGGCTACGTCTCTGTATTATATTATTATTATGCCGTCGTGTCATGATCCGATGAATAGCGATTTGTCGCTGGACATATTTAATTAGGTGTGTTTATCGATGAGTGGGAAGTCCGATGGCTCGAGCTGCGAGATGTATTACAAAAAAAAAGACGAGTCGCCTGGCAAGAAAAAACTACTCTCAAAAAGTATGTGCAACTGCGGTCGATTACGTAAACTTTTTATTTTTTTGCATGCCGTCATCGCTAGCGCGGCGACATCCTATTTCCATTCATTCTTAATAATACCGATACAACATGGGTGAATATTCAGAAAACTTGCTTCTCTGCCAGTAGCGGCCGATTCGCAATTTACCCTAAATTTAGCCTCGCAACGTCGATGAAGCGAAACAGAAAGAAATCTCCTCGCTGCAGTGAAATCTCTCCGTCTTACAAACTCCGTACATATAACGCGAGCGTATATATATATACACCCGGGACAGGAAGAGAAAAAAAAGAACAGCAGCAGCTCGAGACAGCGCGTCGCAGCGGGAGAGAGAGTGCAAAAAAAAAAAACTCCGCCTCCGAACTACACGTGTACACTCATACACATATGCATGCAGTCGCGCATATATGCTAATATAACACGCTGTGCTGGCAGCGCCGCGCTGCCGGCGGTGCACGTGTGAAGAAACCGCGGCGCTCATGCACGAGGCAGAGCAGCTGCTGCTCCGGCGGACAGTCGTCGTCGCGAGCTTTTCTCCATCTCTCTGCCGCGTACGTGTAGACGTACGAGCGCTTGTATCGCGTGCACTATAGCGTTTTCCCGCGCGCGAAAGAGACGGGAAAATTCTGAGCAGACGCGAGCTGGCAGACGACAGCGTGCGACGGTTTTTTTGGGCTGGACCTGAGCTTTTTGGATCGTGTGGCGCGTTAGTTTTGTCGAGGATTGGATGAGAGATCGGGAGTTTTTTTAAGCGTTGCAGGAGAGTTTTTTCGCTCGCTTTTGTCACTGCTGATTTATTAATACGTAATCTTGAGTAGACTGTCGTTGTTTTTTTGTCGTTCGGAGGGTGTCACACGCGAGCTAATTATTAATCTGCAACAATTATATAAAGCGACGACAGACAAATTTATCTTTTGCGCTGGGTTTAAATTATGTAGCGATATGCGAACGTTATATAGTTTATACCATCGACACTGGATAATATCGATATATTTCCAATTTCAATATTTACTATCATTTTATTCCAATTTTGTATTTCCAAAAAAGGTAAAACAAACCATGTGTGTCGATAGACAATTTTTGATTCACTTGAAGGGAGCCAGCACATCAGTGACGACTGTATAAGGATTCATTTCCTATTTACTATAATTAGTCGATATCAGCTGGGGAGTTCAGTGAAATTATAAAGTTATTTTCAAGTGATATCGCACTATTATTAATCGTCATTGCAGCGATGCGAGATTCGCTGTAATACTTTCCGCGATAAGTTCGAGATAATGAGCTTATAAAAAGAATTATTCAGTGAATTCGAGCTATCTTCGCGTTGCCGCCTAAGTTCAATGCGTTCCCTCGTAACACCCAATAAAACTGTGATTGAACTTTATTGTTCGACGGATAAAAAGCTCGTAATTTACGCTCGGTATCCACAAGACGTCGCAGCAATTCTCTCATGAAGCGCATCGCAAACGTATATTTATTTGTATATATGAAATCCAACATGAAAATTATCTAAAATAACATCTCACCTGTAATCTTCTCAAAACCATACACTCGACGAGAGTAAGCCGAAGAAAAGCTCCAAGATTCACTTCGTTGACGTCCAATTTTCTCATCCTCGGATCTTAAAAATGACAATTCATCGGAAAAATCAGCACTTGCCGTCTCGAACAAAGACAATGAAGAAGCAGTAGCAGTATCATGAGTGTAAAAGTGTCGCGAGACTCGGGGAAGGATCGAGCTTGCGCGCAAGCTCGAAAGCTTCCCCGTGCATATATCGCAGAAAAAGAGAAGTGAGCGAAAGCGAGGAGAGAGAAAAATTTGGGAAGAAAAGACGCAGAATTCCAAAGTCATTTTTGGGTAGAGGAGATTCTTGGCGCGAGAAAATGCGAAAGCGAGAGGACTGCGCTGCAGCCGCGCTCGTTTGGTATACAGGAAAAAGCGGAATTGCGTGCATCGAGTCGACTGCCAAAATGCGCGAGCGCGTGGACAAGGTCACGCGTGCGAGCTTTAGAAATTCACATTTACGAATACGCTCGTTCTTTCTCCCACGCGCTAGAATACATAGTTTCTCTCTCTTCCGCCTACGAGATACATGATCTCTCGACGCGCGCTATTGATTCGCGAAAAACCGAGTCGTCCCGATCAGCTGTTACTCCGCGGGAGTCGCGCGTTTCTTCATTGCTAATGGAAATTTAATGCAGTTTTCGAGGAGAAGTGAGCTGTGATGCGAAATTTTTTAAAGATTCTCCGCTTCGGCGGTTTATTGTAAAATATATAGCAGTTATTCAGAAATTCATATATACGTTCTATTATTTATTGCAAAACGATGCACGTGTACCTAGATCCGATTACCTTCAACGGAAGTTGCATTATCGTTTCATGCATATATTTATAATACTAAGTATCGTATAATGAATGTAAACGCGTTAATATATAATAAACATATTACGTCTATGTATTATTTACAGTAGGAGAAGTTTAATACTGAAATTCATGTTAAAAGAAAACAAATGTCAGTTTAGAACTTTTGTTGTACCAAAATTCTCTTTACCAAATTTTGCAAATCTTCTTTGTGAGCAAGCATACTCTAAATTAAAGCAAGGCTCCTACAGCGACGGAGCGTTGCCTTTTTTTAAACTCGTTAACTAAAGTGCCGCAACATTTTTCACTTCGTTTTAGCGGACTCGACTGTCTTTGCATCACTTGGCACACGCATTTCCGTGAAAAAAGAAAATCATAGTAAAACAAAGTGAATCACGCAAAAGTAAACGCACACATCGCCCCCGCTGTAGGTAAAATATTGCCAGCTGTTTGCTAACACGGACACCTTGTTTTACTTTTATCGCGCGCATGCTTTTATTATATATCCCGTGGGAATGCATCGGTTATATTAAAAATATTGAAATGGACGAACTTTATTAATAATATGAAGAATCACATTGCGTTGGAGATAACATTATATCAAAATTTCTTTTAAGTAGTAACATCCGAAAATATATATTTTTTATCAAAGCATTATTATCTAAAAGTTTTTTTTTTGCCATGAGAATAATACGTTTAACAACAAAGAAAACGTTATAGCAAGAATAACTTTCTGGCGATCGTTTCGAGAAAAATGTTATTACGCAATATATTGAAATTTCTTCGCTGTATACTCTTACCCGTCGTACAGATCGACAAAGAAATCCAGTCTACGAAACACCATTAAAATAAATGCTGAATTATTCAAAATATCGTTATAAGAACGGCCGAGGCTTCTAACGAATTCACTGCCACACTGCGAGAGCGTATCACATAATTTTTCACAACAAATGCGTCACAACAGTCACTGCAACTCGAGATTCTTTTGCAACATTCGAATATCAACTTTGAAACGGATTATCGCAAGTCCGTCGCGCCAAAAAATAAGCCCACGAGGCGACTCGACGCATGCATCCGAAATTCTCGGAGGGCTCCTCTTTGTCCGTCACTGATTTTCACGTGTCTCGGTGCGTGACGCGCGTGCAACAGCAGCCGCTGTCAAAATTATCGACGTCTATCGTCGCGAAAATCAGAAGCAAGAGAGAGAGACAGAGTAGAGAGACAGAGAGAGAGAGAGAGAGGGAAAGAGATGTCGCGCACTTTGACGAAGAAACGCAGAGAGAGCTCGACCTTCGTTCGCGTGTCCGTCAACTGCACCGCTGCACTGCAGGCTGTATCGTCGGAGCACTAGTGTATGCGTTTAACGTGTCACTGAGTTTTCGAAAAACGAAAAAATAAGACGACTGCTTGTATCACTGAGCAGCAAGAATAATCGGCCATCAGTCCCACTAGTCTTCCGCATATAGAGCGCGCACTATAGGCGAATGCATAATTTCCGCAGCCGCATCGGAGGGAAAAGAGTCGTCCTCGTAGATCACAGCGCAATCGTGCTCTTGGACGAAAATGACATTGTCAATTTTCGCGAGCTCCGAGCGCTTTAAAAATAGAGCGCCACTGGTGCACTCTATGTCGCGGCCAAGTCTCTCTCTCTCTCTCTCTCTCTCTCTCTCTCGGTCTTCCTTGGTATCGCACGCGTAGCAGAAGCAGCAGCAGCAGCAGCACACTTGTCACAATGCAACAAAAGCTACTGGGATGAGGGGGGGTGACGATGGAAATGAGCGCAGAGAATCGGAAGAAAGAGTGCGAGAGCTGTCGTTGTGTTTACCTTGCTACATGTAAAACGAATGGTTTTAGGAGAGCCCGGCTGGAATAGTAGCGAGGGGGCCGTGGCGCTGGTCACACACGCGCGCGCGCGAGAGGGACACACGACACTGCAGTTGTAAAAGAAATAGTAGTTATATACATATATATATATATATATATATATAATATAGTCGCGCGCGTTTATGTGTGTGTATATATATATATATATATATATATATATATAGTCCGAGTGTCACAGAGAGCAGAGCAGCCGCCTCTCGACAGGACAGAGCGAGAGATATATAGAGCGAGTGCGAGCTGCGCGGCGTCTCTGCAGCGCGCTGCAACAACACTACTCGGCTGCTCAACACACTGCAACGGACTCGGCACTCTCTCGGAGTTAAAAGGCGCGCGCGGATGGGGGTGCTGCCGCCGCCGCCGCGCCGCCGCACTCTGTCTCTCTCCCTCCGTCTATATAGCAAGCCAGAGAGAGAGAGAGAGAGAGAGAGAGAGAGAGAGAGAGAGAGACCGAGTAAGAGCGCGCGCGCGCGCGAAAGAGAGGAGGAGAGTTGGATGGATAGAGATAGATAGATAGAGAGAAGAGCGTGCTTAGGCTGTGTGCGCGCGTGTATGTGTGTGTGTATATACGTGCAGTGTGCGAGGTAAAGGCTCGCCTCGAACCGGCCCACAGTGACGTCGCCGGCCTACTGTCGGAGCAGAGAGCCAGGCACAGCAGCTCTCCTCGGCCCCGCGGTCAACTAACCTACCGTGCGCGGCCGAACTTTACCGAGCGGGCGAATCAATCGGCGACGGCGGCGGCGGCTAGCAGCGCCGACGCCGCCGAACTCACGCCGCCGCCCGCTGCTCGCTCTTATATGCCCGCGCATTTCCCATCGCACTCGCACGCGAGCCACAGCGCCGGGCGGACTATAAGCACGTCTATGCAAGCGTACCTCGCCGGTCTCGCAAGCTCGTGCCGAGCTTGCGACTCGCGCCGCTGCTGCGTTGGCAGAGACTATTTTTTTGCTCGTGCCGATGCGTTTGTTTACTTTGGACGCATACGGACTGTTTACGCTTCGACTCGAACCGATTATTCATTCGGGCGATCGATTGCGTTATATCGCGCGGCTGTTTGTCAGGTGCGAAACTTTTGCACGCGCAGCTCGCTGAGAAACATATTGCGTGTATATACATATACATGCATGTAAGTATATGCATCGCGAGAGACGCGCAGTACGCAAGCGCCGAGGAGTTAGTTTTGAAGGAGTAGGGGAAGGCCGAGAAGAGGAACTCGCGCGGAGCGCGGGAAGATCGCGGGTTGAAGGAAAAATATAGGATGCTGCGTATATATGCGAAGTGGAGATGCAGTAGGGTCGGGGGGGGGGATGGATTTGGAGCGTGCCGCTGTTTGCTCGGCAACAATTTAATCGAATTTGCAATTTTTTTTTCTGGAGTATATATAGAACTCGCTGTGTGCGAGATATTCTTAGGAACGTTTTTACTTGCTCGTTTAATCGAGTCTATACGTAGAAAAATAGTATTCGGAACGGAAAATGCGTAAGTAGATAAGGCGAGGTACGGCCAGACGTGGATTCTCCTTGTTCAGAAATAATTCGATCTTTCATTTATCATTTTCATTCAATAGCCCGAAAATGTCGTTCTATATAGAATCCCATCATTTTCGAATCTTTCCATCCAAATGGAAAAACTTGCGACGTCCTTTATTAAAAGCGAACTTTTCATAAAACCCCAAGCTCTCCGGCGCCAAAAGTAACAGGCGGTCCAGCGCGATCCAAAGACCAATAACGACAGCTATATACACCATATTTCTCTCATACCGAAGCCATCGGCACCGGACAAAGACGACGTCGACGAGGAGCTCAGATGCATATATAGAAGCTCGGCTGCGCACGGAAAGGTCGCTCTCGCGCTAGGTTAACTCAGAGCCTAAGAGAGAGGCAGAGGACGGGGGGGGGGGGGGTATAGGCGACTCGAGTGAGCCTGCGCGAAAACTGCAGGCGAGACCGAGACGAGACGATGCGTAGAGTTCCTTCTCTCCCTCTTTCCGTGCAGTGTGCGCGCGTGCATCCAACGTGGGAGGGGAGCTTGCGAAGAGAGGGGAGAGATGGACGCACAGACGTGCGAAGCGTGAGAATGAACGAGGAGGGCGAGGAGGAGAGGCGCCTGGTGGACCGGAAAAAGGCGCGCGGGGGAGAGAAGGCAGCGGCGGCGGCTGATTCCGTGATTCGAAAATGTGCGCGTGCTTGCGAAAAAAGGACGACGAACGAGCGGGCGAGAATTATTTTTGCACTTTTCGCGCGTATGCGGTGATTTGTGCGCAGCTTGCGAAGCCCTTTTTTCCCGTGGAATATTCGGATTATTCTGATAGACGTGTTCTTTTTTTTGAGCTCGATACGTCTGCGTGCTTTTTTTTTAGTATTATCGCTATTCGAATGGCCTTGGAATTTTGGAGTTGAGATTTTAAAGTTCTCGAGAAGCTGGATTAAGCTGAGATCGTAAATAATATACGCGACGAGTTAATATTTGTATATGCGAAACGTGTCTTATCAGATCCTGGCTGTTACTACTTATTTTTGACTTTCTCTCTCGCTGACGACACGCGCGTCGTTTGCTTTATCTATCAGACATTTTTTTATTCCTCACGAGTAGATTGCCGATTAGATACAAACGTCTATTTTTATAATTTTTTTTATTATCATTCGCCATATCCATTTTTCAGACGCGTTTCAGAAACAGTGTTTATTTATTCACGAGGCATGATATTATGTAAAATCAACCGCAAATGTCTTCGCAGACATCATCGGAAGAAGCAGCTCTCCCGCGCGCAGCTGCCATCCAATCAACAACGGGTTGCATAATAAACGACTTATACAGCGCCACAAAGTCATTATACGCGCTGAGCGTTCTCTCTTCAACCGATAAAGCAATAATGGATATCTTAAACGGCATAAATCGCCTTTACGATTTGCGTGATATCATCGGCGACCGCTCTTTCTCTCTCGTGTTTTTTGACGCACACGAGCTCCGCCAGCGCCAATAAGATCCTTCCGCGCGATTGCCGACACCCTCGCCGATGCTGCTGCTGCTGTTGCTTTCGTTTGCAAAAAGAAAGGCCCGCGAGAAAATGATCCGCAAAGGAGGAGCCATCGTCGATAAGAGCCTCGTTATAAGTTCGGCGTGACTCTGTGCGCCGATATATATATATATAAGTACATACGAACACAGCGAGAGAACGACGAGCGCCGGGTACGTAAATACCGCACGCGCGACTCCCACACAGTCTCGCCGTTGAAATATATATACATACATGTATATAAGTTCCGTGCGCTCGCACGGACCACTCGTGCAGTTTTACAATGTCATTCGCAGCTTATATATATACATACATACATACGTACATGCGTAGGTGCACGCGCTCTCGTGTGTGGCAGCAGAACTGCTGTATTATATAGCTCGGCCGCACGTGCGCCTATAAGCGCGTACGAGAA
>CM052079.1:32455239-32855239 GCA_020010945.3 Muscidifurax raptorellus
TCCGGCGACGTTGAGTATCCGGTGGAGTATCGCTGAGCATTGGAGAATGTATAGATCGATGTGTTATTACTTTGAGGCGAGTCGTCGCTGTTTTTGCAGAGGATATATATAGATTTTTGGAAATCCGCTCGGTGAATTCGATGAGGAATGCGCTTTTACATACACAAAGGAGAAACAATAAGTTTTCATTGTATATTTGTAAAAAGAAATATTTTCTGTATAATAATTGCTTTTCTATTGGTATACTTGATGATGATACGTACTATAATGTCATATATAGTTGCGGTTTATATTATATACTTTGAATAATAGGTTCAAAGGACGCTTGTGGATTAAACTCCCGATATGTTATCCCTATGATAACAATGGCTGTATAGAGCGTTTAGGTGAAACGTCTGTGGATTTTAGAGTTTAGACACGTAGAAGACATTTGTTGTGTTTGGCGTCTTTCAGGCCCAGAGCGTTATTTGATGTATTACATGCCTGTCGTTTTTCTATATATATATACCTATATGTTCGACATGTATCACGATCGTCGTTATGCTATAATAAAGTGTGCGTTTATCGGCCTCACAATCGCGTCATATAAGTGTGCTTTTACATTTTCATATTGTGTCGACATTTTAACAAATCGACATCATTAAGTTTATCATGGGAAAATTGAGTGTTTTTTTCGTGTCACGAAGAAACAGTGTTACAATGGGATATATATATATAGCATAATTATTTTTTAAACATTCTTTTCAAACGAATATCATCAAGCACGATTTTTAAAAGCGAATAATCTGTAAATATGTTACCATTAATGCATAATTTAATGATACTTCATACACATTATCAACATTCGATTACACGCACCTGATATAAAATACACCATCACAAACACACACACACACACACACACACACACACACACACACAGACACAGACATAGCAGGAAATAATCCAAAAGCGCAATTCCAGCAGCAACGGAAGGAAAAGTGATGAAAAATATATGCGCGTGTATCGCGCAGCATCCGCATTGATTTTCCCGACATCTCGTCCCGTGCCTTATCTGCTGGCATTCCCTCTCTGTATATCTATCTATATACATATACATCTTTGCTTATCCGTCACATACCTTTTTCCCCTCCTATATATATATAAAGCACATAATCGAAAAGTCGATGGCCGATAGGCCGACGTTATACTCCCCCTTTGGACGACTGACAACTATGTGTGTGTTTTCTCTCTTTTTTTCGTGCGTTCGCTGCCGCTGTGCTTCTTGCGCTCACGTTGTGTCGCCGTAGTGGAGCCGCTGTCGGAGAATTACCCGCGTGAGTATTTTCTCTCTTCGCCGAATTGCTCGGCCATGTGTCATTTCGACGCAGTAAAAAATAATGCGTTTTTTCCCTCCATTTCTTTATCGTATAAATATACGAAGTAGCTGATCCTCATTGTTTTTTACTGCGTATGATTGTGTCTGTACGAATGTTTGTCAAGAGGGTGAGAAATTTTGGCGGTGAATCGCTCAGGCCCTCTTTACATACGTTATGTAACTCTGTGTAAACGTGCGATTTTATTACGTGGACGCATTTTCGCATGATGATCGGAAAGCTCGTACTTTGAAAATTAAGATGCTTTAAAGATGGTCAATGTTTAATAAACAAGCTGATAAACGAAATTTGTAAAAAGGAAAACAAAATCTGTGTATAATGTAAATACATACAGCGCGGCATGAAACAAAAAATGAAATTGGACCTAGTAATTGAAATACATTATGGAACGAATTAACGCACGTTTGATGTATGCCGCACATTCAATTTCCCTTTTTCGTCATTTCGAAGCTTTTGATAAATCGGCGCTTTCGATGAATGAAAGCTTCTGCTATGGGTAGTCCATCGAATTGAAACCAGATCGATTTCATTTCCAGCGAGTTATATTTCAAATTCATTTTTTAATGGAGCAATTAAATACGATCGATCGCAATATGGGAAAATTAAACCCTTCGCAGAATAATAAAACAAATACGATGGACTATCCAGTAAGTTAAGCTGCAAGTTTATCGAAGAAAATCCTTGCATCTCCGCCTATAAGGATATTCTTCAGCAACACCCGGCTTTAATACTGCCTGAAAGAAAAAAAATCTTCCTTCCATACTGCACGAAAAAATTCGAACGTATAAATATCGCGCACGAATAACCGAGTATTGGTGAGCGCAGCTGTGTTCACGAGTATATGGACGTTTACACGGAGATCCGGACGGACAACACGACCAAGCTGATAGAGACGCCGTTCGGGGGCAGATACTGCGGACCGATTCCGCCCCGCAAGAGGGTGTCCCTCTACCAGGGCATAGCCCTGAGCTTTTATACCGACAAGAATGTCACGCTGCCAACTCTCTTCGACGGCCGTTACGCCTTTATCAATGCCTGTGAGTATATATGTCTATGGAAGCCGTTTTCTCCTTACACCCACACACTGTGCGCGGCTGCTGACTTTTCTCTACAAAGCTTTGCCGCGATACGCGCTCGTCGTTATTTTTTTGCACGGAAAATTCATGCGAAAGAAATTACGACGATCGCGTGTGTACTACTAAAAAAAAAAAAGGAAAATCAAGCAAGTAGAACGAGTCAACAACGCGGTCAGCCGCAATACTGAGAATGATCGATCGCACTGTAACACAGCCGAGTACGAGATCGGCACGCCGGCGCCGAGCCTGCCGTGCTCGTTCACGGTCAACGCGGACGTCAAGCGCACGGGCAACATACTCTCGCCCACCTATCCGGGCACATACCCAAAGGACCTCGTCTGCAGCTACCAGTTCATCGGGCAGCCGAGGCAGAGGGTTCGCCTCGAGTTCCGTGACTTTGACCTCTTCTTCGGTGGTCCTCAGTGAGTATTATCTGCGTAAAGAAGCTCCTTTTTCTCCACGAGCCATTGATTAACTCTCGGATGCAAACGATCGCAGCTGTCCTTTCGACTATGTGAAAGTGTACGACGGCATCAACAACACATCGGCTGTGATCGGCACGTACTGCGGTCAGCAGCGCAACCTCGTGCTCTACTCGTCCGAGTCGAGTCTGTTCGTCCTCTTCGTCACGCTCCAGCGCACCGCGAACACGCAGAACCGCGGATTCCGAGGCATCTTCGAGTTCTCCGAAAGCTTCGTCAAACTCGGTACGTATATATACATAATTTCCTGTGGTTTTACGCATAACATCGGTATACGATGCGCAGACTTCATAACGAACTACGGAGGCGAGCACATACGCGGCACCGAGTGCGACCAGAAGATCCTGAGCAAGAAGGAGTCGGTGGGCAACGTCGTCAGTCCGAACTTTCCCTACCCCTACATTCCGAAAGTCGTATGCCGCTACTTCATTTACGGGATGCAGGACTCGCAGCACCTCGAGCGCGTCAGGCTCGAGTTTTCCGTCTTCGTCATACCCAAGGGCGAGACCAAGGGAGAGTAAGTTGTTTTTGCCCCCAGCCTCGATCGCGCATAAATATCCTGAGCAGTGACTCACGCCCGCGGGGGTGAGTCACCGGGATATCTATATATATATATATATATATATATATATATATATATATATACGTTTATCTGGCCGCAGGTCGAGTTGCACCGACGGCTACTTGAAGCTGTACCTGAAAGGCCAGGAGGCGACCGATTCGTACGACAAGTTCGACTACGAGCTCTGCGGCAAGGATAGCAATCCCGGACACGTGGTGAGCGACGGCCCCAGACTCGTCATGGTCTTCAGCAGTGGAGAACAGCAGGGACGAGGTTTCAAGGCAAAGTACGTCGCGATTATTATGACGAGCGTCTATTATGTACGATGACGCGAAGAAAAATAATCATGTTGTTCATTACTGTTCATTACACAAGGTACACGTTCGAGACGGAATACAGGATACCAGGAACGGCGGCCCCCGACGGCAGCTGTACCTTCACCTATCGGAGCGTCTCGCGCAAGCGCGGCGAGTTCAACTCGCCGCGATACCCGAGCAATTATCCGAGCGACACGAATTGCACCTATCTCTTCTTGGCTACGCCCAACGAGCAGGTCACCCTCGTCTTCGATCACTTTAAGGTCAGGACGAAAAACTACAACGTCAGCGGCCACTATGGGTTCGTATATGTACACTGATTGTACACAAAGTTTTGCCGCTAAGACTTTGACACGATGAAAACGTTTCAGCGCCGAGTACTGCCAAGACGACTGGGTGGAGATCTACAACATGTACCGCGACGACACGGAGAAGCTGATCGGCAGGTACTGCGGCATGACAGCCCCGGGTCCCGTCGAGTCGACTCTCGGTGCTCTCGGCGTCAAGGTCATCCTTCACACCGACTCCGATCTCGTCTACAGCGGCTTCAAGGCGCGCTACACCTTCGAGAACGCCAAGTCCATTTTCGGAGGTATGCGAACGACTTAACGCTTATTATATACGATAAACATCGTTTATGAGAAAGCGATACGCACTGGTTCTTCTCTTTTTCTACAGACTGCGGATCGAATATCAGCAGTCTGCACTACGGCGTCATAACTAGTCCGAATTTCCCGAACAAGTACGAAGCCCCGCCGAAGAACGTTGCCAGCAAGACTTGCAACTGGTTCATCAACGTCCGGCCGAATCACCAGATTCTCCTGAACTTCGAGCTATTCTCCGTCGAAGGAGAACAGTCAGGTGCGTAAACTCCCACCTTTACGCGTGTAATCGCGAACAAACCATAACCAATCCACGTTTGACGAACAGCTCGAGGCTGTCCGGCAGCGGTGCTGCGCATGTGGATGTCGCCGCACAGTACACCCCTGGAACTATGCGGTGTCAAGGAGCCCGAAGAAAAGTGGAGTCACTTGTCCGACGACCACAACATGCGACTGAGGTTCGATTCACATTAACGATATATAAATATATATATATAATTTATTGCAAAAAAAAGTCGTCGATATCCGATGAAGCTTGAACGAAAAACGCGTGTCTCGTTCGCACCTGTGCAGCTTCCTGTCAGCGGACAAGGCTGTGGGTCAGCAAGGCTTCCAAGCCGTCTGGACGGAAGTGACCCAGGACAGCGAGTGCAAGGCCGGCTTTCTATGCGAACGTAGTGGCTACTGCATCGACGCCTCCCTCAAGTGCAACAACATCAACAACTGCGGTCCCGAGGACAACTCCGACGAAGAACACTGTAAGTCTTCTTCTTGGGCATTCTTCTCCTTCCTCTACGATTAACGAGCAAATATAATATCTATATATATATATATATATATATATATATATATATATATATATATATATATATATTACGGAACGTACCGAGTTACAGCTAGTCGAAATTATTTATTATTTATACCTATATGCATATACGAGAAATTCGAAAGAGAAAAGGAAACGATAAAATGTCGGAGTCAATAATTATCGAAGAGAGCATAATTATATAACAATTCTTTTACTGCGTTAAAATTGACACGCCTGTTCTACTTGTTTAATATATATATTACTTCACATTTCCTTATACATATATATCTTGGCTTAAATTATACTTATTATCTCTGTGAATAGTTTGGGATTAAAGTGGAATAAAAATTTAACTGATTGCAATAATACGAATTGATTGAAATACTTCAAATACGTACACTATATAAGCTATATCAATCGGTCTTTAATGCAAAGCTACTCACACGTATAATAAGAAGTATATACATAACTAAGAATACGTGTTAAGTGTATGACAAGCAGATTTGTGTATATATCGATACACTTGATTACGGTGATTCCTTTATTTCCATTGTCGTATATATTTATACACTATCTCACTGCTCTGTCTTTGCTATAAAGATTTTTTTTTATACGTATAATTTAATTAATCCTCACGCCGACGCACTATACATTGATTGAATTTACATATAAGCAATAAGTATTTCCAATATGCATAAAAAGCTTTTGGTCGTAATGAAAAATGAGAAATTATTATTATATGCTGCATACCATGAAAAGTAATCTTTTCCGTTATACACTGTAAAAGCATATAATATATATATCCTAAATGAATATTGCTCCCTGACTATATATGATCTTTATATATACATATATTATGGCATGCACTACAATCTGTATATTATACATATTATATATTATTTTCATTATTATTTGAGTCACTATATATTATATATTACTACTACTACTATTTATATATTCGATATGAATTAACGAAAGAAATGCTCTGTTTACGTCGAATCGTGCCCTATGTGAGTTAAAAACTTTCTATATATAGCATCTCGCGCAGACGAAAGTCACTGCCACGCATTTATATTATACTATATATATATATATATATATATATTAATGAACGACTTGTACGGAATTGTGATCTCTTTTCAAACTATATATACATATACTCGATTTCCTCTACTCTTTTTAAATTATTTTCTTTATCCTCTACTTTTTCTTTACGATATAAACGTCGTATACATATATACTAGTCTTGAATATTGTAAAAGGTCTTACTTGCACGTAGCATGTATATATATATATATATATATATATATACTATACATAAATATCTCAAAGTACCTGATGATTATTGTACTTGTACTTTTTTGGGCTGTTTAATCGCGATTGATTGACTTAACGACGGGTTCTTATTCTCAAAGTAGATGTATATTTAAAAATTAATGCAATTCATTCGTGTAGACCTAGATTTTATTTTGACATGTAAAGAAAAGAAAACAATATGAGAGACTATATATTTTCAACCAGTAATGCATCTATATATTATATAACGATTAAAGTGATAGCGTAGATCGGTTTATAGCACACATTACTATAGGAGTATAGGACATTGGCGTTGTACGTGTCTAGATATTTACGAAAACATAGTAATTATTCATGTTGCCAAATATCAAACAATAATTCTCATGTGTGATAATATATAAAATTTGAAATTATATTTATACAATAAGGCATCCTAAAACCATGTGTATACGATCGGATATTATAGTGACGTGCTGGAATTTTGATTATTTTATTAGAAGGCTGCGTACCTGAAGTAAAACAGAGGAAAAGAAATTAATTCTACATAAATGAAATGGGCTATCGGGACCACAAATCCTGACCTGTGATTAGTCAAAAACCCTTAATCTTTATACACGGGTCTAACTAAAGTCCCGTAATTCAAATATGGCCCTATAGTTTTTTAGTCTAATGAAAGCATATACGCATATAGTTGATAGTTTATATATGTTGAGAGATAATATAGAAGAGTAGAGAAGAAAATATAACAGAATAGTTTTTTAATCTATAGCCCATAGGAATATATATTAAACGATATTCATCAGCTGCCATAAATATATAACTTGCCGACTGAAAATTCTTTAAAAAAAAATAAATAAAAGCATCTATTTTGTCTCTATAAGTGATCGTGTTAGAATGATGTAGATAGAAGTTATTAGACTAAACAAAAGGGTAGATTATATATTCAAATCAATGAAATATATTTCTATAGATAAAAAAGCGTAGTCGAGATACTATAGTAAATGTGTATTATCGTTGTCAA
Source organism: Muscidifurax raptorellus (assembly GCA_020010945.3). Taxonomy (NCBI): domain Eukaryota; kingdom Metazoa; phylum Arthropoda; class Insecta; order Hymenoptera; family Pteromalidae; genus Muscidifurax; species Muscidifurax raptorellus. The sequence goes on from CM052079.1 coordinate 32,462,780, forward strand.
ATAATTACTAATTCTATACATTGTCTAAATAACAAATACAACATTTTCTTGCATGAGTTCCAACGTCATACAATTGAGATTAATTTACAAAACTATAATAATACATTATTCAGTTTACGATTTCGAGAGTATAATACAAACAGAGATTGAAAAAACAATATAAATATATATAAGGCAGCGAACGACGGCAGAGCAAATATAGGAGAGAAATAATAAAAAATAAAAAGAAAGAAATTAACTAGAGGAGAGCGGGCTGTGCGTGAATGGTATTGTGTATGGTGTCCTCGCAGGTGCAGCCCCGGCCGACTTGGCCCCAGCCCTGGCTGGACACACTGCCGTGCTTCCTCTCTCTCTGTGCTTTGTGTTCGTGACCATCTGAGCCGATGATCGAAGATCCGGCATGCCTCTATGAACAATATAAATCTTCTCCTCCCTCTTCTTAAATAACAAAAAAACCATCTCACGTGAGTCTTACCCTCTCGCACAACAAGCACACACGCACGCACGCTGTTATATTTGACATGCGCCTATATCTATATCTATCTCTTTTCTATCTCTTTTTTCAAACGATCGCCTATATTAAATTGCGCTCGCGGGAATGGTTATTGCTCTGTTCTGCATATGCTACCGTATATACCTCTTTCGTTCATTTTTCTTTTTTTTGCTTTACTGCTTCCTCGCTGTATTATAGACACTTATATACATGCGAAACGGGCTTTTTTTGATTTACCTATACTGCGAGCGCGCGATGATTCAGACTATTTTTATGACTTCGCATATATATGCATATATAGCGGCTGCTTTGAGCTTTCGGTTAACGGGTTTTCTGATTTATTTGCTGATTGTCGAGGCGATGTAAAAAAAAGATAGTTGGCCTTTTTTCTCGCGGAGTTTGCGTTTGCATGGACGCGTGACATAGTTTTTTTAATCGTTTGCGCGATTTTTCGCGGCAGGAAGAAAAAATTGACGAAGCTGCTGTGTCGCGATTCGTCGAGTGCTATAACTGATTGTCAGATGTGCGGCTTTTTCATTATCGAAGTACATATATAGCTCGCTGGCAAGTCATAGATTATAATACATCATATAGGAACGTTCATTTTTATCATGGATATATGCCTATGTATAATAGAAATTGGCGTAACAAAGTTGAACACGAGTTAATATATGATAACTTTGATTTGTCGTTTCGATTTTAGATGTACTTTGTTCACAGACATGCTTTTGTATATTTCCTCTCATTTCATCCGGACGTCATTATATAAAAATACATACTATACATTTCTGACGACATATCACTACACCCTCGCAACATTACTGAAATCGTTTCCAATCCGCATGCCGAAATGTTAATGCCAAAGCTGGTATAATTGCCTCGATTGCAGCTGCATATTAACAAACAAAGCATTTTTTTGAACGTATGATAATAAAGTGAACTGCATGCATCGCCCTGTATACTATATATATACAACTTTCGCTCTTTAATTTTACACACATTAACTTTTTTCTTTATTATATATTATTATACTGCAGCATCTATACAACATATATGATATATTTATATGAATCTATAAAAATACAATGTTTCTCGTGACCACGAATCATATATGCTTATATTATATATATCTATATGATTTATGCGCTTCAAGCAAAACGTCCCGCAAGGAGAGAAACAAATACTGCAAAAGACCAACAGAATTCTATATGATATAGCGTCAGAGAACATGCTTTGACGATAATAAATTTTATATCGATGACGAAAAAAAAAATAAATAAAAATAATACACGCGATATGAGAGACAAATTATAAAACGTATTTTTCACACAAAGCCATCATTATAAATATATAGAAAAGTATTATCGAAGTTGGTACATATATCATTAAGTTTTTGTGTTCGTTCTTGTATTTGTAATTTACGCACAATTGATGCATCAGTGAAAATAAATTATATTACAAAATATACCGAACGTCTAGTAGTATTTTTATTTATCACTTTGTCCACTTCTTTTTATTCGACGTGCAGCTAACTATAACAAGCTCGTATATACATTCAGATCCGAAATTGATTGCGTTGTATGAGGTCATATTTCACGATTCGTTCTCTCTGTGTGCTGGCAAAGAATCGTGGCAGTGAAATAATGAACGGGGGGAAATCGATGATTGTTTTGTTTTTTTTTCATAACGAAATTATCATTGCTTGACCGTGAAGAAGCGTAAGTAACGACGATACTTATATCCATGCGTATACAAGTAAAAACCAAAAACAAATCTTCACCCACCCATTCATTATATCTGACATGAATTCTTTGACGAAGGGACCTTCTGCTTCCAAAAACATGAAAGAATCATTTCTTGCAAGAAGATGCAGTATAATTATATTCTCATTAAAATTATTTCATGCAAATGAATATAGGCTTGCGTATCTACATCTTCTTGCATCAGCATATAATTCGTGTAATATTATTATGAAAATAATAATCACCAGAGTAGACTGCAGAGTTGCATGAATTCCGATTCGCATCAGAATTGAAAAGCTCGGGTAATCTCCGTTGTTTATCAAATTTCTCATTTACGGAGCTGTGCCTCTGTAGCTGCGTTCCATATCGGATGAACGTCGTGTTTTTAATTAGAACGAGCAAATGGATACATCGCGCGAGGCCGGAATTCATGTAACGTGCGAGTTTCCCTGGGCAAAGCGAGAAGAGAGCTAAAACTCATCACCGCGAATGCATCGAATCGAATGCGTTCGCAGTGCGAATGAAGCTCTATACATAGAATATTCGCCGCATAAAACACCCCCTCCCCACACACACACACATTTATGACCATATCAACAAAATACATGTATATGATGAATATAATCCGTCGCACGCGCGCTTACGGGCTATGTGTGCCTCATATCCCATTCCTCGTCATCTCCTCTCATCTCATATCTCATATCTCTCTCTCTCTCTCTCTTTCTCAAAACACACACGTGCACACACGACACGATAAAATACACACACACACACACTCACACATTTTTTTGACGCACTTGTCCCGTGGCGCGCCTCGACCGCTGATGGTTGATTACAGGCAAGGTGCCCCCTCCGCCGGAGAACTACTACGCGCTGCCGGCCAGCATCGGCTGCTTCTCGGTCCTGGTGCTGCTGTTGCTCTGCTTCCTCTGTCACCGTCGTCTGAGGCGTCGCTCGGCTCACCACCACCACCACCACCACGAGCCGCACCACCACCACCACCATCACCACGGAGGCGCAGCGGCGGCTCACCTCGACGATCTCCAGCAGCGCGTGGACGAGCGCACCGGGCGCTGTTTCCACCACCACCACCATCACCACCACAGTCTGCTCCACCACCACCACCAGCAGCAGCAGCAGCAGCAGCAACAGCAGCAGCAACCGCACCCCTACAGGCCCAGCCTGCAACAAACCCGGGGTATGCACTCGACGGTCGACGACGACGAGGACGAGCTCGCCGATTACAGGGGAGGCCTGCAGCAGCAGCCGAGTCCGCCGAGCGACGACAGCGACGACGCCGAGCTCGAGCTCGTCGGCGATCGAGCCGAGGTGACCGGCTGCATGGCCACCCGCGAACGCATCCAGGGTATGGGCTGCAGCGACGAGATGGACAACGACGAGGAACAACTCGCCGAGGAACTCGCCAGCGACAGCAGCCCCGAGAGCTGCAACACCGTCAGGGGCGGCATGCGCTGATTGTAACTACTCGTCATGCGTACCGCACCTATATAAATATATCTATATACCCAACTGACCCACGAAGTATGACCTTATACAATGATTCGCTCTCTCTCTCTCTCTCTCTCTCTCTCTCTCTCTCTCTCTCTCTCTCTCTCTCTTTCTTTCTCTCTTTTGTGTATATTACCTTCAATTATATATATCCGGATACTTCTTGTATGAGATTTATCGTTCAAACCTCGTCCTCTGAGCGCCACGTCTTCGCGCTCAGAGTCGCAGCATGACGTTTGATTCTCAAGGGGCTGATATATATCGTGTATAAAATCATACTTCGGCGTCACGATATAGATAGACCGCGTGTGAGTGTTCGATCGATCGATTGCACGAAGATAATAGTTCATGTTCTACTTGTTGTTCATACACACGATTGTTTGTTATATATACATACGATATATATATATATATATATATATATATATATAACTGTTCGCACGGCTGACGCTCGGCTCAGGATCTTCTGTGGGGGGAGGGACAACTACGAGGTTTGAATCAACGAGCGCTTGATATAATATATTCTTTTTGTAATAATAATCGTACCGGGAACGAGAAGAATCCGAGCCGAGTGCGTCGTGTATTAGGCGGAGTGAAAAGGCGATCCGGCACAATCACAGGTCGATGATGTGTATATGAACCGTATTATATGACTCTGTAGATAGACATACGATTTACGATTAGTAAGAACAAAATTTCGAGGTCCGAATAATCTCTTATATATATTTACTCGTTCGAGGCGACGAATTATGTATGCATATAGTGTGTGATGCGAGTGTGTGTATAGATAGGCCCTGACTGACATTGTGAAATATTTAACGCTATATATATATATATATATATATATATATATATATATATATATATATATATATATATGACCGTGTGTAAAAAGACAGGGGCTCGTTCCGCATCAGGATTGGATTTTTCAAACGTAATAATATTAGGTATTTATTACACTGTAAACTCTCGTGAGGTTTAATGTTCGGAATCTGCATTATGATAACCCGGGTTTTTGCGATAGTGGGGGAAAAAAGAATCCAAGGGAGAGAAGCCCTCACCATTTTCATATTGTTTTATACGACGCGTATAACTTTTTGCACGAATATTTTTTCTACGCCGACGACTATAAATGTACCGATGAATATATAATATCCTGTCCACACTGGCATCGCATCGAGATAATACATAATAGCGCGCGCGATGATGGATATTATATTATACAAAATTAACAATAGTAATAATAATAATAATAATAATAATAATAATACCGATAACAACCGCGTTTATATTAGAGAGGAAAAACATGAGACACACATACATATAACACAGGAACGTGTATATTATATATGCGATAATACGGGAATTATTTAACACAGATGTGTACTTATTGACAAGTCGATCGGGAAAAGATGGAGTATTATAAACATAATATACATAACGGGACATATAAATATGAACTATATATAATAGTCAAGCTTGACTCTTCGTTTTCTAATTCAAATGCGATGCGATGCGAGCGCGCCGAGGGACATATAAATATAAATATATAAAGTGAAGTAAGAGTCGTATATATACATATATATATTTGATTGATAAGTCATTTGATGCATAACACGAAGATTAATAAGAGAAGAATGAAACAGATGTTAACATAATGCAGATTATATATAACATTATATATATTCGTTAGAAAGGGCTGAGAGAGAGAGAGAGAGAGAGAGAGAGAGAGAGAGAGAGAGAGAGAGAGAGAAAGCGAGCTGTGGACATTTCGGGGCACGAGTGAATAAAAGTGTGACTTAATTTAAAAAAAAAAGGAAGAGTTATAGAAGAGTGCGATAAGCTGATGTACGCTTATATTTGTATACAATTTTAACTAGCAGGTACGAGTGAGATCGACGAGTAATTCGGTTCCCGCGAGAAATGCAGGCGGCTACACGGTTAGAGTTATTGCGACGATTTTTTCTGAATAAAAGTGTGAATATATATATGTATACCACCACAAGGGCATAGAAAAAATCTTTGTAAAGTAATGGAAACAACCTCTTTTAGGTATATCATAAACAAAGTATGTCGAATAACTTTTTTCGAAGAAAATAGCAATCGCAAACTCGCCGAAAGGAATAAAAAATGTATAGCAGGAGGAGAAAGAGCAAATTAAATAATCGAACATGCGGCCACCCTAAAAATTCTAAAGCCACGAGAAGGTGACGTACGCGATATGCGAGAAAGTTCTATATATACGTGGGTAGTAGAAAGTGTGCGAAAGAGTGAGAATATATTATTAGTAATGTCGAATAATTACGAGTACGCATGTATCTGTCTGTCTGTGGGAGGGGGGGGGGGAGGAATAAAAATAATACTCACAAAAATATATTTCACATTAAACGCTGCCATTGGAGCTATACCAAAGTATATTCTAAACTATGATATAAATAAATAATTAAACGATTCAAATAAATGAATAAACAATTAAATAGTAAAAATTAATAAAATAAAGCAGATGAAAAGCAGTCGAGGTATTATTACATACATACACACGCGCGCGCGTAATACGGCGTGCGTTTCTTGTGCAGCGCGATTCTCGTCGAATCAAAAATTTATATAATACATAACAATAATAATACGGAATTTGAACGTGTTGAAAAAATAAGGGGACTGTTTTGCTGTTCGTTCCTTTCAAGGCGAGAAAGTGCCTGATGCGTCTGTTCACACGCTTGTTTCCGCAGGGAGGCGAAGATTTAAACAAAAGATGAAGAATTAAAAGAACTACAATCACATAACGAGGCGAGAGCGTTTAGGAAAAAAAATATACGCAACCTTTCGCACATTTTGTAAATGTCTCGTCCGCCAGATCAAACCGAGAATCATATAATATACCTAAAGCTATACGCAGCAAACCAATACGTGCGTTTAAAATAATGTACTTGAACGAAAATAAAAAAATCATTTCTATAAGATAACGAGAAGAAACCAGCGTGTTCGTAGTTACCGAGTGTAAATATTATAATGTAACGTAGTCTCGTTTTAATTTATTTTGTTTTTACAAGACACTCGCGTACACGTGAATTATAGCGCTAAAGCATCGACGAGAACTGAGGGAGAGATATGTGACTCAAGGAATCGCAAAATAACCGAAGTATTATTACGAGCAGTATTAAAGTTTTTACGATCCGACGAGATGACGCGCGACTTTTTACGAAGGGCGAACGGCGCCGGCATATATATATTATTTAAAAAAATATATGTATATCTTTAAACGCGCGCTACTTTTGGAGGATACGCAGGCGCGCGGCGTTTCTTTTTTTTTGCTGAGCAATCGTCGACCGTAAAGTTTGCAAAAAGTATCATCTTTGGCTGGCATTCTTTGATTGCTTCTCTTTTGTCGTGCGCATAAATGCAGAATTTTTATATTTCGGTTTAAAAGACGTGAAGTTTATATTGTTTCAGACTGTACTGACTTCGACGAATTACTTCTAAACCGGAAAAGGAACGATTAAATTTTCAAATTCAATCGCAGGCGTTCTGAATTTCAATCCTTTGTGTTCCATTCATAAATAATCACTCTCACCGCGTTTCAAATCTTCCAAACTTGAAGAATATAAAATTCCATTCCAGCTGCCGGAGATGTATATTACATATAAAAGTTCAGGATATAAAATTGAAAAGATCCGGAGACGGCGCGGGTATTCATTGGAAATGCGCAGGGCGTAAGCATCGTATATTTATAGGGTATGCGAATATAAGGGGCTCGATCATTTGCAAGTATAAAAGAGACCGTCGTCGTCGTCGTCGTCGTCGTCGACGACGTCGTGTCCCTTCAACGTCATCGATACTTGACACGTAATGTCCCGTATACACGCACGCACACCTACATATATGTATATCTCTGCGAAAATCAAGTCCGTTGCGAGGGAGAGAGGAAAGCATTACCAGCGGAAACGGGGTTAAAGCGCGCGTTATTCCATCGCCGAGAGATTTGCAATTTCGCGGATATGAGGGGGAAAAATCGCTATTGAATGGCATTATGCACGACGCGCTCCAGTTTTTTCTTTTTATCAAAAGATATATTGTGTCACATCCGAGTAACCGCGTCATTCTGAATCAGTGAACAATGGAGAGTAATAAGCGCCAGGGATACGCGATCTAAAAATTCACGACGATAGAAAATCGCGCGAAAGACGGAGAGCGTCCAATTAGAGGGGAGAGGCGGAAATTCAAAACTCGAGGGGAAATAATGGCGCGACTTTTTAAAAGAGTCGCACACTCGGAAATCCAGCCGCGTTTCAGGTGAGACGAGTGATGGGAATATCGATATATAAAAGAACACGCCCGCGCGCAGAGACTGAAAAGACCGGGTTTTTGCTTTTAACTTTTAACCCTTTTCGGAGGATGACTTCGCGTGCTTTTCTATACCGAGATTTTTTTTTGTAAACCTGACGAGCTTGTTTGGTTAGTTTTTGAACGTCTGTTATGGACGAATTGTTTCCGACGCGACGTTTTTTACGCAGAACTATAATGAAATTTTAATCCAACCGATTTACAATATTATAAGAGAAGAATTTTATCGTGTGTATAGTCTCGTTTGATAAAAAATATAATCTATAGAACATTCAGAATTCCTAACCGATTAACGATACCGTCGTACACGTAGCGCGACTGTACTAATAGGAATTCAAGTCTTGGACAGCTTTTTTTAAATTTATCTATCATATAGTGTAGCAATCTAGCAATCGTACAACTTTATATGACCGTATAATGAAATTATTTTGTTTCGACACTATATATTTTTTTAAACTCGACTATATAAATATAAACTTTAGTTAGTCAGTTTAATCTTCCGAGCAATCAACTAGCCATTTATTCTGGATAAAAGAGAGGCGTAAAAGAAGACGAGAGGCGGTTTAAACATTAACATTAAACTTAATCGTGTAAAAGAAAACCTTCGATACCTATATATATATATATATATATATATATATATATATATATATATATATATATATATATATATATATATATAACAATACTATAATAATAACTTTTTAAGAAAACGTTTCCTATATATTTTAAGAGAACGAAACGGCAAAAGAAAGCATTATACTTATATCCAATTCGATGCAGTGCGAATCGCAATAATTACACCCGACCGTTCAGAGACAAAGACCATGGCGAAAAAAAAAATGCGGAACTGAAATGCACAGCTGCCAGGACCTTGTCTAGCCGTAGAACGGCTTCGAGATCCATAAAAAATAACAAAGGGGTTTTAATACTGAGCTGGCACTATGCATCAGAGTGAGCGAAGCGAAGGCGTGTAGGCACACACAACCACGTAACGACGATCATCCCTTTTGTAGTTTTTAGTACGGAAAATCACAACGACTCTCTCATTATATACGATTATATGTAAAAAATGAGAAACCCAAGTATATTAACAAATACACGAAGTATAAACGAAAGAAATAATGAAAAAAAAACAAAAAAAAACAAATAACTACACATAGGCGTACGGTAAAAATATTACGCAATATACAGGAACACGAGAGTTAAGAAAACAAATTATATAGAAAATACAAATATTAAACGTACGAGCCGTAAACGTTAATGTGACGATATTTTACTATACGATCCGTGTGTACAAGCGACCGAAGTTGTGTGTGTGTGTGTGTGTGTGTGAGAGAGAGAGAGAGAAAGTGAGAGGACTGACACTGACAGCTATATATGCAGGGGAGGAAAGTGCGAAGATTTTTCAGATACGTCACCGCTGATCACATCGCCGTCGCGTTTTACATTTTTTGTCTGAATTTTTTACGTATATGCGGTAGATCAACCAATGCGCAAATTAATACTGTGTTAGGTTACCATTAAAGCATTACTGAATGATATTTGTTGCACGGATTGCTTTACTAAAGTGAATTTAGTCAGGTCTTCTCGTAATGATATATACTCTAGAGTTGATTGAATTTTCTATAGTAAACGTGCAACTGCAATTTCGTCTACTTGTAACGAAGCAATTATAAAAGAGTATTTAAAATAAGGCGTACGAAGCTTTCTCTGTTATTTTTTTCGTGCTTTTATCGAAGTGAATATGTGCACTATTGTACTGCGAACTATATGTACAATGTTTTTCTCATGCTAGCTGGCTTAGCATGGTTGCAGGTCAACTTATTAATGTCGACGAGGTTTGCACTGATAAAGATTATATTAACTCCTTAAAAGTTTTATAATAGATTCTTAATTGTTACATTTTGAATTTAGTTGAATTTACCGCTGACATACAGAAGTTATGTGTTATATTTAATCAATTACAAAGTATAGCAAAATGTTGGATAATTCTTATTTTTACTTTTTGTTGCTAGCTTTCTTACACATCTTTGTCAGTGCAACCCATTCAGTTGATTCTTACATACTCTTTTTACGTACATTTATATATTAACTTTTTCTGAAAGCTATAAGTGTTATGTTAAACACTTAACTCGAAACTATGGCGCTTTTAATAATTATTAGAATGTATACATACATACATACATACATACATACTAGCAATTGTATCGAATACAGATTATTTCTTCGTATTGTATTTTGATTCACAGTATAATGTTTTCCCTTCAATTTTGTATACATTACATGTTATATATCACCCTTCAGTACTCTATGGCTTATGTACTTTCTTGATATATATTTATCGACAGCGCAAAAAAGCAAAAAGCAACGTGTACAGCACAAACATCAGCGAGAGGATAAACGACGATGACACGCTCTTTATGTAAATATCAAAACTTTTGTAAGATTCGGTTAGTCGGTCTTCCACATCGACGTCGATATATTGATTTCTTTTGTATTTTCCTTACGTGGTTCTTTGTCGTTTGTATACGTATTAGATACTTAACTCCTCTTCCTTATGCGCAAACAACTCGCACATTTCCTTACCTCTAAGCAAACTGGTCTGTATCTATATAAAGAATAAAGCCGTACATAAATCCAATAAGCGAATGCGCTGAGAATGCAGAAATAAATGATCATATGAGAAGGCTCCTGTCTATTATTCGAATATCGTTTTGTTTCTCGAATATTGAAATAAACGTATTATGTAAAATTTATGATAAAACAAAACTATAAGTATGTACTCGTCCGAGTAATTTTAAAGTCAACATTTGTATCAATAATGAGTATAAACACATTTTTGCGAGCCAGAGTCAACGAATATTTCGTTCGTTTTAAAAAATGCGAGCCGAACGAGATCTTGAAAGATATCCTATGACGGCAAAGATATACAAATTTAAATGACGAAAAGTATGCAAGAGAGCGACAGGTACAGTACTTTGGTGCGCCGAATAGCGGAATTAAACTTAATAACGCGAGATAGTATACATCAGAACAAAAGTGCGTGAAAACGATGAATGAGAAAGCGTTGGACAATTTCGAAGTGGCGAATTATTGTTTCCTCCATAAGGACAGTATAAATATATAAATATTATACATATAAAGTATAAATATGGCAAAAAGATTACTACCAGAGTAAGCTACTGTAATTAATGTAAGTAGTAAGTAATAATCATTTACATTGTTAACCGACCTAGAGACCATTACAAGCGAATTGTCAATGTGGTGTCTATGAAAAAAAAAGAAAAACGAATCCTCGATTATGGGAGTAATACAATTTTTTTAATCAAACCAATTAAAATGTCAGTCTGTTTGTACATTTTTTCTCCCCTTTTTGTAAAAGCTCATGATTTCCTTTACAAACTTTGATAGTTCCTGATGTATACAATATATTAACGTTTTAATAATTACGGTAAGCCAATTTTTGTTCCATATAAAAAGAATTTATTGATAAAATATCATATGTATATATATATGTATATACATTAATAAAAAATCATTACATTAATTATATCCCCCGCCAGGGCCGAAGACGCTCAAATACAGAAATTTCTTATAATATAATCCAATATATATTATATATTATATAAAATAAAAGTTTTCATTTCTATCTCCGCGCATCTATACGGGAATGGTTTCTAATATGATATACAATATATAACCGTTTACATTATCCCTGTATTTCTTAAACAGAAGTAGTGTAAAAACTGTCATGGAGCGGAACTCTAGTTTGCTCGTTAATTTTCGTTAAAGCTACCTCGACCACTGCGAGGTATACCGTTTACATTGCACTGGTTACACAGAAGAGTACACACTCAAAGAAGTTTCTTAGCAGTTATTATTGATAAAGTTTTTTTTTTACTAAAAGTGTTCATCGCAATTCTAACATCATTCAAATGATGCATGAGTATCTATCACAAAGCAGCTTATACACTTCGATAAAAATTTTAGATTTTTATTTTAACATTTAAAATTTAAAGTTTTATTAAAATATTTTACTATCTTAGACGCGAATTTTTTACAAAGTTTGAAATAAATATCAATCGGATCGGAATTCATCGATGTAATATTTATATCAAGATCAAAATGTTTAGATATATCAACCAAGTCTTTCTCCGAGTGTAAAACGATACTCCTCTTACATATTTAATACAAATATTTAATACAAATATACCTCTTATTTTCCCCCATTTCTCTTTTATTACTTACTCTATACGCACAGCTCGTAGAAGAAAAGATAAGAAATACTGTGCAACTTCTTGGAAGATTAGATGAATGCCGAGCATTTTGCATTTTTTCGGTACGTATATACGAAAAATTATATAATAAGCGAAGATACTTTGTACCGAGGCTTCAATATATTCTACATCAATGTTGCTTGGCACAAAGGTTGGAATGCTCGACAACGCGATATGAATATAAATAAATTATATGAGAATAATTTATGCCTGAATCGAATAGAGAGAAGATAATCATTCGTCATTCGTTGATTTGTCATTATATACACGGATACTATTATTGGTAGTACTATTGCTAATATAGGAGGCCAGAGCTTTAATATACCCGAGAAACCGTGGAGAAAAATTCGTTGTTATTATTATTATTATATAAAAATGGTAACTTTTATACGATTAAACAAAAAGTATAGAATTATTCTCCTTCGCATAGACATAAAAGCTTATTTTAAACGTGAGCTATTGAGCTATATGTTGAATACTTTCGCAGTGTATGCATCTTCATGTCGGGTTATTGTTAAAAATCTCGCTGACAATAACTCACGAAAAAAGTAGAGCGTATTTCAAAAATACGCACAGGCTTCCACATCACTTTTACTATCAGCCTTAACCCTCCCTTATGAAAATAGAAAGAAACATTTTAAATACATCTACTGATAGTATCATGATCTATAATATTATGATAGTTAAAACTGTTATTAAAAATAGTTATTTATTTGTTCTTAAAATAATTATACTACTTGTAACTTTTGGCTTTCTTTTAAATTCTAGTACATTTAAAATGATCCGATTTTCTATGCGGTTGAGATACATTTGTAAAAGATTTTAAAGGTCATGAAGGGTCAAATAAAATATAATAAATTATTACCAATAACCAAAAAAATGGAATAGTAAAGAATTTAATTCTGAAAAGTCAAATAAGAGAGACAGACAAAAATAGAACTTTGAATTTTCATTATCAATACTTTACAGTACCGAAGTATTTATGATGATTCTGTATCTCTCTATACATAGAGTTTTCGTAGCATTTAATTACTTTATATTCAATAAAACAATATATGTTATATACCTGAATTTTACTCCTTTAAGGAATAAATAATTATTTGCTTGTAGCTTGTAATATTTAAAGCTTATTAATCTCATTTTTCAGATTTATTCGTTAAAAATTATATTCTATACTTCACACAGTCATCGAATGTAATATATTTCATAAACTTTTCTTTTATCAAATTATTTAAAAACCTTTGACGAAGCTAAGAACAAAAGAATAAACATTAATAGAGACTCTTATGTACAATATTCAATTATTATAATAATTGTGACAATTTACAATGAATATGCCAACAGGCAAAGAAATTTTCATTGTTTGTTAAAAATAAATACTTCGATTATTTTGACAAAGTATTAATTTCTGTCTTTGTCTCGTTTATGAGTGATTACTTATAATTCTTAAGGAGGCTTGGGCGTTTAGTGCTGAATCAAGTAGTAAATCTAAAAAATTACCAAAAGCTGTAAGTAATTTTTCTCTTGATTTAAGCCGTCAACCCTACTTTTCTATTAAAACAAATAGATATCTCGGAATCAAAAGTTTTAGTATATATTTAATTCAATGGGACCGATTTTATTCCGGAATACTCAATTTAGATATTTCCCAAATTTCAGAGCCGTTTGTTATTTTTTGGAAAACGCTCAAGCCTTCTTAAAGGGTTCTTTATGTAATGATCCCAACGCATTTAATGGATTATGCAAATTATATAACCCAATAACTGGTCAAAACTAAAGCAAAAGAATTACTCTCCATCAAATGCAATAAACATCCAACAATGAATTACTTCATAGCAAATAGAAATAAGTTATATACTATAAAATATTTGTAGCCTGAATTCTCTTTCATACACTACTTAAGCGTTTAATATCGGTCCCATGTGGAAATTAAACTTACTTAACGTCACGTGTCAAGTATGCACATGTAACAAGTATTTTCTTTAGGCATGCGTTTTTTCTACAAAATAAATTTAGTTTTCTTTTGAACTAATAATTCCGGAATGATTTACGATTAAATAAAACAATCTGCATCTAGACGATACTTCCTTAGGTCGATAAAGGAAACGCGTAGACAAACTTACGCACTCCACTAGAAGAAGTCTTTTACCAAGTTGAGCGTGTGTTCATAACGAGTCATAGTCGTTTGTAAAATAAATACTCGTATCTTTTTTTCAGATTACCGATCGCAGGTCTGCAAACAGAGTGTCGCCGAGCGGCTTCACTACCGCGCCGTGGTGCCTGGTTCGCAGTCCTTGCGAGATATCGTTAGACCTGTACATATTGCTCATCATCAGTGTCAGTGGCACCGGTCCCGTGAGACTCACTACTCCTGCGTATCCTTTCATAATCAGGATTATAAGGAGCGGCAAGTCGCTCATATGGCGGCTCCATAGACGTACCAGCGACTACCGCAGCAGAGCCTGTGCTCACATATTTGACACTTTCGTAGTTTGGGTCTCCATTGCTCACGCTCTCATAGTTAGGATCGGCATCGCTGTCTGATGCACCAAGCCTGCAAGCGCCCACTGAGGCATAGTTTGGCTCGATTGGATCGTGAGGCATGCTCTCATAATTTGGTTCGGAGTCCGTATCTAGATCTTCCAAACCAATATTACTACTTGTACTCGTTGGCCTCTTGCATAGCCTAACCTTTTCATAACCAGGATCTTCGCTGCTCGCGTTGCTTACCTTAAGTAATATTTAAGCATGTATTAAAAATTAACATTTATCAAAATTTATTATGATATTAGCTTCAATTTAATCAACTTTAACTTTTTTGCAATAGAAGTTCTTAATCTACGAATAAACTTGTGACTTATTACTCACCTGTCGATGCTTGAAGGGCATAGAGTATATGGGTAGTTGTGCGTCGACGCCATTTTTGGACGAACTCGAAGCCGAGTTTAAGGGTCTAAGTGTTTCGTAATTGGCATCTGCGCTGGGTGCACTTAGACGTTTACCACCCCCTCCCACAACAGCTTCGTAGCCATGATCTAGATCAAACTCGTCGTCGAACGGCTCTACGCCGTTATTGTGCTCTACAGATGCCACTACCGTCTCCGTCTCTCGCTTCAGGATTTCGACGGAATCATGACTGGACCAGGAAGCGCGACTCACCTCGATTAGACTGAGCTTGCGACGTGCTCCACTTCCACTCGGTACTGCTGCCGTTGTGTTTGTTTCGAGAGTAAAACCCATAGGGAATCCTGAAGTTGGACTGGCAGTAAGATCATCGTCAACGCTTTCCCGCTTCTTTTTCATCACTTTGGCATACATGTCCTCCAGGGATTTGCCAGATGATACACTAGCTAAAGTTTTCCCAAAACATGTGCAAGATGGCAAAGGAAAAAAATAATGGGTTGGTGAGATACATGATGTATGAGTATAACATAAATTTTAAAGTTAAATGCGATAAAATTAAATGTGTCGACTTAATAAGAAATGAATTTGAATATAGCCTTCTTAGCCTTAAGAAATCGTCGTAATATCTCTAATTTTCATAGATAAATAACTCTTGACTAGTGCTATTGGATGTGTACCTCGGGTGCGATCATCGGATTTGTTGCGCTTGTCGATCATCGCGTACATGTCCATGGGATTCTCGGGTGGAGGGGGCAGCGGTGAGTTAGCCTGACGCTTCTCGGGCTTCGGTGAGCTGGGGTTCGCCACAGAACTCGTTGCACTTGATGACGAGGCTGTGCCATAAAAATTACGTCAGACAAGAGAACAGAGAAATAGCGTATATAGACAAGAGAGAAAGAAAGAAGATCCTTCGTAGAGTCGATGGAAGCAGAAGAATTATTATAGAACGAAGCTGTAAACACTTGCGTGAAAACCGGATTGAAATAAATGGTATCGTGTGGAAACGAAAAAGTTAAATAATAATAAAAATTTGATGCCAAATTATAAACGAAGATGTACGAAGAAGATAAACGACGTGTAAGGCATCATGAACACTTATTTATCTTTTGACAAAAAGTCAATACACTTTGTATTATTTTCATTCGTTTTATTAATAAGAGTCGTAGAAATTGTATAATCTGTACAAATTTGTACATCAGGCAGTAGTTTTTCTTTACAAGAAAATAAGTGTCTCATATACTTGTAATATCTCGCCAAGTAAATCGTAGATATTAGAGAAGAAGCGTTTAACGTTACTAAGGAAATGGATTACCTTGTCTTGAATGTGCGTGCGCTACATGCCTAAGACTGTCCACGCTTGGTGGTTGTGGCGCTAACGCATAAGGTTCTTCCACGCGCATAGGACCTTGCAAGTGTACGTTTTGTTGTTCGTTTTGAGGTGGTCGGTTGACCTCCGCCGCCATTGGTTGAATCTGAGCGTACGTCTCGCTGCCGCTCGTGTAGACTTTGTCTTGCTCGTCAATGGCAGCGTACATTTCATCTATAAATATAATTTTAATTTCAGTAAGTGTCCAACTTTTCAAAGGTAAATCCGAAATTATTTTATGATAATTTAATTTACCAGAATCATCGGAAACAGTGGCATAATGTGGATCGGTAATTGGTCGAGTGGCTTGCCTTTGTTGCTGAGCGCTTTTCGTTTGTGCGATTATATTGGCTAATGGTTCCCTAACACTAATACTTGTATATCCCTCTGTAATGATAATTGATACAAGGTTATTAAGAACGAAATTCAACTCGTATAAGAAACACGTAAATAAGAAGTGCGTTTGTACTTGAATCTTGCGAGTCGCCGCTGAAATGTTGTTGCTGAGGACTGTTATTTTGAGGCTGAGGGGGTTGTGGAAGAGGCATCAAAATTGGCGGAGTCATGTACGGTAAGTCCTGATTGGCTTGAACTCCACCAGTGATGGCAGTTGCAGCTTGTATGTCAGGCACAGGTTGTTCCAGGAGGGAATTGTGCGAAGATGATCTACGACTTCTGGGCGGTGCAACGGGCAAAATTCCGCTCGTCGATGTGGATGGCTGAGCCAAGTCAATCATGTGACTGCTATTATTCCTGTAAAAAAATATGATTTGTGATTGAAATGCATGTTATTGGAATAATTAACTTTGAATGGATTAATCGTCGTGCAATTATTACCTAATATGTTGAGCGTTTTCAGTCTTTGGAACATTTTGAACTTGTGCATATGGGTGTTCTTCTGTGAATATTAAGTAATTATAATTGATTTATTTGGAATATATGCTTAGAAATTACTTAAGCAAGAAAAAGCGAACGATTCTTACCACTGCTTGTTTGAGGTGTTTGAAGCCTAGCATATAAACTTGCTGTTTCATCCTGAGAACTCTGCTGTGATATACTTTGTTTATCTCGTTTATCCTTTCTATTTTCAGCTGTAACACAATGTAAGATCAATACAATTTTAACAAACAGTTAATTATTATAAAAATAATTTGAGTTATCATTACTTTTATCTCGGACAGTTGCATATAGCTCTGATGGATCACCACCTATATTTTCTGTAACTTCATATATCACATCTCTTAACTCGACATCAGTTTCACAATCTGTATTTTTATCCTTTGGAATATCTGGCAAGCTTCTATTTGCAGTGTTACTTCTGTGAAAAAGATTAATTTAATGTATTTCATAGGAGAGAAAAATATTTATTAAAATTATTGTAAAAGAAGGTTCAACTAATTACTATTAACAATATGTTCATTATGTAGATTGAGAGTATTAATCTATATATATATATATATATATATATATATATATATATATATTTTAAATAAATTTTTAGATTAAGTCTCTCAGACAAAATAGAAAAATAATTCAACACCTGTAACCAGCTATTTAATGGTTAGTAAAAAAATATGTTAAGAGTAATGTGTAATATAAGCTGTAAAGAAAAGCCTTTTCTCAATTTTGAACTAAGAATACATGAACTTCTTATACAATGTGTCCATAGTTAATTATATTTCCTTTTTAATTGTTATAAATATAATAGCTATATAGTTTCCTAATCTTGAATTTTTTTATATATTATTATTCAAATTATTGATTTTAGCAGCTGTGATTAAAAGCAAACTACAAATTCTACATGCAACCATGCGTCATGTTTGAGCAAGACACCTTTTTCCTCCATCAACTGTGTCCTGTGGAAGTATCTGCATTGCTTCGGAAGAGGTAGTAATTCTGCAGAATCCCTCATTGTCAGGATGAGTAATTGTTACCATACCTGCTAGCCCCAGGAACTCGCTCCTGTCATAATAGGTTCTTTATTATCCAGGACAAGGAGCAAAGATAATTTGATGACACAGAAAATATCACGTGTATCATAAAAAAATAGATATTTATCTGAATTCTGGATGACAAATAAATTTATAAACCTTACACTAAATACACCTTTGACAAATTCAAATGTAAATTTTTACAGATAGTCTGCTCTCTTCTTAATGTACCAAATTTTATTTTCAAAATGAAATAAGACTTACTTGTTGTCATTTCGCCGACAGCTACATATGCAGGCAACGATGAGGCCAACAAAGGAAAACAGTGCTCCAACGGAGATGACCCAGTAACACCAAGCATCTTCGTTGAACAATGGATGCACCATGTTCTCGGATGGAAAATAAAATTTGCCTCCCTGAAGCCTTGTAGCTGTTGCTGCTTTTTCCTCAGCGCAGTTCAGGTCATCTTTGCACTGTCCTTGCACTCTCGGACTACAGATAATCCAAAACATCTATTGCAGGCATCATCCTCTATCATTCCTCCCACCTGTGTCTTCCAATAAGCACTCATTTACTTATATACACCAGTGTCAACAGTCGACGCCCTGCATATTGTATACCGCGAAATAGAAAAATGCAATTTTCAGTCCAACGTCTTGACAGACGACGAAGCTTAGAATCTGTGTCCACACATAACACCGTTCACTCTTCGCAATCGAGCAGATTTTGAAATATATTATTCCTCTCCTCTCGGCTAAAGTTTAGAATGTCAACACACAGGAGTTATAAGGCGGAGACAGAGACAGACACACACGTCCGTGTATACGCATGTAATCTCTCTGTCGCGCGCGAGTAAGGTAACCTCAATTGATGAATCATACACTCAGCGATTTCCGTGGGAGAAGCCAACTCGAGAATCTCCGGGTCCTCCCCGCGACGATCCTCGTATCGGACACTTGCTGACAACGCCGAGCGCGAGAGATCAGCTAGCGCCTATATTCTACGTTACATGCCTCTTGCGATAGACGAGACTGGCAGCGAATTCCAATCCAAGTTCCTCACTCATTTTCGGAGCGACCCGTACTGTAATAACATACGTGTGCAGCGACTGCACGGGAAAAAGTTGAATTTTTCTCCAGTGTAAACATACTGATTGGTCCAGTTCTCGCGAACTTTTGCTATATACTTATACGCGGAAGAAAAGCCTATACCTATATATCTAGAGTCCCGCTGCATCAACGAGCTCCGCGCGCTGCAGCGCGTATATATGTATATATTTATAGATCTAGAGTTTGTATCGCAAGAGTATCGAGTTTTGGCGGGTGTTTTGAAGCGATAACTATGAGCCCTACTACATTATATTATAGAAGGCATAAGATAACAACTTCCTTTCATTCCAGAATGGAGTAACTGACACACCTCCGATATAACACACAGAGACACGAGAGTTCGATTATTTCTAGTCTATATCCGAAGCAGTGAAATCCCTTATCGGGCAATGCCATCAAGCCTACGTCAGCTACCTGTATAAAACAATTGACAGCGCCAGTAGTATAAGTATATATATATATATATATATAAGCGAACGAAAATATATATATAACAGACATCAGACGGCTACCCCCACCATCGGCTCGGCGGCGCTAATCAAAGTATGCCATGCCGTAGCATGTGGCAACGTCGCGCAGCTGAGTAGTCCTCGAAAACGCGCAGCCGTGTCTCTCCCAAAAAAAGCATCATATACCACGGCCACGGGCTTGAGCGAGTGAGAGAGAGAGAGAGAGAGAGAGAGAGAGAGTGAGCAAGAACGAGCGCGCCGCGAGAGAGGGAGAGTATAGGAGGCTGCGTGGTGGGATTAAAAGCTATTGGTGGAGTCGTGTAGCGTGCTGCGGTGGCTCTCTACTCATTTTCCGTAGGCGCTCCTCTCCTCCGCGGCGGCGTAGCGCCGTCACCCTGGCCCGACCCGGAAGCCGAAGAAGCCCGCAGGGCGAGGAAATGGAAGAGGCCGTGCCGTGGCGTCTGCCGGAACAGTAGCGAGGAACATCGTCGAAAGCATCATCACTACAATCAGGACTACTCGCCACCGAGACGACGCTGTACCATCAGCAGGCGCGCCAGCCACAACACATCGATGCTCAGGATGGACAGCAGGGGCTCAAGCTGCTGGTGGTGCGTCAAGGCCGTCAAGTGGATACCCGTCATCTTCATCCTGGTCATCGTCTTCTGGTCCTACTACGCCTATGTCGTCCCCCTTTGCTACCGTGAGTACTTCACACTGGCTTTGCTCGTCGATGTGCAGAGGTCTAGAAAAGTTTGTTTGTTGAAGCTGAAGATTCGACCATGTGAGATTGAGACGAGGGATGTTTATTTTCCGATCGCGTGTCGTCTAACGACACCACCGGGTTTATTGTAGTTGCTTGAAAGTGCAAGTGAATAGCTTTTGATGTTACGCATTGATGATGCTTCATTTTGAAAAACGTAAATAAGCAATGCTTGATATTACTGAAATGCTCAATTTTTCAAAATGCTTGTAAAAATTTTTATGGCGAGTCTTGAGAACGAACATGTTTATGATTACAAAAAATACTTTTCCAGTTTGCGCGTTTATACCTTCTGCTTTATTAATGTTCAAGAGAGCTTGACATACATAAACAACAAATGTCTATTTTAAGTATTGAGGGTACTCAGTATTGGGTGTTTATTTTCAAACTTTTTACGAAAGCGAAGATGAGTGTTTTATAGAATACTTGGGATGTTTTTAGAGTACAAGATGTGTAAAAGAGAAAGTATTATTACGGTCTTGAAAACATGATTCATGGTGTGATAAATAAAAATGTACTTAACCTCAAAGACAGTAAAGCCAGGTGGTGCAGGGAGGGGCATTCTAAATGTTTCTCTTTCATAGGCATAGCTTATTCAACAATACATCATTTTCTGATACAGCCTGACAGTTTCACAATGCTTGAGTCAATTTGTATTTTGATTATTGACATTACTGGATGCTGATAAGAACTTTTCACATTACGCATGTTATTTTGGAGCGTGGGTAGAATTTCTAAAGCTAAAGTTGCCACTTGTTTGACTTAGTTACAAATAAAAAGATATTTATTTTTATTGGGACATAATTTTTCCTTTCACTAGACCTTGAAATTAATTTGCAACCAAAAATATATGACCTAATAAATCAAAACTTCATAATTTTGTTTGTCTTGTTAATTCACTTTATTTTTTTACAAATATCTTTTCACAAAAAAATCTAATGCATATATTTTATTTCAGAGACCATAGAGAGCAATGTTCAAAAAGGTGTGTGTGATGAATTTTCAAATTATTAAATAAAATTTGTTCTAATTGATCTTTATTAACAAATGCTTTTCTTCAACAGTTTTCTATTTGATCTTCTTCCACATTTTGTTTTTCTTATTCCTATGGTCTTACTGGCAGACTATAGCAACAGACTTAGTTAAGGTTCCAGATAAGGTAAATAAAACTTTTTCTCTGTTTATTTTTTGACCAAGTTTATTACTTGTTTTCTTAAAACTAGCCATCCGAGATTTTTTTTTCGTTCTTAAGTCAAAAATAGATACACCTGGAATGTGTTGCAACGTAAATCTGTTTGATGAATGTAATTGTCTAAACAAGCTTCACTCAGTACAATCAGATTTTAAAAGTTTACATTAGCGTCGTTACAAGATTTAGTACTACAGATTTTTCCTGGCAAATTCGACATTTATATTTGTAATTCTTCTAGTTCAAACTTCCTGCTGCTGAAATGGAGAAGCTATTGCAAGCAGAGAGTGAAAGCGCTCACAGACAAATCTTAGAAAGATTTGCTCAAGATTTACCAGTCACAAATCGAACAATTAAAGGAGGTAATAATATTTGATTTTTCAATTATAAATTAATGATCAGATAACTTGAATCTAATATCTTTCGTTTTATTTTATAGAAATTCGCTTCTGTGAACAATGTCAAGTAGTGAAACCTGATAGGGCACATCACTGCAGTGTTTGTGGTACATGTGTGCTCAAAATGGATCACCATTGTCCCTGGGTGAATAATTGCGTAGGCTTCCACAATTACAAGTTCTTCATGTTATTTTTGGCTTATGCCCTTCTCTACTGTATTTTTATTGTTGCAACATCATTGCAATATTTTATAATGTTTTGGAGGGTAAGTGTTGTTGATGATTGTTGAATCTTCGTGTACATTTAAACCTAAGTTTAGAAGATATTTATGTACATCCTTGAATGTATTTTACAGGGTGAACTAGTAGGAGTCGGTAAATTTCACCTACTCTTCCTGTTTTTTGTCGCACTCATGTTCGCGATCAGTCTTAACTCGCTCTTCTTCTACCATTGCTACCTCATTTTGCACAACAGATCAACACTAGGTAAATAATTTATAAACACTAAGAAAATTATTGTTGATACAGTGAAATTTTATGTTAAAATTTGTTTTCCGATTGTTTGCAGTTTTTGTGAAGAACTAACTATAATTCAGTTGTTTCTAGGTGTTATTTTATTGAGATATTCAATACTATTAGTTCTCAATTTATTTTTTTATAAATTGTTAAATCATTTGAAATTTCACTGTTTATTTATTAAAAGAAAAAGCAATGGTAATAATCGTCACGTTTTCTTTCTGTAAATGTAATACATTATACCATTCATGATGCCCGTGAATTTTGTAGAAGCGTTTCGACCTCCCATGTTCCGCACTGGAAAGGATAAGGACGGTTTCAGTCTTGGAAAATATAATAACTTCCAAGAAGTATTCGGTGACAATTCTCGACTGTGGTTCTTGCCTGTCTTCACTAGGTAAGATTGCAATCATTAACGTGCTATTTTATGTGGTATCTGAGATAATCGAACTATTAACTAGGGGAGGCTCCTATTTTAACAATTAATTGAAAACAAATAGTTTTGAAATAAAATTATACTAAACGATCATGAATAATAATGATAAAAAATGATGAGCATGAGAAATTTCGATCCTCCCCTAATGAAAATTGCATAGGGAAAAACGCCTTTAAAGTCAATCAAGTACAGACAACAGTCATCCATGGTAGTACTTTTCTGTTCTTAATTGATTAGCGGGATTCTTTGCTTTACTTATGATCTCCATGAAAACGCCTTTACATTTTATTTTATTCGATGCGCGAGCTTGCAATTTATACACTCACATACACACACACGTAAACGAGAGACGTCGCAGTGTGTCGAAGTGGGTCAGTAGTTTAATCCGCTCTGTTCCGCCGCATGACGCCTGCAGCAGCTCTCTCTCTCTCTCTCTTTCTCTCTCTCTCTCTCTCTCTCTCTCTCTCTCTCTCTCTCTCTCTTTCGTACAATACGTGCATAATATGTATACACACGTATAACGTTTTACCGATTGTAATGGGAAAATATCAATTCCACGTAAATATGGATATATTGATAGTACATTGTCGACTTCGATCCAACTGCACAATACCAATGCTCGTAGGTAACGTCGAACGATGTATCACGTATCCACACATTTATATGACTGCGCTCGCCGCCGCTTTACAATATTTATCAAAACATATATTTTTGTTATACATTTCAGTATTTACGTATCACACTTTCTTTCTTTTTACTATGTTGTACGAACCATCGTGACTTTTTTATGTACTATGAGCTGCTTGAAGTTTTATTTTAACCAGAAGTAGATACAATATCTTTTTTTTATAATGCACAATTTATTGTGTTGCACACTTATATGATTTAAGTTCGTTTTTTTCATCTTCATTTTCGATAATCTCGCATCTTCATTGTTGTTATGTATATTTCTTATTCGAAGTACTAAAACACAATTTTTTTACTTCTAATCGCGTTATCATTATAAGAAAATCTAATTTTCACTTCTTACGGAGGGAATCGAGTTAATATACCCTCTGTACGTATACGTAGTCATTTTTGAAACTTCATTCATCACAATGACTACTATAATCCAAGTTGAATAAAGTATAATTTCTTAGCCGTAGTAAATTGTCTCGAATCCCTTCGTAAAAAGTTATCTATACATAAGAATGCTTGCTTGCTATGGATTCGTATATAGCCAATCGCAATGAACTTTTCTACAAAAAAAGAAAGAAAATAAGAGAACAGTAAGTGCTTTAGCCAAGAGAAGTATATTTCTAAAAGAGAAAAACTGGGGGGTTTGCAACCGGTATGTGTGTGTTCTAGTCTCGGGAACGGAGTGGTCTTTCCGGTAAACTCGCAGCACCAGGGCGTTTCCAATACGTACAACTCAATGGGCAGTACTCAAAACAGGTCAGCATTTATTCTCTGAGCCTTCGGGTTCCTATGCCATCAACGTTTTGCGAATTAAAGCGCTTGTCAAATTGCTAACGCCACTTTATGTACTTTTTATTTTTTGTATACTCTTTTTGTCTTTATACTGTTGAACTCGTGGTTGAGGGTGTAGTTATTGATCCTTAATCTGTTGTGGTGTTGGATTTTTTTTATATAACAAAATTTATAAACAAGTTCAAAAATTGAGGAATTTGTATGTCGTTCTCAGATGAGAGACTGGCGCCGACTTCCAAAGTAAGGAGGCGTTGAATTTTAAGAGGAAGTTTCTGTTGCATGTGCATGAAGCATCGACGTGATGTCACGCCTTGAAAGCATGCGTTTCACGGGCTTTTAGAACAGCACGAAACCCTTACGCTTTTTGTGGACCTAAACACTTTGCTTTGCCTTCGAAGATATCACTTTATCTGCTTGACAATACTTTTTTTCACTTTAATTTTTTTAACTCAAGATAGCAGTACATTAAATCATGAATAGCAAAAACTTCTAGCTACGTATACAAAACTTCTACATATACAGTAACGTAGTGGACAAGCAAAATAAAAACAAGTCATGTTCACACGAGGATTGTACAATCTGTAAGCTAAAATCATGTACGAAACGAACCAAAACAGTCATAGAACCATCTCGATTACCTATACATAAATCATGCGAATGCACAGACCTTGCGATACTTGTGTATACTTTATATAATCCGAAGCCTCATATATGACATTCTCATTAATATACAAAATTCCTCGCGGCCCACTCGACTAATTATCATTTCCATATACAACGCGGTCGTTACCAACCACAGAGGTATTGTGCATCTGGTTCCTAGATAACATTGTGTGTTATGTGTATAATAATCTCGACTGGCGTAACTGTACAGACACCGCATCCGAGTCTTATACCTGATTGTGCCCTTTAATGATCATCTCTGTGAATAAGTGTTCTCCCATTCATATAGTATATCTAATTTAACATATACAAACGCGATCCTCTGTTTATCTATCTTTCTATATATATGTATAATTTATAAACACATATATAGGTACGCATTCAGTGGATGTGTCTCCAAGAATGTTATATAAATACGTTGATGACGAATTTATTATCTTTGTTTCCCTCTGTAAGATACTCGATGTGATATATGTGATATAAAATACTAATCTTACTGTCGAATAATATGCCGAGATAAAAGAAAAATGCTGAAACTGAATCAAATTCGCTTTGAGGAAGCGCAAAACATCATAGAGCGAGTGGCTAAGACTCGTATAATAAATTATACTCAACGCTTTAATTCCGAAGATAAACTCCACGAAAAGCCGACGTTGATCGTGCAGAAGTCGGTCATAAATTTCGCTCGTTTGTTTCCGCACCGTCTGAAATCCAAACAGCTTTTCGACACTGCATGTATATAATTCCGCTGAGTTCCTACTCGCGAGAAAACGAGATTTATATTTCGGATTTCCTCTCAACGCGACACGATTTTTCTCGCAGTCTTGTTCATTCATGCTTATAATATTTACGGAACTTTGATTATAGCTTCCGGTGCGGCATTTAGCCGTATACATATATATGCCAGAAATTCGGTCTATATTAAATTCAAAATGCGCTGGAGAACAATGCCGACCGCGAAACAAAGGCGCGGTTCTGTATGTACAGTTACGCTGCAGTATATAGAGGCGAGCTCGCCGCGAATCTGCAAATAGTTATAGCCTGTGTCTAGCCAGCTGATGCATATACAACATATATGTATAGAGCTGTGTACAAACGCTGAAAAGAAATGGCTGCTGCACTTGCACTCCAGATTTGCGTCCTTGGAGGATCTGATTACAGACGAGTTTCGACTGCATTGTCTCTGCAACTTGAAAACAATGCATGTATATACTTATTCTCATACTCTCCTATAAACACTTTTGAAAATAGTAGAAATGCTCGTCGATGCATTTGAAGAACAATATAACTAATGCTTTAAGTATCGTAAAAAAAAATTCTCTGTATATAATGATCGATCTCCAAGGTCGCAAAGCAAATGCAAGCCGGTCGCGAAACAACAGCATAATAAAGATCAAAAAGAATCCACGCGAGAGGTAACAATACATAATATAGACAAAAAAATAATGAGAAATATACGATGGGTTGAAGATGGTGTGTAAGCATGGGTGGGGCTGATTACAGCTTTGGAGACGGAGTGACGTTCCCCGAGAGGCAGTGCGAGGAAGACCGTCACACGTTGCTGGGCGTGGAGACCCAGCGCTGGGCCGGCGGCGACGAGACCGAGCTCGACTCGCCCTCGCTCATGGCCGGCTCCCGTGCAGGTATTTGGTAGTGCGCGCGAGACGACGCCGATCAACCCCCTCAATCGTCCTCTCAGATTCAATTATTCAATTCTCTATTATATATATATATATATTTCTCTCTATTGTCTCGCTCACACCCACTCCACTTTATATAAATACAGCACCACCGCATTGACATCGCTTTATATTATTTATATAAATATTATAAATTTGATACATCATATTATTATCGAGTGAGTGCGTGCGAGAGCGATGATTATAATTGTACTTATATGTAGGCGCGGCTCTAATATTAATGTAAATTGCGATTCTTTATTACTGATGTGTATAGAGTAAAAGGTACCCGGACAATATTTGTATAATCGTGTGAATTGCGCGTTCTTCGAGCGATCGGTTAGGTATTTTTAGGGGTTTTTGTGCCCGTAGAATTATGTATACATATACGTATATAGCAATATGTAGTGTAGAGTGCAATTATTACACGCGCAGAGTCATTCCATTTCGCGTTTATTCACGACCAGTACGACATTGTATATTTATGCGACGATTCGGACATTGACAAACGCATGTTTATATGTACATTAGAGCAGTTCGAAGTATAACTATTTCAGATACGACGATATAAATTTCGAAGATTTTTTACGAGAGCAGACGATATCGACATTTTTCCCACGGGATCGACACGGCAAAGGCCTGTGTAACCAAGTATATATAGTGTATAGAAGCCCAGCCCTGGAAAGTGATTTGCGTGTTAATCTAGTCCTCACGCGTACTATATTCAGTGGTTCCGAGTCGACGGGTCAAGGCGTCGACGAGAAACTATATATACATTTGTTTCCTTGCATTTAGTGAGAGAGATTTTAGAATCATTGTCCTGTTAAGTTTTTCCCTCGTAGTTTACGTGTACGATATATATAGTCTAGCTAACAGAGTCATAACGATTTTTACACGTGATCATTGAACTATACCGTTACCCTCCTGGTGAGACAATTGTTTCAATGTAAAACGAGACATCGCATATTAGTTGAATCAATCACGTGGAGTTTGCTGTTGCAAAATAATAATTTCACTTTTTTTCTTCGATATAATAACGAAAGTATTTACAGCGGTATTTTGGCAAAATAATCTCTCACCGGGAAAATTTCCGCGTATAATGTATAATAGAAAGACGTGATGTGAAGTAAAGTGTGAACGTTCGCCTATAAAAGGATAAATAACATTCCAGAGATATATTCCATTGATTACAAGTGTGAGATTAAAACAGCCTAGATAAACAAGAGACCTTTTTGTGCAATTGTTAATGTTACATACACATGAGTTATAATAGTCAGAGATTGTATTATACGTAGCGTCAGGAGTCAAAAAATCAAATTGTGTCGTATGTGTAAAAGTTGACCGAGCCAGGAGATGAAAATGAAACAAGTTTGGCGATTGAAGTAGTTTTTCTAATGTTGTCCTAGACTTCAGAGAAACAGTATAGAAAATAATTTAATGTTCATTGTTTTTTTGTACAAAATTGGAAATCGACAATAAACGATAAGCAAAAGAGACACGCAAGCGAGTGACATTATAGCGACGACGTAAGCGAGATTTGAATATCTGTATTATACGTATCTTTATGATTTACGAATTGGCATTCCAGAATTTGTACATGATTTACCTCATGATTGCAGATTATTTCTGTGATTGTAATAAAAAATAAGAAGACTTGTCTAAAAATTGAGTTCTTGCTGTGGCTTGGTCATCCGCAACTATTTGGCGAGGAGTGTGATAACAAGTTATATTTTTTAATGATTACTTTTGCAAAATATTTTTTGAACTAACAATTTAACACTCATTGTGGAAACGCATGCTATATTTAAAACTTAATTAAAGACTTCATTTAAATTTACAATGCTAAATTTTGGTGAAGTTCAGTTCTGTATTTATATTTTTTCTTCGCGTATAATGTTGAATAACCAGCCCGAAACTAACCAGGAATAAACAATCTGTTTTAATCCATATACTTATGTGTAGTACGTTTGTGAAGAAGCAGGAAAGGATTCTAGCTTAATTGTATATGATCTGTAGGTCGCCATTAGACGACTTGACTTTGGTACAGGGAGCTACAATATTGGCTCTTGGCACGGGGTAATATTTGTTTCACGTTTCTTTATTGACTAACCCAAAACTTTCTACAGTAAATTCTAATCTCGAACTTGCAAATATTCTGCGTGCTTTCTGTGTGATTGACTCAATTCATTGGAATATAATTTTTCACACATTATTTCTTGCATATATCATAATTGCGGCTTCACATAAGATTGGTGATGTCATCATATACAACCTTTTTTTATAAATATTAATCAAGTTTGCTTTTAAGAAAAACAATTTTGAACATATACTACGTAATATTATAATTACGTTTACAAAAGAATGTATCATATTTTGGAAAAATTTGAATTTAATTTTAGTTCGTTCGACTGCACGTTTTCTTTATACATTACATTTTATACTTTTTTGCGGTATAGCAATTTCAATTTTCAATATGGCACACGCAAATTTTAAAGTTGAAAAGTTTTCCATTATTCACTTGGCCTATTTTTTTGTAATATTTTCGCGCGTTACATTTTTGCTAAGTAATATTTTTAAATTTTATTTCGTAAATAGTAATTTGTAATAAATACAATGTATTTCAAGAGTAACAAAACTCATACTGCGTGAGCTCTGTAATTCTCCACAAAATTATACAAACTAACAGAAATTCATCAAGGGGGCATCGTTCCCATGCGATTAATAATCTCAAAGCAACAATTACATAGAAAGCAAAAAAAGTAACACGCAACGCGATGCCCCCTTATCCTCAACATCGAAGCAGCCAATTCATACGAACTTCACGCATCACATCTTAAAAGTTATGTGCCAACAATGACTAATCGAGTGCATCTCGCACCTGCTTTTCTAGCACTGCTGTCGTAGGTCCGACGCAGATGGATGCAAACGAGCCGCTCGTCGATCCGGCCAACGTGGTCTGACATGCCGTTATACAGGATCGTCCAGGGGTCAAGATACTGCAAACCAGCAAATGGACTATTTTTCTCGTTATCGCGTTACGTTTGGCAGCTATAGAAACAGTTCAGTCGGATTCTCATGCATCTTGTGGTAGACGAGTGAATTTCTGCGTAGTCACTTGTACCTGCAGCTGAGATGCGGACGAGTTTTGTGTCGATTCATGAGAAACTGATGCTATATATGTACAAGAAATCAGAGAGCGAAGTTATATATAAATATATAAGAAAATAGTTTTATACTAGACCACAAAGATTTCAGATACAGATGCATTGGAATTTTAATTAACGTTTTTACACAGCAGTTATTCTTTGTTTTTATCTTCAAGAAGATAATTGTCTAAGGCATTTATTCCATGCTATTGTGTGAATAATTATTAGATCTATAACAACATCACCTTTATGTATACTGTATTGGTAATATTGATTTAATTCGGGTATATGCAGTGTTTCTTGGTATATTTTTAGTTTACAAAATTAATCAATGTAATTAAAACAAAACTCTGTACAATTACGGGCAGCATTACTTCATATATGCATACATAAGAAAAAAAGATAGATTTCTTTTTCCCTTCATACATACCATCAATTATTTTAAAACGTTTTACAAATATTGCTTAAACTTAATTTACAAAGTTAAAAAACTAATCATAATACAAATTGTTTAATACGTTTATAAACTTTGTTATTCGATTGTATGATTTTTTTTATTTTGTTAATATTCTTACGTTAAATAATCAATAAAAATAGTCGTTCACAAGTAATTAATAACTTTAAGCAACAACAAATTTTAATATTTCATCTACATATAAAAGTTAACAAATTACTAAAAATAGGGCCGATACTAGTACGAAAAAAGATTCTTGTTCAAAGTTTGTCGCTCGAACCAAGTGTGGGTGACAATTACACGAGTGAAGAAATAACTTTTGCACGTGTATTGAACATTATTTTTTAATACGAAGGGCGCGAAAGGCGAGCTTACGCAAACAAAAATGGTTTTCCGCACGCAGTGTTAAAAAATAATATTTTAGGTGAACATTTTATACCATAAATATTGCGATTGTTACAAAAGTACTCTGGTTTGATTGAAATTAAATCTGTCGACTGAACTTAATTTTTCTGTGTTTAGTGTATGTAAGTGTATTTAGGCAGTATCATTACTTAAAACGTGAAAAAATAGAATTGAGTAAGTATTCGGAAATTATTGCTGCCGCTATGAGAGCATTTCTGACACTGAAAATTATTATTTTTCTATAACTTATCAATTTTAAACACAGAAACTTAAATAATAGCATATATACTTAATAAATATGAGCATTTTGTTTAGTTACTTATATTTACAAACTAATGTTATGCTGTCTTTTTTGACTCAAATAAAAAAACTATGTACGAGTTCTATCAACTCATATACTACTACAAAGCCGCTTGAATAAATAGTGTACGTACGTCAAACAAAAATATTATAAAGTTTGTATATTTGTAAATGATCAAAGAACCAAAATGGAAAGATGTATGTTACAGCAAAACTTGGTTTGCGTAATACTGTATAAAGAAAGGTTTAAACATTTTATTACAATCTTAATTCACTTTGAAAATAATATATTCACAAAAGAAAAGAGCATAAAGCGTGTATTTTATTTTTTACTGATAAATGAAAAAAAGGACATAAACGTCGCTGACAATGTATGTCCGGTGCCTTTTTCTAATGTATTCTTGAACCATTTTTGTAATATGAGCCAAGTAGCGTTTTGTTATATATGATTGTATTTCAAAAAATAATATAACGTAAACTAATAAGGATAATGCGATAATAAACACAATCGATATTTTGAAGTACTTCGTTGGATTGTTAAAACTTTATTTTATATCTCAAAGTTATTTGCCTTTTTCCATACCATTGTGCTTACAAAGTTCAGCGCGTATAAAGTGATGTACATTGTAAATAATTAAGAGATGCCTGCTCAGTAAACAATAGAATCCCAGTACTGTAAATAAAATCGTATTAAATAAAAATAAATTTCAAAGTTTATGACATATTTTATTTGCAACTCCGCTTCTAGTTTACAATTTGTAATATTGACTTATTTGCATTCATCAAATGAGTTTCCAATCATGTTGCAGAATATGAATTTCAAAAGATTTTTTATGTGCTTTTTTGCACATTATAAGAATAAAAATAAATTAAATGTTTTTTATATAAAACAATTTATTTCGACATCATTATATCTATAACTGTTTCGTTTTATTTTTCTAAAAAATGCGCGACAATGATTTATTTTCAATTCAAGACTTTATAAATCACTTTCATTAATGGTTTATTTAAATCAAAATATAAATCGGATTTCAAAAAATTACACATATTTTGTGTAAAATACACTTAAACGCATACAAATGTTTCGGCCTAACTTATATGTATATATATATATATATATGATTATAGATAATCATAACTAATCGTTTTTACATATTTATATAAAACGTAATTTTCATTTAAACAAATTCACAAAACCAATAATTTCGTTAAATCAGTAAAAAACTGATGCCTGTCTTCTAATTGCACGCATATACATACATTTGCTTTTTATATTTATATAAATGTTACATTAACTTAAAATTAAAGTCGCATTGAGTAACACCATTAAAAATAAGAACGTAATATCTAATTAGAAAATTCGTCATATAACGGTGTTCCATCACCGCTTAGGCTCATACTCCGTGGGCTTGAGTTTGTATGCGGTGTTCCCCTGCTACTACTGCAAAGCAAAAACCATGATATAATAATCATTTTTCATCAGACTCAAGATTAAAAAATGAACTGAAGTTAACAATGAATAACTGTGATTGTATCTTACCCAGCTCGAGGAACAGTTTGTCTCGCCCAAGCTTCGGCTGCCTTTTGCCAATCCATCTGCTCACTGTACCGTGGCGTTGGTTGACTCGGCGTTTGGTATGGAGTCATGAACGGCGTCTGCCCGGAAGGCGTGTATGGAGTGTTTATTTGCATGCCCCCATAACCACTCGTAGTACTTGCCGCGCCGGGTGTCTGAGGATAATGCGGCGTATGGTTTGCTACCTGTGACAATGATTGCAACATATGCCGTGGCATATTTTGCGCTACTCGTTGAATGACTTCTTGGTTCATGCCTATAAATGAAATGTCATATTAATAAAATGACTTTACTTTATTTTAAAAATTTTAAATATTAACTTAATCTTCAACTTGCCATTCATATTCACACCAGGTGTAGTATGGTATACCCTCGGTGTACTGGGAGTAACCACACCGGAATCCCGATCATTATAGTGCTTTTTGAACCATCCCATAAGGTCGCTGAATCGTGAAAAACTATTTTTTCTAAATCTGAAGCCATCTGGGACAACAGTTATAAACTCGTGCCCACATCGATTTCTAGGAAGGTAAGATAGAAGGAATTTTCCTGGATAATTCTGAAATAAAAACATGCTTATATTATATATATATATGTATATACACACGCGCGCGCGGTCACATAGCCACACACAACTGTGCAAGATGAATAAATCTATATTGAAATGGATCTTAAGTTACCTTTGACGGCGATATAATGTAATGGATCTTGTTCATGTTGTTGCTTTTTAGTTCCTTTAATTTCTCTTCGGCTTTGTCTTTCATGCCCATCACGTGTGATACATAGTACTCACTTTTAAAACTCATTAATTCACGGACAGATGCAGCCATAGGATCAATGTGCCTAGCGAGAATTTCATCAAGATCCTCAAACTCTTCGTTACCAATCCACAGACTACGACCAAGCGAGTACTTGTTTTCTTTTCCTTCTTCGCGCACGTCAATGTGTTGATGCACATCATCCGTTACTTTCCAGGTGACCGTGAGGTGATCATCGCCTTTACTGGAAGGACGAATTATCGCTTCACCCTGTGGCATCGTTTTCATCAACTTCTCGGCATCGGCATAGGTAATGTTACGGAACGATGGATGTATGATAACTCGCGTTACATACATTTGTCGTTGTTTTACTTTTTTCGCTTCTTCTTCCACAAGATTGTCTTTTCCCTCTGCCTCAGTATCGTAATAAGGATCCTTTTGCGGTCTATAAAAAATAAGTGTTCATTAATGAGATCTTTTACTTTAAAGCATTATAATTATAGGGTAATTGGGAAAATTGTTTCAACTCACCTCCATTCTTGATTCTTATCAGCAAGATCACTACTCTTGCTAGTGGCCTCGACGCCAAATCTGTCAACCTCGATCTTAATGATACGACAGTGAATACGATTGCCAATGCGCACCCTCTCTTCTGGATTTGTTACGTGCTTATCCGACAAATTCTTGATATGGATGAAGCCCGAAATCCCATTGTCTAATCGCAACCGGATACCGGTGGCCTTACCAGGACAGGCACCTGCATCGAAGTGGTTCCACACTTCGGACAACTCAGGAAACTCGTTTTTCAAACAGAACGGACACTGCCAGAGACCCGTCTCATCATTACGAACAGGATTTGCCTGATCAAGCTGCTCACCCTTGGGTTTTCTATAGCTAATACCAATAACTGTGGCTTCCAAAAGCTTGCCGATATAGAAGGTTTCAGGTGTTTCCTTCGTTAGAATATCAAAAAGCTTTTCTGGAGTCGGAGATTGGTAAGGAATCCGTAGATCTTTGTATCTAAAAATGGTTTATATTATTTTAATGTTCATAAATGCCAGATGAAATATATTAATGCAAAATATAATTACCTGCTATTTAGTTCAGATCTGATATCGTAGAGCGTAATGCACTTATTACCAAAGCCTTGCCTTTCTAGTTCTTCGGCAAATGCGTCTAGATCCAAATCTTTCAGTCTTTCTGGTGACTCAAGAATCTCTTCCAATGCACCGGCTGGATTGGCGTCCTCGTCGTCGTATTCCAGTGCATCCACAGCCATTTTTCGTGCCCACTCGTACGTCTCTGGATGGACACGGGAACCATCGAGTACTTCAACGTAAGCCTCTGTACTGTCACCCAGACTATTTGTGTCTATTTTTATGAATCCCGCGCAGTTGATAAACACTTTTGGACCCATGTGACAAGATGTAACGAGCTACAAAAAAGATAACAAAAATTTGTCAGTAATAGCGCAGGTATTTAAACAAATATAGAAATTATAATGTAACTCTTAAATCCTTCTTACTTGAGTTCGATTCTCTAGACGTTGATTAGTCTGTTTAAGCATCTTTATGAGGTGCTGACCTTTACGCGCACCCAACCCGCATACGTATTGCAGAAGATTTCCGCTGTAAGGCTGCTGGACAGTTTTATTGATATCGACACCAACTTCGTTAACACGATTTACAAACTCCAAGTTGATATTTTCTAACAGATCCTCCTTAGGTAATTGATCTTGCAAACTGTGATACTTGAGACAAAGTATTTCGTCGTCCGCGTTGCACAGCTGAGAAAATTCAACCAGAGGATCTTGCAATCGACGAGCTAATGAAATCGCTTGACGAAGCTCTACTGGATAATCTCTGAACTCCGAGATACCTAAAAATATAACAAAAAAGAAATGATATATAAGTATAAAGTATTCAAAAAACTAAATGTACAATTCAATTATGAAATCTCACCTTTATGACTGTTAGAGTAGGTAATAGCAAGTTCGTTGTCCATAATTTCCACACCAATACTAGGGAATTGCTCATCCGCCACCAGAGTTGCGATGCATTCTTTGATATCTTCAGCAATCATCAATGCATCTCTCGATTCTCCCCCAATGACAACCACGTGAGGCTTTTTCGTACTTATGAAATTTCTTATAGCTAGCATATCAGCCTCTTTTGCAATTTTATCCGAATCTCTATAACTATTCTTTTTCTTCAAAAGATGCGGTAGTTTAAGGTAGTCCGTGCATTCTCCGTCAGGTGCTATGAGGCAAGCATACGCGGCGATAGAGAAGTCCGGCACGTAAGCAAGACCCATTACTCGAAGCCCTTTGCTCGTATCCCACTCCTCGTCTTCTTCGTCAGGAAACTCGCAAGTATATGGGGCAACTTTTATCCAATTATACGCTTTGCGAGCACATGAACGCATCACGCACTCCTTGGCCTCATTTAAAAGCATAGAGTGCAACTCTTTTTTTAAATCAGGAATCACCATCTTCGTAAGAGCCATTTCCACGCTGCCGACTCGAAGGGTGTTCCAGTCCTGGACATTTTTACTGAATTCGTCCCTATAATATAAAAATAAATACTTTATACATAAATCATACCTTATAAAGTTACCCATAACAAGTGAAATATTAATATCTATTATTACCTGACATAGAGTTGCTTCATCTGCTCGACGTAGTTTGCCGTAGTATTACCTGCAATTTCGTCCGATAATGATATGGTAATCAGTTTATCCTGCTCAGCCATTGCTAGTTTTAGGAACTGATCACCTACAAGATCTCTAACGGGTTTGTCCTTCATATACTTCATGGTATAAACTGGATGGTTTTCGTCGATTAACTTGATACCTTGCTTGGTTGGTCGCACGGATATCTTTGCCTTCTCTTTGTACATTTTCCTTACCGACTCCCTTAACAAGGGCTCCCTCGCCAGTTGTATAGCTACCATGAGCTGTGCCGCTTTGAGCACCTCTTCCGCTGTCTGAAATTTCTCACCGACGTATTCTGCTGCTATGGCGCTAGGCTCGTTTGGCTCCTGCTCGACTTCGAATATCTGATATTCTTCACTGCAGTTCTTCGCATACTGTGCAGGCGGTAGACCGAATCTCTTGGCTAGACTTTCGAGGCCCGCCCGTCGACAGATCGAGTACGGCCCAGTGCGAACCGCTTGTTTGAGTGTTTCTTCTGGTTCGTTATCGTCATCTTCTTCAAAAGGATCCTCAGGCGGTGGATCTTGGCCATTTTCCTCGGCCTCAGCAATAAGTTGCTTTCGCTTCTGAATACGCTCTTGCCGACGCTTCTCCTTTTCCTGTTTACGCACGATCTCTTGCATCTTCGGAATCTCATGGCTATAATACAACATAAAGTGATGATAACAGTCATTTAGTTCTTCGGTCGTCTGAACATTGTCCAATTGCTTTATATCTTCTTCTTCGATTAGTCTCATGTTGTCAGGTAACGGCGCGTCAGGGTCTTCCATTATAAAGTCCTCCTGATACCGCTTCATTTTGCGAAAAAGAACAAGCAGCGCTTCTTTACGCTGTCGCAATTGACACCATTTAGCGTCATATTTGTAAACTTTCCAAAGGTCGTTGATATTCAGCTCCGGTAGAACGTACTCTTTACGATAAAAGGAAATAAAAGGTACCTCGAAGTGCTGATTACGCATGAAGTCGAGGGCTTTCGTGATCTTCGTCACGGTTTGAGGACCTTTTCTGGCACGCTCTTTAGCTTCTTCGTTTAAGTGAGCATCTTGAATTGAGATCGTTTTACGTTCAAAAGCTTGGTTATATATCCATTGGGCTTCAGCTGCCAACTCTTCTTCGGTTGCGGCGGTAACTGGTACGGATCGGAGTTGCATCCGTTCGGGAATGTCCGTCGTACGTATCTCGTTGTCTAGATCAGTGAAATGACCACGTTTAAGTTCACTTGGTTCGTAAATTTCAAAAATACTCTTTTTAGTAGTTTTCTTCTTAGATGCTTTCTTAGTTTTCTTGGGTCTTGCGGCATCTCCCTCTTCTTCATAATCATCTTCCTCCTCCTCTTCCTCTTCTTCATAATCATCACCATACTTTTCAAATTCGTCATAATCAAAATCTACTCCAAAAATATCCTGAGCTTCTTGAAGGGCCCTAAATCATAAAAGAATGTTAAACATAACTAGAAAATTTTACATAATATAATAAAATGTACATATAGAATACTAACGAATCAGTGAAAATATGTTTCTTCTTTTTCCTTTTTTCAGCAATAGGTCTACCATCATCATCAACAATAAAATCATCTGCATCCGATTCTTCTTCGCTTCCTTCTTCTCCATACTGATCCACTTCGGCTGATGGTCTGTGACTTTGTACGCTTCGCCTTTCATCTTCCTATAAAACAGGAGAAATTTGATGCAACTGATTTTCTAATTGTAAACTATTAATACAACTACAGCGGGTTATGTAAGACATACCGCGAATGCCTCTCGTTCCTAGCATATTGATAAGCATGAACAAGGCAATGATTGTGAAGTGCGAACATTTTAAACAATTTAACAAGATTGAAAATTACTTACATCACCAGAACCTACATCATGGGAAAACAGTTCATTGGCAATGGCATCTCTTTCTTCTTCTTGCTCCTGCTCTTCTTCCTCTTCAGATTCCTCTGTCCTTTTCAAACGTTTGAAACGTTTCTAAAATAAGTGTTAGATTATTAATAAATTTCCACACTAAAATTAGCCAAATACAAGTCTTCACATTTTATTATACCAACCCTTTGAACTTTAACTCCTAAATTTTCTTCTATAACGTCGTAATCTTCATCGTCCAACCGATCATCAAAGTCTTCATCATCACTTTTTTTTCGTTTCTTTGAATTTCTTGACGCATCGCTGTCTTCGCCATCGCTTTCTTCTTCAATAGGATTATCATCAATCAAATCTTTCAATTCTTCCCTAAGTCTTTCCTCATCATCTGCAAATTATTTGAAATTAAACATTGAATTTAACTATGATCAATGCTTGAGCAAAGACTATATTATGTCTTACCTTCTTCTTCTTCACTTTCCGATGCAAGGTTGCTCTTTTTGATCTTCTTTTTGTCGGTTCTATCAAGCATCTCATCCTATAATAAACAATTTATTTCAAGGGTAAAAATGATGTCTTTCAGATATCCTTCTTATTCCACTAACCCAATTATAATATTACAAAAGCTCAAGACACATAACCTATCAATCTCAAAGATATCAATTATAAGTATTAAATAACTAATAATAATTATTTAAAAGTATAATGTTTATTTCAAGAGTTTCACCAAAATATAGACAATAGTATGATAATATAAAAAACTATATGAATTTAAAGTGTCGAAAGTTCTCCTGACTTCTACAACCTGTATCAATGTGATTAAACATTTAAAGAATAAAATGAAAAACTATTAAGAAGCATTTGTTTTTAATAAGAACTTATTAAATTCATAAAAGACAATTTATAAATAAATGTTTAATTGCTGTGGTAAGACTCCATATTGAGCCCCCAAAAATTACCTACGATTCTACGATTCAACTCGCAGACATGTATTATACTATGAACGTTTATCGCATAAAAGAAATCCAAAGCAAAAGTCGACGCTAACATTTCAGAATCGAGTTAAACAAAAATGATGTCTTCAAAATTAACAGTAAAATATTGATGTCAATAATGGTTAAATAGATACATATAATATATACACACACACACACACACAAATGCGACTAGCATTCACCCGGGGTTTTTCTGCAAGGTATGTATATGTATATTCTATGTGTGAAGCGCTAATGACACTTATCGCGAAACCTTTTATCCTTGTGATCGAGGTCACAAAAAACAGCATGTATAATAAACAAACGATAAGTACATAAAAGAAGAAAATCTAACCTCACTCTCCTCGGCTTCCGAGTCCAGGAAGTCGGCCATGGCTGCGAGTTTAGGTATACTGCTCCTGTCTAAGAGCTACTTATATACGGCAGCGGCGATATCTATATACCTTTCCTTTCACTTCACCCGCCGGGAACGTCGTGCCTCTACGGGCCACCGCACTCGCGAGTACCCGGAATAACCGGATGCACAAGAGCTCGCTGATTACACTTAGGAGGCGAAAGTCTTGTTTGTTGGACGGAATGTCCTGAGCACGTCATCCGAACAGCTACCTACATCTACTGAGAAGTGCGCTAAATGCGCAGCTCCGAAATTTTACGTATTGTGAATACGATGTACACCCGACACAACTGTGAACACAACTGTGCAGGTTCGTGCTGAATTGACTTATATATATATGCACGCGACACGCGTTATGCCCTTGTCGGTGCGCGCGCCATCTATGAGCATATATATATATATAGTCAGCGTGCGTCGTTGTCTAATTCGAAATTTGGCTAACAGAGGGCGCATACAAATATATACACATATACAATGTATGTATCAGTGACCAACGTTGCCAAATTGTATTTGCATACCTATATATATATGTATACAACGTGCGTATTAGCGTATTTACCTGTTATATAGGAGTTCACTAGCGCCAAATACGTATATAAACGTATAAATGATTAGGATTTTTCTCGGGATTTTCAGAAAAATTTTGCGCACATATACAAAGTAATCAGTGATGCATTTACCCCCATTAGCTCAGATTCATTTTTCGCCGCCTTTATTTAATTTACACGTGAATATTGTTTGGAAAACAATCTGTTCTGTTAAATCTTATTACCATGATAAAAATTATTGAGTATAAGTTAATTTTTTGTACGATTATTTGACATATAACGTTGGTATCTACATAGAAAATGAATAAGGGCATGATACTTAATAAAGTAAAAAATTGGACTTCGTTAATATATAGTGATAGGTAATTCCAACTAATATAGACCTACTATAGAAGAACACCCATAGATTAGAAACCGGGGACAAAATTGAATACACGCAGGTCATATACTGCAATATAGCTGTCCTCCAAGATATTGCTCCCCCAACCCCCAGTCTGTAAAATTATATATTTTGGTATAATAGCTGTGTAAATACGCTATTGAGCAGTTATTACTTAATTGCACACACTTATTTATTTATAAAATAAACAATTTAATAAACAGATGGTTTTCGCTTTCACCTTCGATGCGCAAGTTTCTAGCGCAGCTATTCAAAAAACGCTTAATGGTTATTTATTTATTTATTATTAACCATATACATATGCCTTTGGAAGACATCCTATAGAGGCAAACGTAGGGATGGCATACATAAAAAATTAATACTAAAAACTTAAAACTACAATAAACAGCCAGGATAACGCAATCAGTGCTATTCTACCCTTATACATTTCCATACAAAAGTTAACGATATTAAAATATCTAAAATCCAAATTAATTATTTTCTATAAGCTATGTTAGCTTTCTTTTAATAGAGACTTTGCTTATTGATAAGACTTTAAGGTCATTTGGCAGAATGTTAAATACACTTACAGCCATGTAATAGCTGCCTTTTTTGCTTACTGCTTTATAGATTTTTGGCAATAATAGATTCTTCTTTCGTGTCTTATTTGTACTGCTTATATATCTGTCTCTTAAGTTGTTATACTGATATACTACCCACTCAGTTCAAACATTTGCCTTGTAGGTAGAGGCTGGTTCTGTGTTATAAAATAGTTTTTATTTATAATATCTTGAACTAATCAGTAGTACATTCTTCTGAAATATGAAAGTAATAAAGAAATTTTTTAAAAGTTTGTAACAATTTTCGATTTTGACGAATTTTGTGAGTTTTCTTAATGGGCAAAGATAATCTGATTTACAGCTGCGTTTACGAACTCATACTTAACGTCTTGTTGTAGAGACTACCCGTACAAAACCCTAATGGGTCGGCCGCGCTGGGCCCATATACCTGCTTCTCCTTAATTCTTTTATATGCTGTATAATAGCACCTTAAGTGTCGGTCTCGACAGATTTTGAGTACCTCTGTCCCGAGAAATTATTATTAAATGTCGCGACCGATAATAATATCAGTCAGTCAGTTAAGGTGATATTATAGAATCAGCAATACGAATTATTAACGAGAACAGCAGGTATACGGGCCCAGCGCGGCCGACCCATTAGGGTTTTGGGACGGGTAGTCTCTACAACAAGTCGTTAAGTATGAGTTCGTAAACGCAGCTGTATGTACAAATGTTCCGTTCGTTCAGTTCAGCTATTCAACTGGGTCTTGTTCACAACGTATGGCCAAGAAGGGGTCCGCTATCTATATACCTGCCATTCATGATTGTAAAATGACCTATTAAATTAATTTAACTGCGCATTAAAATAGTAAATTTTAAGTTCTATCGAACTTTAATATAAGTAGTAAAAAAACGCGTCATTTTATTACAAAATTCAATTAAATTAATAGGTAATTTTACAACCATGAATGGCAAGTATATAGATAGCGGACCCCTTTTTTGCAACGTTGTGAATAAGACACAGCCGAACAGCTGAACTGAACGAACGGAACAGCTGAACTGAACCTATTGCGAGAAAGTGTTCTTCTATTATATATATAATTTACAGATGATGCGCAGATGAGCTTGGCAACGCTGTATAAAACGCTGTACTTGGCAGCATAAAAATTAGTATACGGTTTGTGCTTGGCGGGAAAATCCTCGCTAGTAGTATATTTTTCCTGGTAAATTAAAGATAGTGGAATCGGCGATATAAAAGAATAAGAACCAAAGAAGAAGTTGGAATAAAAGTTTAAAGATAGATGCAGGAAGGGAGTTTAAGTATCTTGAGGTCCTTTGCGGTATGTCAAGGTCCGTGAATACCTAGCATGGATTCCCCAGGAGTAAGTAAAACAATGTCAAACAAACTTGTTTATGTTGTAGTTTATAACTTCGCGATCATTAGCTTCAAAAATTATAATTCCGATACTTTAAATTCATTATTTATTTCTATTTTTTATATTTTAACGGTCAAAGTCTAGAGTATCCATTATTACTATATAATTTATTTGAATTCACTAGTGTAATTTTCTAAATTATTAATATAAAAATGTTCTCTAGTATTTGCATAACTAAGTAAGAAATTTAATTTTCATAACTTCTTAGTTTAAGTTTGAAGATCTTAAAAAAGAAGAGCGTTATAAAAGGTTAGAACGTAATTTAAAACTTGCATTTGTTAAACAAATGGAGCGAATGAAATCTAGCAATGAGAAAGGTTATTATTGTACATCACCTACCTGGCCAAGTTTATCAAGTATACATCCGGATGGAACAGATATGAGTTGTGCGAATGGTTTACAATCCTTGCAGGTCTCAAGGGTTGAAAGTGAAGTATTATCATCCAGTGACAACTTGCGTAGGGCGCTTTCATTGCACCAAAATGGTCACGTAGAACAGCGATTACCAATGGCCACATCTAGTGTGAAAAAGTTTCCAATCAATGATTCTGAAAAAGACCGAGCCATCATGCCACCACCATCCACAGCATTATTCCATAATGTAAAAAAAGCATCCAGCATTGATCCCAAACAGATTGAACAGAGTCAACAAGGAAGTGGAAAAGAATTGGAAGGTAAAGTTTCTGACTCCCTTATAAAACCCCCATCAGATGGTTCTGCTTATCAAGATAGTAATATATCGCACTCTGATTCACATGATGTCATAAAACCCAGAGTATTTTCTCGATGGAGAATACTCTTAAATGATCAAGGTCAATTGATTCTTAAAGGAACTTTAGAATGGTAAATATTAGTTTGAATTATACTTTATAAAATATTAAAAATTCTAAACTGAATAATTTTAATGACTAAATACATTTTCAGTGGAAAAATTGCAAGAAGTAAGCCTATTATACAAAGAATCACAAGTAATAAAGTACTGTCCCTATATAAACACATTTATGTGCTTCATGGTAATATTGTAGACAATAGAAATGGTATGTTGACTCTTAGGGTAAACAAATATTAATGATTAATACTGCATTTTTTAATTATATTAGTTAACATTTTTTTATTACAATTTTAATTTTTTAATAGAATTGCCTGATTATGTTAAGGGGAAATTTCATAATGGATTTCCAGATGATTGGGAGAATG
Organism: Muscidifurax raptorellus; assembly: GCA_020010945.3. Classification (NCBI taxonomy): domain Eukaryota; kingdom Metazoa; phylum Arthropoda; class Insecta; order Hymenoptera; family Pteromalidae; genus Muscidifurax; species Muscidifurax raptorellus. The sequence goes on from CM052079.1 coordinate 32,506,738, forward strand.
TTTATCAAATATGGAGAAATTATATAGCTGAAGGCTGTCAAATCACTTTCAGGTGGCCTACACCTATCACCGATAGTGATGATGACTTGCATAGTGAAATCACAGATTTTTCTTACTTCAAGAATAAGCAGATCGAATATAAAAATCAAGAACAATTTTCTAAATCAGTTTCTGATAATGGTTCATCTTTGGGTTACCATTCAAAGCTTCAAACTGATAGTAACAAAAACTTGCAAAAATCAAATGAAGAAAAGGTTGAAATTATAAAAGCATCTAAAAATCAAATTATGAATAAAAAGATTGATGACTCTGGACATTCTTCTGATGTTAAAGATAATAGTCAATGTAATCATGAACAGAGTACTCAGAATCTCTCTAAAGATGCTTACAGTTTAGGAGTTAATGGCTCTAGTTCGAATCTGAAAAATATAAGTTTTTTGTATGAAATTATTCGAGAAGATAAGGTTCGCAGTATTCTTTCAAAATTAGGAGACAAAAATTGCCCTGCGCAATATTTGGACAAATTTATTGATTTAATAGACTGTTTAAAATATCTTCTACTATATAGTCCAAGTGCTACTAATAGTGAAATAGAAAATCGTGAACAAAATTTATCGCCGTCTAAAAAACAAAATCAAGGATGTTCAAAATGTAGCAATACTGCGTCATTTTCAGAAACGCAAGAAACAATCTCAGAAAATCAATCTAACAACCTTAATAATAGTCCTAATCTTGCAGCAGCTGCAGAAGTACACCAAAATACACAGAATCCTGAATACTTGAAACAAATAGAGAATGCTTCAATGATGGAAAGCCATGTACATCGACTTGTAGAAGCTGATAGTGCAAATAAATCTTCGGATAGTGATGATTACATGGGTTTTCCACATATGTCGCTAAGTCACCTTATCAAACCTAAAATAACAAAATGTGAAAGGTATAGAGATAGGAAAAGTCGCAGCAGTGACAAGAAAAGTATTGATAAAAATATACAAGTTGAAAACCAAATGCAATCTATTTCAAATAAAAAATCTGAAACGTATTATGACTCCAGTGTAAGTATTACAGAAGATGATTATGAAAGACGATTACAATTACGAAAAGGAGCAGTACTTTCACCATATAAGGATCAAAATAAAAATATGGACAAAAGTAAAATAGCTAACTTATTATTATTATTTTACTTTATTGCATTATAATCTAGCAATTGCATAATGTGAAATCTTTATCTTTAGGTAGTTCTGGTAATGTCATTGATAGAGAAGGCGATAATGATGTATTTAAAGTACCTTCTATTACTACTAGAATAAATAAGAAGCCTACAGAGAAACAGAAACCTATTATTAAAAGTTGTGAACCTGCTCATTTTGATATAAAACTAAGACGTTTCCAAGAAGATCAAGTATCTCAAATTTCGGATGTTAGCATAGTTGAAAATGACGTGCCTTTGAATAAAAAAGTAATTCACTACATTTGTTGTTACATGTACATATACACAGATTTACATATTTTGTGTTTAATTAATATTATTGATTATTGATTTAAGGATACAACGCCCAAGAATTCTAATTCTACTAGTATTATTCACAAAAATAATAATGCAAAAGATTTGAATAAGGAATTCACGGAACATCCATTTCTTACCTATGATTCAGAAGATTTTTTAAATGAAGAAGAAATAAATGTGCAAACTCAGGTAAACTTTTTCCAATTTATAATATTTTAAACTTGACCAGCTTGAAATTTGTTCAATCAAATAATTTGTAAACAGTTATCATCTAATAAGTCTGATAAAATCCAAGAAAAAAGCCCTCAAATTATAGAAAAAAGTAAAATTGATAATAGAAAAACTCCAGGAAATTTACCAGAAACAAAAGGAGAAACTGAGGAAAAGTCATCCTCTGGAAAGAAAAAGACGCCCTTAAGTTTTAAAAGTTCAAAAAGTGATTTATTTGGTTCTAAAGAAAATCCCAAAGTTCTAGCGTCTTGGACACCTTGTGTTGTATATGATGATGAATGCAAGAAGAAGTGTAGCTTGACATTTGAGGGAAAATTATTAAAGTAATGTTTTTTTTTATAAACGATGATGACGATATATACATTAAAGTTTGGTAATAAATATTTTATTTTACCTTTAAACAGTGAAGCTGGACATGTTCTGCACAGAAAATTTGTAACAGATCCCGTGCATCAAAGGCATTCTACAACTCTTATAGAAACTGTACGTGGAGAATATTATAAACTTTCTGGGGAACTTAATGATACTAAACATGGTATAATTTGACTTAAATGTCATTTTTTAAATTATTTTAACCAGCTCATGTTGATTGATCTACATATATATTTGTTTGCAGTTTTGCCTAAAGAATTATTGAAACAGTGTCGTACTGGTTGTCCTTCGAAAATAAAAGAGTTTTGTGAAGAATGGAAAAGACTAAAACCAGGTAGCATTATATAAACTTATTTAATGTAAAAAATAATCAATGCTTAGTCATGGTTTGTTACTTAATATTTAATATTAAAAATTTTTCATTGCTTACATCATTTTTGTTAACAAATATTTTTATATTTTAATAAAAAGTGGTTTTCTATTATTGATTGTTCAGTTTTTTCCTAAAGTTATAGAGAAAAAAGATTCTGCAAAATCTTGTAATGTACTCGACGCCTCTATCGATACCTTAACGATACCAATTAGTTCACGTGGACGTCGAATTATGCCGACATTAGAGTATTGGAATGGTAATATGCATCCATAACAATGATATATATGTATATGAAAACCAAATTATGGAATGATTTAAATTTTAGGGGAGAGAATAGTGACAATAGATAATAATACTATTTACACTCCAGGATGCGAATGGGATACTGCAGCATTAAACAACTTTAACAAATTTGAAAGTTCTACAAAACCTCTAGTAAGTTTTATCACCTCATATAATATTCAATTTTAAAGACTATTGTATTATTAATAATAAAAATGTTAATGTTGTTTAAGTCATTAAGTGAACAGCGACTATCAAAAAACACTAGAAAGGAAGTTGTTACTAGAACATGTAAAACGTCTACAAAAACTGAAAATACTTCTAGTGAAAAATCAAAATGGAAAACAACGCAAAAACGTGTAGCACAAAAACTAAAATATTCATTTAGTAGTAACTCGGACGAGGAGAAATCACCTATCAAAAGAACTGTAATGTATAAGAACAATATTACATATATTTCTTAAATCATTGCCTTTTAATTTCTATTTTTGCATTATTCAAAGCTTAGAAGAACCAAACAAAAGACAAAAAGCAATCCACTACCAGAGTCTCAACCAAAGGTAATTTTCACTGACATACATTTGGTAATATATTAAAATTGTGAGGATCGTAATAAATAAACTAACATTTTATTTTGTAATCCATAACTCCTCAGTTCAAAGTAGATATTCTAACAGAATCAGCTTACAACACAAAACTGCGAAAAAGACAAAGGCTTGAACTTAAAGAGAATCAGCAATCCCAGATAGAGCCCACTAAAAAGTGAGTTTTTTGCCAATTTAAAATAATGCTTTCAAGAGAAATCATTATATATTTTTTTTAATTAAACAGATCGCAAGCTTCCACGAGCAAACCTGATTCGAAATTAGTATGGACGTATGAAAAGGAACAACGACACCATGACATACTTTCCGACGATCAAACGAGTATTCGAACTTTACATTACAGTTAATTGATATCAATTTGTATAATATGTATATATTTATTAGTTTATTTTCATGAATCGTACTGTTTAATTTAATGATATGATTAATTTAAATATTTTTTTTATAAAAAAAGAATTTTAAAATATATATATTTGTTAATATTTGAAAATTGTAATAATTCCCTGTAAAAATACGCGACAATTCTTTCAACAATTTCTTTCAACTTGTACTATTTGTAAATAAATATCATCAATATGCTGTTTACAATAATCAATTTATAGATTAAATCTTGATTAAATTGTATACAATATGTAAGATATAATCAAATTTATAAAAAGTTTTCGCCTATATTAGACGTATGTACAATGAATGTAAATATTTATAACTAATAAAAATTATGAATACTTAACTTTGGAGTGAAACTAGAAAGATACAAGTCAGTGAATTCGGTGCAGTATTTAATGGAACAACCATTCTTGCTTATGCAAATAATTTAGATCATAATTTAAAAGATAGTAGGGAAATTGACAACAAATGCGAAAATTTTTATCGAAGCAGCGGAAGACACGGGTTCGAAAGTAAGCAAGCCAAAAACGAAGTATAAGATTGTGGATATATTACGTATTTGTGAAATGCAAGGGGATCTAAAAGTATGAAACTCGATCTACCTTCACTATTTTCTATCGAACACCACATAAAAATAAAATAAAACAAAAAGTATAATAGGAACTTGGGATCAAATACTTTGGAAATATAACGTAGAAATTAAAGACTAATCGTTCACTTTGCACTTTGTATTTAATGACACTCATGTTCTTTAACAATATAGTTTATAACTAATTCATCAAACGACTTTTCTAACGAATCTATGCCATTCAACCAATCCTAAAACTTAAATATAAAAAAGTTAAAACGACCCTTGCTACTCTTGTCATGAGTTTTTTCAACGATTTTTCTCAATGACAAGTTAAGTGATTATTGAGCAGTTACGATGAGAAAATAAACTATTGACTATGCTATTATATGTATATATGAACAATTTTGGCATCGCTTTTAAATTAACGATAGTGCGTCATGTACAACTGTAATAATCAAGTGACTATACCAAAATTTTAACTCATCAGCACACAAGAGTATTTAAATACAAAAAAGGTACTCATTTACTTGAAGTATATATTTGTAATCATCAGATGTATTCTTAATTCATTTATATTCAGACTTCTGTAAACTTCAAATTACTAATTTGTTCTATATATTATATCTACTTTAATAAATTGCAACTTTTCTTTTTATGAAACTATATAATGACAAATGTACTCAAAAATTTTTAATTTAAGTTGACAAATATAAATAGCGTGTGAAAATGACGTTTCTGATAAAACAAACCTTTCTTGCTTTCTGTAATGACCGGTTACGTTCAATTAACAATATATCATTAATTGCACTAAATTGTTCCTTTGCATATTAAGAGTAGGCTTTTGTTATAATATTACGCGATAAATGAGACTTGTGATATAATTTAAGAATCGTAAGTGAAAATGAACAGTTTCAAAAAATTCGCGCTTCAATAGTTTATTTTCCTCGTCGACAAAAGACGTTCTGTATTTACTTAAAAAAAAGCATTACCTCTCGTTTCATACGGAATATAATGCTTCTTTTATAAGATTTTACAAGCGGTTGTAATGTCAGATTATAAAAAAAACGAGCGCATCCGTCGCCAGGACGTTTTGCTACTCGTTTCGTCAACATTTTCAGCGTTTTATTTTTATTCTTCCTTATATTTGCCGTCTCTCTCTCTCTCTCTCTCTCTCTCTCTCTCTCTCTCTCTCTCTCTCAAATTATGAATTGCACTTAATATTCACAATAAATATACTACGCATTATAACGAACACGCGAAGTACTTCTTTTTGAAATTGGTCAAAAACATTGATGCATATATTATTCATATTACCAGATGACCTCTCGAATGAGTAATGTAATCATATTTTTATTCCTAAAATATTTTCGAAGATATTACAAATTTACACACCTTATTTAAGGGTTAAGTAAAATAAAATTTCGCGTATACTGAATTTTTATTTGTTTCTTTTTATTTTTTCTAATATATGATACCAATTAATACTTTGCATTTGTCGACAAATACGCTGTAGTATATTTCTTGTGAACCTTGAGTGCACCTCACGCGCTATTTTAAAAAAACTGTGTCGACGCAAAAAACAAAAGTAGACCGAATTCGCATAATTTTATTCCCTCTTTTTCTTGACATTATGTATATATGTACAAATTATGAGGTTTTCGGGCATATGCCTCGCAAATTTTTCAATTACTTGACTTGAATGCGCTACACAAATAAAATGTTGCAAGCATTACTTTTGTAGAGACATTTGAGGGTAGACGTTTCATGTCCATTATTCATGTCACCTATAAAGTTAAATAATTTGTTTTCTAAAGCAGCTTTTCATTGCTTTTAAGTGTACAATTTTAGAAAAAATCGGTTCTCATTGAAAAATTAAATACAAAGATAGGTGCTCGAAACGTCAATCTTTAAATGCTTCTCAAAGTCGTGGCAGTCGGGCAATTACAAGAAAATTAATTGTTAAATTAATTTTGTATCATATACGTATATAAGACTTCGAAAATGTATACGAAACGAAGTAGTATATAAGAGAGACAGTATTTATTATAATATTTTGCCCATCCTGTAGATAAATATAATTATCGAGTGTGTATGTAAAACGTAACTCAGGTGGATTCCTTATAACATGATCGTAATATTGTGAATCGCACGTCGCTTGCTTAATTTTCCTGCTTTTACACAGAACGCAATAATGAGCAGTATGCATCTCTCTATATCGTTACTTATTATGTCCAGGTTGCTCTACAAAGATTACTTTGAAAATCTATCATTATAACCATTGTGTATGACCTTTCCTTTTTTACTTGGCCGTTCAAAACTTGTTTGAAAAGACTAAAAATATAAAAGAGATATTTAATTTATGTGTAAGCGTGAATGACAATGTAGACTTATACATAGATTCTGGAAACAGATTTGACCGTTCCAGACAGAAAAACAATCAAATACAGGAAAGAAATCCCGATATAACTAGCAGTTGAAGTTTGCCAAAATATATTGAGAAACATTTTTATGAGCTCGTATATATGTCATATAATATTTACGGAAGTGGTCACATGTTTTGATGAGCAATGAGAGATCTTCGAAGCAGTCTACTACCGCACTTGCATATATGTTGGTGTGATGGTGTATGTCCAAATACACAAACGAGTATTATAAACGATCTTCTTCGTACTTTTATGTAAATATAAATATGTACGACTTACAAAGTCTAATATTATTATGGTTAATCGCTATATATTCAATCGCTTTTTCTATTAGAATATAGTAAAGTTTGACTCGATTCGATTTCGGATAGGCGGATTGCGGAGATGAGATAGGGCGAAGGTAGATTCTTTCCTGTTATATACCAATTTTTCATTAATAAATATATATTAACGGATGAGAGATGATTTGAGGCATCCGGCCAACGTCAATCAAACACTGATATATCTATGTAAAAATCGAGCATTGACTATATTGTTGTACTCGTGGTTTTCTTTTCTGCTCGAGACTCGAGACTGGAAGAACAATCGGTCCGCGTAACGTTTCTTCGGAAGAAACTTCGAGAGAATTTAGACGACCTTTCATTGATATGAAATTCATCTGTTTTACTATTTTATACATTTTAAGATTAATTTTTGTTTGCAAATGGACATCTCACAAACCAAGCAGATTTTACTTGGTCCAACTGCTTGGGTATTGAAGAGTTTTAATAATTTTCTATCATTCAAAATATTTCATAAAATGCATACATATATTACAATCATTTATGTTTTATTAGCTTAACGGGCATTTTTATATATTAATGTTTTTTTGAGATTGTAGAATAATTTCTATAGTGTAAAATTAACGGTGTGAAAAAAAAGATGTCGTGTAAAACTGAGATTTTTTATTAAAACAATGATGGCGAAAATAAAGAGCAAAATTAGTTTCGTATTATATAGGAAACCTTGCTTACATTCGATTTCAAAAACTCGGGGTACACTTATTCTGTGTAACGTAAAATTCGTAAGAGCGAAACATCGGGGGTCATATGAATGATTATTCGGCAGAATTAGCGGAGTTGAAGAAGATAACGTCAATCAGGCAAAAAAGCTTCGCTCTCTCGTACGCAGACGTTATTGCATGGACATATACATAACTACGCATACACGTAACCTTCAAATCGAGCAAGACTTGTTTTCAACTCGAAGGAGCCAATCGGTTATCTTTTGAGTGCACGCTTTATCGGCACGAAGCAGCAGCCACCATTGAACAGGCACTTCACCGGATTTCTGAATATATGAGATCGCGATTATTGCCCGGAGATGATTACGCGAGTAAGAGGTCAACGACGCCGAGGATATAAAAGATTCTTTTTTTTTTCTAACAGTGGCACGCATTTTCTCTCGAAGCTTCGTTTTTTTCTATTATATGTGTGGAGAGCCGATTGTTCCGTGGTACGACTACAAAAGCCACGGGCCTCCTTATCGCTTAATTGATAAGGGCGCGAAATCTCCGCCAATTTATACAAAATAATAGCAGCTCTCAGTATAATGTTAAACTGCACTTCGTCAACAACCGTCTAAACAATTATGCGATGTACAAGTATGCATGTATAACCCGCCGGATAATGCTACATTCCTTTTTTATAATTATTATTCGCGTGACACAATCTTCTGTTTTATCGTTATTATTATAATTATTATTATGTATATAATTATTATTATTATATATTCTTCTCAGACGAGTCGCTGGAAAAAATTAATTCGTGTTCGATTTAAGTTCGAACTCGTACCTAGCGTAACGACATAGCACCTAGGGTTTTTGTACTTTTTATTTGTAATAATTCGCGCCTTATCGTTATTGTTACTTCCTATTTATTATATTTAATATAAATGTATGACGAGAGAAAAGTGTTTATGTACAATAATGCGATTATGATTTATTTCCCGGTTTCGCACACAATTTCATTGGAAACCAACCATAATTGTTCGCTGTGTCGATGACTTATTAGGGTCCATTACAAGTTCATTATAAAAGAAAGAAATGAAAAAACAAAAAAAGGTTCGAAACAACAAAATTGAAGAAACAATATTGCAATGTTCAAGTTAATGTACAAGTTAATAGGTTCTCCACTTATTTTTCCCGATGCGTGAACATATATTTGTCACCTTATCGTTGCGTTATTAAGTTCAATTTTTCTCCCAATATGTTACAATATCTACATGTAATCGAAACCAAAACTATCGGTACAGTTTGCTTACATTAAAAAAGACTTTAAAATAACTATAACCAAGCAGTAAATGTTTTCTGCTTTATCGCATACAACCAATATAGTTTTTTCTTCACTTTAAACGTTTCAAATGTTAAATTGAAAACTTTTAATGAGTCCGAATGAAAATCATAGAATCACAATAAATCACAATGTACGTAGATTAATTTTTGATTTAAAAATTTTTTCTCTTCGAGAAAGGAATACTTATAGAAAAGTTTCTATGAAAGACGTACATTTCCATATCGCAAACAAAACAAATCACAACGTTGTCTTTAAGCTTAATTCGAATTTAATTTAGAAAAAAGCATTGCTCTTAAGTAATCTTTTTAAGATTTTATTAGTATAAAATATCACTTTTTAAAATCACATTTGCCAGATAAAATATATGTGCTGATTGAAATACCATGATTTTCATTTGAGAAAAAAACGGACACACTTACATAAAAATAGCAAATCAGCTAGAGTCACAGAAAAATTATTTCTTAGTAACAACATAAAGATTAAGAGATATAAAAAATCACCTTCAATTGTTTTTGTACAGATAGTTGACTAACTAACGGTACTTACGAGCAAAAATTTATCGAGTAAGAATTTCATTCAAATTTTAGTGACAGAAAAGGTTGAAAATAACGTTTAGACTCGAGCTTTTTCGGTAGAAAATAATAATCTTGGAAAAAAGACGAATTATCGCGGTAGTTCCTTACATTCACATATAATTTTTCGCTATTAAAAACAACAATTTCGGAAAATACAGCAAAGAGTGGGAAGCCTTTATCCTTAATGTTTAAACATCGGCAGCATCTTCAGTCTCGCCCGTCAGCATTTTGGGGCTGGTGGCTGCGCTGCCGCTGTGTTCAGTGCTGGCCTCCGCACTACTGTTTGGACTTTCGGCCGTTTCACTTCTTTCTGCAACAGCGACGACACTCTCATCAATCTCTGTAGTTTCCGCCTTATCCGCATTACTCCTCCGCAGCTGAACCTATAATGAATGAAAATCATATTTTTGTAATTTTGAAAATTGTAGTCTGCTAGGAAGAAATATTTATATAGGTATATAGTTTATTGTTATATTGTAGTATCTAAGATTCAAAGAACAATTAGAATACATTAATTATTATATGGTAAACCGAGTAGTTAGATAAAAAAAATATAAGATATATTTGTTTTACAAGAAAAGCGCTAAGCATGTATTTGATATAATCTTGTACCTGTTGCAGTTGACTTTGCATCCTTGCTAATTCGGAAGCGGACGCAGCTACTTCTACTGCGAGACGTCTCGTCATATCGATGGCGTCCTGGGGCGCATTTATATCGATAAGGCGCTGCTCCAGGTCGCGGCATAATTGATGAGTCGCGTTTGCATGTTCGCAACGTTCTGGCGATGAGCAGTTACCATTTTCTGTGCGGTGACTCTCGCCAGGCGTCGACTGTAAGCAGAAAATAAAGAATAAATCATACAAATTTCGACATGCTTTTTCATAAAATCATAATACTCCTCAAAAGTTCCGTTACTCGTCTATAAACTTTCCAACTGATCACATACATCAAAAGCAAAGTTCGAATTTAAAGAGATTCTATAGCGTAAATATAAATAATGACAAGATAATTTTTAAATTTCGTAACTAGGAACACGCGCTTTAAAAGCATCTTCATCAATTTTCAAAAAGCTAGGGAACTTACAAGTTTGATTAAGTAAATGTTTTAATTCTTTGCTGTTTAACGCAGGCTCTTATTACGGGATAACTCGATTTTGCTACACTGACTTTTTTCTGAATTTAATCCACTGACTGATAGATTGCTATACTTTTCATGAAGTATATGAAACTTGTTGTATGTCTCGACGCTCAGTGAAAAATGGGCCGATTTTGACTACATTAGTAGTCCTAGTAGCTCCGTACAACTACTGTATTGAAATTTAGTGTTCGATACCCATACGACCCTCGCTTCGCTCGTGTACTAAACCTTGCTCATGCGAGAATTAGTCCTTTTGCAGTGTAACTCTTGCCATTTATGACTTTATTTGGATTCGATTAACTTAAGAGGTTATTGGGAAAATATTGCAAGCACTTGTGGTACTTGCTCGCAACTAAATCGTATTTTAAATCCTACCTAGTGGTTTGGAAAAAGACAGGTGAACAATAACGACTCTCTCTCCCTCTCTCTCTATTTTTCTCTCTTTCTCGCATCTGACGTTCAAATTTAAACATACAATCTGAAGCCATCTCAACAACTCATATTGTCTTGACTATCGAGAGGTGAAAATACATTCTCCATCTGATTTTCTCATGCAACTTCAAAATTAAATAAATCAAGTAAATACCTTCTACCCACTTACCGTGGATGAGGTGACGGCAGCGTTGCTCTCCTCCTCACTGTGAGTCTCGGGACAAGGCGACGATGGCCTCTCGATCTTTACGCTCACGGTGGGGTCAAAGCTCTGTTCCGCAGGTTTCATCCTTGGCTTGTCGTCATCCTCGGCCAACTGCGTAGCTGTTAGGGGTTCAGACACCAGCGGCACCGGTCCATACGTGGTGGAAGCATGTCGTCGATGATGTGGCCGGTGCTGATGCAACGAACTGCTAATGATCGATGATCCAGTCGGCGGTGGCTGAGGCACGAGAGGTAGGGTCGAGGCAGCAGCTGTGGCGAGGGGCGCGAGCGCGACGTTCGGCTGGAAGTGCGGCTCGAAGCGTTCGCATTCAGACAGTGGCACCACGCGCTCAGGATGCTGCAGAACTGGCGGACCTCGCCTCAGGTACGGCGGAACCAACGATTGCCTGCGGACATCAAATGTTTCATATTTGTTGCTCTCGTTTACTTACACTGGCTTTTTTTGTAATTGAAAATGAAATTTAATTGTATTCTAAAAATACTTCTACAAGCAGAAAAACTGCTGTTACTGCAATTTTTTAAAACTATATACACACTCGTATACGACTCGAATGCATCTTTTTTCTAACTTGTTCTGGATTTGAAGCGCTTTATAGAAGTAGGCACTCGACCTTTTACGGCGTAAATACACAACTCACGGTCAACAGATCTAGCGCTGAACGAGAGTGGCCCTCTCGTCAAGTTTTCAAAACAAATTAATGATAAACTAAATTCGGGCGTTGATTGTATGCGACGTATCTTACCCGTCTCTGTGTTTGCACGATCCAGCGGGGTTCCAGGGCCTGAAGGCGGAGGCTTCGCGGGCTGCAAACTCGTAGACGGCCCATTGCGTGCGCAAGTAGGGATCGTTGACGGCAGCAGCCGCCCAGGCCGGATGGAACACCCCGAGGCCGTTGCCATTGTAAAGACTGCTGCTGATAAAGTCCTCTCTACCAAAGTCTTTTTTGAATTTTTTCATCGACTTCTCCGACTCCTGCTGCATCTGGAATGATGAATTTGCACCGGTTATGCTACGCATTTTTCGAACAAGCTGACAAATGTGCATTCTTCAGATAAATATTTGAATAACAGATTTTTTTCGGATGTGTTTTCTTTTTCTTTTGGCTTCGTTCTGAGAAGAGGCAGCTTTGTAAAAGTAATTTTTAAGTGGCCTGCCTTTTTATTTTTAGAGTTAATAATCGACAAAAGAAAAAAATACTTGGGTTTTGCGTGCATCAAACGATTACATGAATATCGAAATCTTTCAATCTACACGGCATTTTGAGAAACGATTGGATTGTTTTTGATTTTTGTTGTCCACAAATGTATACAGATATTTTTTATTGACAATATATAACAGCTATTTGTGCGAATGAATTTCTACTCACACTATGATAAAGTTAAATTAAAATTAATTTGTAATGAGTTTAAGATAATTAATTTGTTTTCCGATTCGCTTAAAAAGTTAGAAGTACATCATCAACGGGTTTTTATTGCAAGTCGAGCACCGTTTTTGTGATAACATAATTGTTTATATAACAAAATGATCATTTTACTTTTTCATTAATCACTCAATATTTCTGTTTAATATTTGCAAAGCAAAAATTGATAGTAGAGTGCATAAAAAAAAATTATCGGATCTTATTGGCGATCGAGAAGCCAGCGCTAAATAACGTACATATATACATATATATTTAACATTCAGCATACTTTTTCAAGCCAAAGATAATTGACGTTATCACGGACAAATATTGATTCAATTTACCCGTCTAAAAGCGTATTATTGATATCAGCTTTACTTCAGTCGTTAGCTTGATTAGTTCAACGATTGTACAATAGCGCGAAAAGAAAAACAAGTACCTTGTTGTTTTACGTATCGTCAGAAAAGAGATAGCCGCGCACGATATTCCGACGTCGCAGCTTTTCGACAAATTCATCAATCGCTGCTTTACTGCACTCGGCGAAACCCTGACCATGGTACGTTTGAACTGCTATCGAGAGGTCGGAATACATTTCCCCTCGCGAGTTTCTCACGCGACAGTTAATAAAGAGTAGCGCGCTAGTATGTAAATCTTTTGGCATTTAATGTCATTCGAATTAGAATTCCTACCACGTTGTTGTGGTTTCACTAAAAATAACGCCGTGTCGTTCCATGTCAACGCTGATCTACAATTACTACGCAGCGTCCAAAGTGGCGATTCATTTTTTTTAATGTTTTATTCTTTTTCTGAACCAACTAGAGGATCGTTGGAATTGCGGGGATCTATTATTATTTTTACGAGTAATGTGTCGCGTGTATTTTTTAAACTACTGTTAAGAAACGTGTTTCTGACATTTACAAATATTTGAAGAAATTCTCTAGTATAAATAACCGATTACAAATATAGCATGGCGATGTTGCTCTTTTTTGTCCGGTTGCAAAAGAGAGTGCGACTTCTTTATCGATCTTTCATCCCTCTCGAATTTGAATGTTTACAAAAATAAATTTGGTATCGTATGCAGATTTTACTATTTAATACATTTAAATAAATAAGCAATCCGGGTGACGAGGGCGCGACATTGCGATGCAAAGCATTCGAAAATGGCATTCGAAAAATGAAAGAGCAGCCTACCTCGAATTTCCGCTTCGAGTTGGGCAGCAGATGCCGTTTTTTCAGGTCCCTGTAGAAGTTGTCGAGTTTATTGTAAGTTTGCTGAGTGTGTTTCTCCTTTTTCATCGAGAGCAACAGATAACACCTCCACTTCGTGGAGTCGAAACCCCAGTGGCAGGTGCTGTTTTCGAGCGAGCTATGCACGTGCCTAACGAAGCGTTTAGGCGAGAGTTTCCAACCGCACTCGAGGCACTCAACGCAGGCAGAGTCCTCCGAGACGAAAGCGTCCACGTCGAATATACCCTTGCACTTGCCGAAGCACTCGTGGTACACTTCGAAGCGCGAGAACAAGTTCTTTTCGTGATCGACGACACCGTTCGTGAGTTTCTTCTCGCTGTCGAGCAATCGCTGCTTATCGCCGCTCGCCAGATAGGACTCCTCGGTCCTCTGGAGGAGCGCGCTCACGAGACGCTCCGCGTCTGTCTGAGTGATGAGGCCGCAGGATGGAGCGGTGCGTGGCAGGATGCCCGAGCGCTTGAGCTCCTCGAGCTGGTCGCTCGTGCAGTGCGAGCAGTAGATCTGGAGCTCCTCGACAACGGGATTTATTTGCTGGAGTAAAAAGCTCCGGAGTACCGTGTTGAGAATCTGAGGCAGACAAAGCCGAGGCTCGCCGCCCACCACGAAGCACGCGATCTTTTCACCCTCGAGCACGGTTTCGCAGCGCTCCGAGCAGGACTGGTCCGGCGCCGTGAGGATCGGTATCGGGAACTCGAGCTCGCGCTTTTCCAGCACCTGCAAAGTATAGGAGATTTTTTGTGTTATCCTGTTGTTTGTATATTGGATGAAACAAATTTCGTTTGTAGAAAGTAGATTTATGGTTCTTTTGGTTTGCAAGCTTATGAATCTGGACTCATTATAAATCTCAGAATTTTAAAACTTTGGATAAAAAATATATATACAATTGTAGCCACTGAATACTTCTTAATAAACGATACCCTTTATCAATGATGCTTTTATGTGCTCATTTTTCTTGTACAGTGTCATGTTGCATTTTGCGTGTACTACAGTGATGTATATATAACTTGAAACAATGTATTTGAAAATATAATAATAATTACTACATTAAACACTTATTATTAGTTCCATGGAAATGATATACGAAAAACTATGTAAAACTTGTGTACAAAAAATGTAGAATTATCTAACTGAAGTAACTTGATGAACATGAACAATCATAATTACCCTGGGCTTCCATGGTGGATCGTCGTCAGAGTCCACAGGTTCCACTCTCAGTTCTTTGCAGGTTGCCGTAATTGGTAAAGGAGAATCATCCCTCTTGATTATCCCCTTAACGGTCTTCTCAGACACAGGCTCCAGGCTGCAGACCACCCCGCAACCAGGTGGTGAGTATCTGTGAAAATTAGCCTGCTCCTGGAGAAGTCCCTTGCAATCCATGCCTAGCAGGGCGGAACTAGGACCCTGCAGGCTCTTTGTGGCCGACAGCTGATATGTCTTTAGCACCGTCTTGATCTGTGGAGTGTAGGACTGGGCATTGGTATCGTTAGGCAGTAGCGACTCCATTGTGACTTGCTTTCTACAGAACTATAAAACTATAACGAAGTAAGGGAAGACCAGAAACACCAGAATCACTGAACATACGCTTACAACAACAATAACATCAACAACATCACTAGTCAGTCACACGCACAGTTGGACGCATGGTAGTCCAGGTAGAGCAGATTCATCTTGCTGGCACGTATCTCACTGGCAATGCTCTCACTGCACTTGTCATCGAACACCACCAATCTGCTCACCATCTAGACTCGCACTGAATCTCCCTCACTGGTCAACTGAACTCGTAACTTGCTGTTCTAGTAGAGGGCCTCCGTCGAGGACCCATTGGCACAAACAAAAACTCTCCTCTGTTTCTCTGACAGTCAGTCAGTCAGTCTTCTAGCTGGAGCATTAACCTCCTCGAGCTCAGATCAAAATTGCAGCGACGAGAAAAAGCCGTGGTCGTCTCAAAGGAAAGCAGCAGTGGCGGCAGCAAAACTCTTTCTCCTTCTCTCTCTCTCTTGAGTGTGTGGGTAGAGAAGGCAGGCAGGCAGGCAGGCAGCCGTGTCTCGTATATCCTTCCCTCTCGTAGCGGCGCGTCCTCGAAGGTCGTCGGCGCCGTCTCTCCTTCTCCCTCGTCTCTCTCAGCAGCGGTGAGTCGGGGAAGGAGAAGGAGTTGCGATCGAGCGAAATACAGGTTCGAGAGGCGGCGGCGGTGGCAGCGTGCAGCCGCGGGTCGCTGGCCTGCGCTGCTGCTTCGTTATTGCTCGCTGCCGTTGGCACATGTCGACGTATAAGTTGCCGTGTGTGTATGCGTGTGTCCTTCCTAGTCTACTTAGCTATGCCGCTGCAGAGAACCACATGGAGCCAGACTGCATGCAGGCGTGTTAAGTAGTATAGGTACGAGAGACGAGAAGATTCACGCTGATGGAACGCAGCAGTAGTAGCAGCAGTTCTCTTCTTGGTCGTCTTCTTCTTCTTCTTCTGCTTTTTCTTCTCGTCGTCGTACTCGTCTTTTGGCCGATGTTTTGCTCGCCTCTTTTGAGTAGCAGTATAGAGAGCTGCGGCGGCGGCGGCGGCGGCGGCAGCAGCAGCAGCCCCTACTCTACGCGAGCGGAGCAAGCTCTCTGTTATTTCTGGTCGTTTTTGCGGGCCGCGCGCGCTGCTCCGATGCTCTATAACACTGCACCGGGCCTCCCTGCTGCTGCTGCTGCTGCTCGTCGCTGCACTGAATTATCACGTTACGTGGAGAGCGCGCGCGAACGCTCACGGATAGATGCACTGGATTGATGCACTGCAGCGGCGGTCGAGAGAGCAGAGCAGAGCAAAGAGAGATGAAGGGACCTACTAACTGCTGCACGCGCGTTCCCCCTTTTTTCAGCGCGCTACTGCACAGAATGCTGCACTCTCGCGTATATAGCACAGTAGTAGTGGCACAGTAGTCGTGCCTCTGACGTAGGTACAGGTTAGCAGTCCACGACGGCGGGGTGTCTGGTCGCTGCAGCACATATGTATATATGTATATGCGCACGCGTTGCATAGAGCGAAAGAGCGCGGCGATGATGTGTCGTGGTGGCCGAGCGGGCAGGCACTGTCTCCGGCTGGCGCGCGCAGCGGGCGTCTGGCGGCGGCGGCGGCGGCGGCTCCTCGCGCGTCTCGTCGTCTCGTCTCGTCGTCTCCTCCACTCTCCGCCGCGCTCTCCTTTCGCGCCGCCACCACGGTTATCTCTCTCTCTCTTGCTGGCGAGTCGCGCTCGGCTCTGTATTATTGTTGTCGACGGGGCGCTGCTGCTGCTCCCGCCGTACACACGACGATGCTGCTTCCGTCCATGTGTTTTACGCGTACATGTATCGGTGCACATACACGTTCAAAGATGCGAGAGAGAGAGCGAGAGGAAGAGGCAGAGAGGAGAGGAGCGACCGATTTACTTGGCACGCCGCGGCGCAATGGCGTATCGATCGGCGGCGGCCCAGAGTTGCAGTGTGTATAAGCGTGTGTAGACGAACTGACGCGCGTGTGTCGTAGTAAAGGGTGAGGGAGGGGGGAAAGAGGAGACACCGCGACGACGTGTTTTTAGAGCGGCGGCGCTCGCTGCTGGTGGTGGTGGTGGTGGTATAGACGGTGGCGGCGGCGATGAACCACTGGCTTGGCGTCGCGCGAGCAACTGAGACTGTGCGAATTGGTGTGAGGCTGAGCTGTGTGCTCCTGTACGTGTGAGCTGGCGACACGTGCGGAGAGTTCTCTCTTTCTCTCTCTCTCGGATGGAGGGATGGATGCGGGACGAAACGAGTATGCATGCGAATACTATATGGAACGCATTTACTGCGTAGAGAGAGAGAGCTGCTGATATCTGTTTGTTACAGGGGCCTCGCAGTGTCGGAGAATCTACGCAGTGGGACCTATGACGTCGTAAACACCCTGAGAAATTCCTGAGAATAATATCGAAGACGCAGCAGCACTTATACAAGGTACATAAAGATTTTTCTTCTCTCTCGAATGTGTATCAAGTACACAGTACGATAGTCCTGTAGATCGACGATTGTCGTACTCGAAATTTGCGTAAGAGGGCAACGACCTTGATTTATTCGCGTATCCAAGTATGGAGGGATTGGTGCGTCTCGTCATGCCTCGGCCGTTACTACTGACCAAGGTCCTCCTTCGCTGAGAGAAAAATCTCTGGCCCCGCGTAAATATTACCCTTACACAACAGCCGTTATACACCGCAGTGGAGAAGCAACCTAAGCTTCGCGATAAAGGGAGTAGGGGGGAGGGGCTTAAAACGAAAAACCCGCAAGAAAGATCTCCCCCTCTCTCTCTCTCTCTTCTATATGCTCGCCCTTTTTTCGGGTCTACTGTCTCTCTTTGTTTACCCCCCCCCCCCTACTTATACTCTCTTTTTTCGCGCGAGGTCACATTCTCACTCTCCACGTTGCCGCTGTCCGCGGCTGTCCCTTCTGCGTATGCGTGTTATATATACCTATACACACACGAGCGCCGGTATTTCCCAACGCGGTTGTGCGCGCTCGCGCGTTTTGCATGCGCGCACACGTAAAAAAAGGTGAGTCGCGAGGTCGTACGATATGCTCTTCCAGAGCTCTTCCATTCAATTTTTCATGCGCGCAGCGCATTATGTGCGTGCCGCAGCTAGAACTTCCGCTTCTCTCTGGTACTCGCTCGTCGCGGAGCTTTTGTTTCTTTGTATACATATACGCATACCTATATATATAGATATGCGTTTAGGCGTGTGTACGTTATGCTATATAGAGCCACGCGTTGCCGCTAAAAAATCCGGGGGATTTCGAAATCTGGGCCGGCTATTATAACGTGCTATATACTTTTCGAGGCACGTGTGTCCCTGTTGCTTCTCCTCCGACTTGGGCTCTCTATATCTAGGTTAATTGCGGATTGATTCGCATCGCAGATATGTGTATATACGTATATACACGAAATGCGCGGAGATTATATCGGCGAGAAACGAAGAAGAAGAAGCCGAAGAAGAAGAAGAAGAAGAAAAAGATCTTTATTCGAGAGAGCGTTTCCTGTTTTCTCGCGATGGACTGAAAAGCAAGCCGCACGCATCAGGCATAGTGTGTGTGTGTGTGTGTGTATATAACGCATATTATGTATATATTCGCGTGCAGCATTCCTACTCCGCGCCCATATAGCCAGAGCGCAACGTCTCGCCCGCCGCGAAGGAAGGAATCTCCGAGGCCCAGGGCAGACGCCGCCGTCTCCCCCACCATTATACACACGACGCGGCAACGTCTCGCCAGTCTCTTATACCCACACGGAAAAGCCTCGGCACACCGACGACGACTCCGCCGCCGCGTGTTCCTTTTTCTTCGATTTTTATTTATCTTCGCTCCGTCTTACGCTCTCTTATCTTTTGCAGGAGAGAGAGAGATAAATTTGCCAGCGAGAGGTGAAAGCGCAAGCGAGAGAGAGAGGGACATACTTACGTGTTTACATATCGGGCTGTGCGCCGTCGCTCTGCAGGAGAGGAGACACACACATATACGCGCGCGCGTACGAGAGCCGCGGCCTCGGTACGAAGTAGTGGGGGCGGCCCCTCTCTCTTCTGCGCGCGGTTCTCTCTAGCTCTCTGCAGTCTGTATGTGTGTGTGTTTGTGTGGTGTGTGTATCGGCTGCAGCCTCTGTCTCCCCGTCGGCCGAGCGTCTAGTCATGTGACCTTCCCGTCAAAATAGCCCCGCGCCGCCGCGAGCTTGTCTGCGTGCGGCGTATACGTTCCTATATTATATACATATATATATATATACCAACACACGCAGGTGCCGGCGCTGATGCAGCAGCGAGAGGGGAAAAGAGCGAGCTCGGCTATATACCCACTCGCGCTGCAGAATAAGAGGAAGTGGATATGCGCGCGTTCTCTCTTCTAGCTCTGATGTACATATATTTATATACTGTGATGAGGATAGGGTTCGCATTTTTCTATGCATATCGGAGTGCTCGATAATAATAATAATAATAATAATAATAATAATAATACGGGAATTTGTCGCTCGCGCGAGTGCGTTTAGTAAAAGTTTCTAGTAGTAACGGACAACCGATGTCTGTTACTACTGAAAATCGACTTTTTCTACTGACAGATCCGCAACAGCGAGAAAGACACACGCAATGATTGAGCTAATAGAAGTTATATCGATACGGTTGACTTCGCGCACTCTACTCGCGCGTGTACGCGATGCAATGAACTCTGATGCAGCGAGGAATCTCGTGCACTCGAAAAAAAGTCTGCGTTTGCAATAATTTATATTTATTAAATTTCTGTGCGTACATATATATAGTTATATAAATGACCGGCGACCGATAAAGTTCTCGAGGCCGCGAAGTAGGTGATTTAAATTGTTAATCTTCTGACCTTTCGTCGAATGGGAGTCAATTTCTTTGAGCGGTGCGCGAGAAAGTTGAAAAAGTTATGCAGTATATACATATATAAAATAAAAGAGCTACGCTGCTGCAAACCTGTCTGACCTGATCCGGCAGTTTTCTACTTCTGTCTCTGCTAAATGTATACCTGCTTAGTTAACTGCAGCGTATATATAGCATCGTGTCATTGTACTTTTCTTATATGTTTAAGCTGATTTTATTTAGTTTTTGTACGATATATGGGATGAAGTGTATGGAGGTGGGATTAATACGCGGAGATTCGGCGAAAATAAAAAGCAAAAATCTTGTCGAGAATTCATTGAAAATCGCTTATTAAAAATTGAAACTTTGATTGAAAACTTGATTAATTGCGAAGTCTGTATAAAAGGGGTCACATTAAAATTCGTATACCCGTATAGAATCAACTAATAATGAAATTATTCAAAATGTACACGCGATCATACTTTTCTTAGTGCTGATGAAGAATTTAGCAGCTTCATTTTACCACCCAAACCTATACCATTTACACTGGAATCTTCTTCAATTTAAATTACTCTTTCCAAGAGTCGATACGGAACCAATTTCCCATCGATAATATTGCTCTTATTAGATAGAATTATGCATTTATATTCATTTTTTCGATTCATGTATGGAATCATATTTTGCTGTTTAAGCTATGTATCTAGACCAGCGTTTCCAGACATCTAAGCTTTCACTATCTTTACAGTATGTAGTTTTTGAAGATTTCGAAACTTTGACAGTATTTCCCAACTTTTTTTGAATTTTAATCACACACGTGCACAATTGGGAAATACATATGTTCGACTGAAAAATTTTCAATAAAGCACCAGTGTGTACAAAACTATGAATATTCGTACATTATATTGACATTTTTTTCCTTTAGTAAGTTTCCACGAAAATTCGTTTCAAGCAATAATAGAAATTCAAGACTGGTCGCATTAAACGATGAGCTTAACTGCTGTGATATTGTTTTGAGCACTTAGTATTCTGAGCATATTTTCTGGGAATGATTTAACGTCCATTAGTCTAATTTATACAGATTATTATATTATAATGAATTTTATAATGCGGCAATACAATGTAGACACTATACAAATTCCAACAACACTATACGTTTATTCATAGATTGTTATTGCTAATGTTGAAAGAAGTCATTCTTCAAAATTGGTTTACACGACAAAGCAAACCTTTAAAAAATGTACATACTTCGTATCCAATATAAACATATACAATTTGCATTAAATTCGTATACGATTGCGACTTATCGCGAACAATGAAATATTAAAGCGTCTTGCAGAGTTCAGCCTTTTCCACTTAACACGTCCATATAAATATTTCATCGTTACGAGCGACGGCCCATATCAAGGAAATATTCAAAAAATTATCTTCTCGAAAGAAAATCAAGTAGGGCATGTTTTTGAATCATACCGCACAAGTAGTTCCGCCTATATTATACATACGACACCAGTACAGCCTACAGATGAAAAGGGAGTGTACACGTATATGACTAAAGGGCAGATATATAAAGCTTGATTGAGGAATTCAATTCAGAGTCGCTTTTGCGACGTTCGACGGCGCAGTGGCTACGCTTGTGGGCGATTTCGCGCTTCGTGATAGAGAAATTCCAAGAAAGCGATCACACAATGACCCCACACATGCAGCCTCCCACTGCATTGCTCTACTGATAGATTCGCACTCATGACGAGGACGATGGCTTCTCTCCGTTTCTCGTCACCCGATATATCATGTACATGAAAATCAATTTTCTTTTTTCTCGAGCTTTTTCGGCGAATGTTCCAGTATACACTTGCACTTTTACGAGGATATATATATATATATATATATATATAGTGCACACGATTCGTTACACGTTTTGTTTACTGCTTTCGGTCGCATCGTACAGCACCGAAATAGTTTTATTGCTCCGTGTGCGCGGCGACATATCGCGATGAAAAATGTATGTATACTAATTAGCTATGCGTGACACAGGCTGAAATCGCGGTATTTTTTACCGGAAGTTATAACTTCAATCTGGCAAGTTTTCGCGTTCGGAAACTCCGTCGAGTCAGACAGCAGAGGCGTAGCCGTGAAAAATAGTATATCGTAATAATGCGTTTGAAAAAAAAAAAAAAAAAAATTGTCGGCAGCCGATTTTTCTCGTGCAAGTCGAATTTCACCGCCTCCTACATCTATATAATAGCTTAATAGGCGGTAACGAGCGCAAGTGCGCGCGTAATTAGCTATACTTAAGAATCGCATCTTTTTCCGCGCTGCTCTTTTGCGTTACGTGTATTTAGATTAATCAGCCTCCGCTGGCGCATCAACGACCACCGCACGAGCTGTTATTACGTAAGAGCTGAACGCGCGCAGGCGCTGCATATATCCGAATATTCGCGCGCGCGCGCGAGGATGAATTATTTTTCGAGTAAGTATAAGTATATAATTCCCGAGGCATGTGTCAGCCGTCTATTTTCGTGCCACGTCGTCGAACGCGAGAAAATCCGCGGAAAAATCATCGTGAATCATATAATACACATATATGCGAAAAATTGCCGAAAATTTTATGCAACGTACAGTGGTAGAATATGCGATTATTAATAGATAAGACAGCACATATAGAGAGCAAGTGGCGCCGCGCAAACAAGCTTTTAAAATCCGGCACCTTTTACAACGACATAAATTGTCGTCGTCGCGCGGATAGCCGACAAAAAACGAGTCTGCCCCCGCAAGAGAAGACGCTGATGCGGGCGCGAGAAACAGAGAGAGAGAGAGAGAGAGAGAGAGAGAGAGAGAGAGCGAGAGAAAGAGAAAGAAGAAAAAAAGAGAGAAAGAGAGTCGAGGAAAGCAGGCGCCAGATGCCAGAGCGTATAATAGTCCGCGGCAGCGAGCACACACAGTCAATTTTCCCGCGGGCAATGGCCTGACAGGCTATCGCTGAAGAAAGACCAGCTGCTTGGGATTTTTTTTTTTGGCAAATTTTTCTTACCCTGCGCGTTTATAAATATACGCATACGAAATATGATTTATCACGCTTGTATAGATATGCTATATGCATATACCTGTATAGCTCGTTGTGGACAAATGTTTGTTTGTCGCGCACGAGATATGACACGAGCAAGACCATTTTTGGCGAGCGCTAAATGAAAATAAACTTTTCAAGGCACGCAGAATTCTGACAAATCGCTTCGGGGAAATGCGACATATATATATATATATATATATGTGACACTCTGTCGGAGAGGAGCGTATATTTACTTTATATGTATATGTGCAGATGTGTGTACGCATTGCATAACTGCGTCGAAAATTTTGTTGAATCACTGACCGAGCGCATTCCGCGCATCAGGGGTTACATGTATACAGTGTGGCATATTGTCGTCAGGTGCTATTTCGAAAATGGGCGAAAATGAATGTGTTATATATTAAGAAGAAAAATAAAATAACTCGCTCTAGTCCGTGTATATTTTTGTTTTGTAAACAGTGCCGAGTAATTTATTCTTTCCGAGAGACGCTTTATTCATTCATGTATGTATATATAAGCGCGCGAAAGTCCACGGTGTGATTCAAAAATATAAGATAGAGTACGCACATATAGTGACTATATAACAAGTGAAGAAATTAATTATACTTTTGATCTCGTAGCTTTTTGCAACGAAAATCAATAATTAGAATGTGTCAGTGCTTGTTTATGATACAGAACGGATTAGGGCATAACTGCACACTTTCGCTCTATTGATTTTTCATAAGCGCCCGGATGAATTAAGCTTTCATATATATTTCATATAATTTCGACATTTCATATTTTCAAAACACGTTTTTTAATATGTGAAAAAATAATATTGATAAAATGAGGACTATTACTGTAAATGTATTAAGTTTTGATATTGTTTTAGGTCAAGTTGCGTCCAATATTTTCGTAACGAATGTATTTTCTACGTATGATCACCATTGTCATGATTGGATCCAGTTATAAAATGAGACCGCACCTGTCTAAAAAATTTCGTCTAAAAATATAGGCTTTTAAAATGGTATTGCAAAAGTGTCTAGTTTCCCCCATAATCGAGCTCAATTCTCCGTTACTTTTTCAAAAAGGTGATCATTTTAATGATTTCCATCAAGATCTATTCTTACGTGCATATACGATCAATCGCAGAAATAGCTATCGATTCTTCAAGCATATACACAAACAGCCCGAAAAGTAATACGTGCGAACCACTCAAAATTACAATAATTTCAATTGCAACAATCGTCGCACCTAAAACTCTCGAGGATGATTTTCTACCGCATCTCAAGCCTCCCCTCATTCACGATATACTTATATATACTTGCGTACGCGAAAATCCGCGTCGTCCGGCATCTCAAAACGACGACAACGAGGACGAAGCCGCGTAAAGCAAGAAGTCAAAAAGGAGAACCATACGCGCGCTTTCAAACGCGAGCAAATCGAATTTTTGGCACAAAGTCCAGTGTTGTCAAGAGTCGAGCGACCGAGAGAAACGTGGGCGCTCGGGAGTAGCGTCGCTTTATTATAGGCACAGCGCGAGAAAATATTTCGATTCTCCACAATCGCTTCGTTTCCCGGAATAAATAAGCCGCGGAAATTCACCTCTTCTCGTCTATGTACGCATATATATATATCATGCAGAATAGCCCCAAGCGCGGCAGGCATCAGGTATATAAAACATCGTGGAATTCGCAAGACAGAGAGAGAGAGAGAGAGAGGTTGAGAGCGAGATAGAGACTACGTATTTAAGTTGCGCGTGCGTAGTCCCGGGCGCGTGCGAATATAGGCGGACCGAAATATTTGCGGACTTTGGATGGGGTATTTTTAAAGCCGGCTCAAGCGCGAGCGAGCGTGCGCGATATTCGGCCGATTATCCCCGCGTTGACTCGTGCTCTGTAGTCCGTATAGATTTCTCTCTCTTGTGTATAACTCTTTTGAGAATGCAATTTCGAGAGGCGCCGCCTCTTTTTCTTCTTCATTTTTATTAATAATTCGCACACCTCGAGATGAGCAACTATTTGTAGAGCAGGTATATATACACATAAATTTTACACGATATGCGCAGCGTCATATATATAGATTATTACAGTGGATTTCAGTATCGTAAAAACTGCTATGTAAATACTCTCTCTCTCTCTCTCTCTCTCTCTCTTTTGCACACATCGCCGGTGCGTGCAGTTCGATAAAACGCGCATCGCTGCTTTATTAAACAGAAAACGATCGGTGCGCGCGCGTGCTCGAGAGCGGCTATTTTCGCGGATTCGCCTATTAATATTACACACAGTCCTCTCTCTCTCTCTCTCTCTCTCTCTCTTGCTGACCTTTACAGAGAGCTCTAAGCGCCCGCATTTAAATCATCGCTCGAGCGCGCGGCCGCCCGGAATAGCAACGCCTCGAATACACACACATACACAGAGTGCAGCGCAGAGACAATAAAAATACTGCCGCGATCGGCAGAAATTACTCATCGCTACGCGCGTCGAGCTATAACGCAATCTTGGCAGCTTATATACTTACCGAGCTGCCGAGTTAAATACACGCGCGCGCGACACGAGTGCAGGTCTCTGATGCCGTTCGAGAAAAGGGAGGTAGTCTCGCAGTGCGTTTACCCCGCGCTCGCCTGCGTGTCTATGTATCCGAGACAAAAGCAGCGGAGTATAGAGAGAGAGAGAAAAGGAAAGAGAAAAGTCGAACAGTAGTGGGATATAGCATCGTGGAAGAAGTGCATATATACGAGAGGGGCTGCAACGGAGAGTACAAGTATATATGGGGTTGGCGCTCGATGCGTATATTGAGAGCATGTGTGTGTGTGTGTGTGACAAAGGAACCCTATTTTCAGCGAATTCCTCTCTCTCTCACTCTCGTCAGTGAGTGCGCGGAGGTGATGCAGTAGCAGCTTCGTCGCTCGATGATAATCTCGAGCTCACTCTCTCGCAGCAGCAGCAGCGCGATTTATGCTCACAGGTGCAGTCGCGCGGTTGCCGAGAGGAAAAACGCTCGCTGACTCTTTCCCCGCAGTACACTCAGTGTATGACGTTGTATATGTATATAGGTAGTCGCAGTCAGTCATCTCTCTCTCTCTCTCGGGGGCACGAGGGCCTCCTGGTATCGATCGTCGTCGCGCGAGGCGGCCGCTACCGGAGGGAGAGAAAACTTCTCCCTGTGAGCGCTGCTGAGAATATGCTCTCTTTCTCTCTGCGGGTTGCTGTATATACCCGGCCTTCTTTCTCATCTCGCTCTGGCTTTGGAGCGAGTATATAGGTATATAGCTCGGTCTCCTTTTTTCGGAGGGAGGCTTTTCTTTATACTGCCGCTGCTGCTGCGCCCTAACGTTTTCTGCTCTCTTTCCGAGCCGCGCGCGCGTGTGCGCTCTGCGGATGTGGGCCGGGGAAAACCAGGGCTATATCGAACGCTTTTTCCTTCGCCGCTGCTGCTGCTGCTGCTACGGCCTCTCGGCGAGAGTTTTGCAAAATTTTCGCTGTTGCTGGGCGGATTCGGCGGGTTTTCTTCGCCGCTCATCGATGGGCGCCTGGATTTTCATTAATTTTCGAATCGAGAAACTCTTATATGCTCGTTAACGAAATTCGCTCGCAAAGAGCCAATAAGCCCGACGCCGAGAGATACAGCGATTCTCGCTCTCGATAATATATATTTTTACGTTTTCGACCTTGCCTTTCGACTTTCGCGAGCTGCATACCTGCGCGCGATTAAGGCGCCGCTGAAAAATTCACGACGTTTGCGAAAACATCGCGCAGCCGCGGCCTCGTCGCGCCGCACTCTCTTTCTCTCTGTGTATATGCATAATGTGCACATTACGGTATACATGCGAAAAAAAAGAATAAATATAAAGGGTTTGTATAAGACAGTTATAACCAGTGCGTTTGTTCGAATTGAATTTTTTTTCTTTGATAGCGACGGGACTGTGTTTGATCATCGCTGGTAATTCTGATTTTCAATGAGACGCGCATCGCACGCGGTTATACACTTTTTACGTACATAGCTGCGCAAACATTTGCGCAGATCATCGGCGAAACAAAAGCAATCGGCAAATTTGTCTGCACTATATATACAGAGCCTTGTTATTGACACGCATCGGCGGCGGTCGTCTGCGAATTATTCATGAGCACCTGAAGAGATCAGCTTATCTCGCGTGCGTTATGTTATTAATAAGCTGCCGAGCGATTAAGAGCTCGAATTAATAATCGGCGGAATATTTTTTTTCTTTCTTTCTTGAAGCATCGACGCTCGCGTAATGTAGTTCATATCGCGACGCGTCGAGTAGTTTTTAATTGGTCATACCGTTATCGCTCGAGAACATACGTCAGCTTCCATCGTGCATATGTCTATAGATATAGGATATAAGAGAGGACGGATTGGTTCACATCCAAATTACACATAATATACGCGGCAGCCCATAATGGCAAGTCACATGCCGTCTAATAATCCGTTCCCCGAAAACATCGCAATCTTCTCGAGCTCCCCGAGGCAGACACTCGAAAAGCGCGATACGACGAGAATCTTCGACGATAAGCTGTTATTAAAGGCAAGGATAGAAGAAGAAGACACGCGATATAGCGATACAGTGCAACTGCACTTGTTTCGCGCGTCCGATTGGCCAACCCTCGCGCGTCTCTTATCGCCTCGCGCGCACTTTTGATAAAGTATACGCCGGCGATACGTACTCGCTCTTGTTATACGTATTTGCGTTAGTGCGAGCTTGTTTTCGCTCCTGTGATATATGCGGAGCGGATTTCTTTTCTTTTGCATGCGAGAACGCCGGCTGGTATAGTAAGCGGGTACTTTTATTTCTGATAAGATGGCGTTTGTAAGAATTTTTCTTAGTTTTGAAATTAGTTTTGAAATTTAGGCTAATTTTTGAAAATACGTTCTATGTAAGAGTTGTTTCAATGCTTTACACAATACTTTTTCAAAAAGTAATAGTTGCGCACCCTTACTGAACAGCGTATATATACGAACCGCGACATACCAGAATAACGTATACACTATTTTTACAATTTCCTATCCGAAAATATCGCAATATCACCTCCGTATTCTCACATTGCATTACAGTATATTATTACTCCTATTTTGCTAATTTCTTTCTAATGCCTTTCTGTCTTTTGCTTCGCTCAGTCACTCGGTCGGCTTCACTGCGTCTTCTCGCTTCTTGAGCTCTTCTAAAGCACGTATAGATAGACTCGATGTATAAATATAATAGACTACGCGGCTGCATACAACGTGTGAGAGTATGTATAAATGTATGTATATATATACTGCCGAGCGAAAACTCGCTTAGATTTTCGTTCTGTTATTTCTTGGAGTGTCATTGTGCATTTCTCCCAGACTCTTTCTTCAAATGACTCTTCGAAATTATTCAGCGGAACTGGTATAAAAATTTCGTGTCGTTACTCTCGAGCGGAAACTCATCTACGCGAGAAATATAACAACGAGTTTTCGTTACATAAATCGTACGATCTTAAGAAAAACGTGTCCTTATCACTATTGGAGTGAAAAGTCGCGTGTTATTTATAGTAGAGCCGTGTTTAGACTGAAATCCTCGACGCGCAAAGAATAATGCGATAATTTTTTGCTGGCTCGTAAAAAATAAACGTCTCGTACGCCTCGCACAATATGCACTCAATTATAACATTATCAAGACATTCCTCGGTCGCGCGTTGTGCCGACCGATACCGATTACGATTCTCCGCGTCTACGCGAACTGCCTCGAGATTTCGTTGCTTAATTCTCATTATGCGAAACGGGAAAACAAAGTAGCCCGTGTTACATGTATTTATAGGCTCGTTATCTCGCGAGGCTATTGTGTCGCGCACAATCAATGGAACCTCGACAATGTATCTCGAGAACAAGCGCGAGTGTTAACAGCCATGACGTGCGCGATTTTATATTATACACCGATCTTGTTTGATCGGCTTATTATGTATGTTTTCGCAGATGCTGCGAGTCGAGAAGGTGTTTTAACGGAGCGTCTGCATAATTTGACGAGATTGTTGTTGATTTCGTGTTCTAAATGGAGCGACTTACTATCTTATCTAACGAGAAAAAGAAGAAAGTATATATTTTTTATGCGCGATTCCATCGAAGTTTTACGATGACTTTATTGTCGCCGATATATATATAATATCGTCGAGCGAGTGCACATTATTCGATAGGGTTCGATAAATGTATAGGCGCATTAAACGATGATTTTTTTTTCTTCCTCCAGACTCGTATATAATATTATAAACTCGTGAAATTTAGCTTCAGCGCGCAAAGTTTGACATGTTTAAGAGCTCGAGGAAAGTCGGGCGATATAATCGGTCAAAGTTCGCGCGATAACTCCCGCCTCTTATGTATTATATATATCTATATATCCATATATACGTGCGTAAGTAGTTTCGGACCGGCTATATCCAGACAATGTCTCGCCGATTTATGGTCATTCTTTAATCGTGCGCAAGAGACTAATATAATCCAAGTTGCAGTTGTATTAACAAGCTGGGCTGCTGTTTACCCCCAAAATCGTATACTATGCGACGACGATAATAATTTTACACGGTTCGAATGAAAGCGTGCCATGTTGCTCGGGAAAGTATAATAGCGCGTGCTGCGTAAACACACACACACTCACTGCGCTCGCCAACCCCCATTTTGCTTTCTGTGGATTTTTTAGTTTTTAAATTTTATTTACGTGACATTCCTTTTGGAAATAAAATCAATAGAGTTACGATTAGAAAATGGTACACGATTAAAAGATTTTCAAAATTGTTAGGGTACAATATTGAAACGGAGATAAAATTGGAAGCATATAGAGTGTATATAACCGATCGATCTGTCTCTTTCTCGCTTTCTCTCTCTCGGAATAATATAGAGATAATAATGAAAAAAGCTCAGTACGTACACGCTCTCACAGACACGTAAGAGGCACCGACGTGCGCATAATAAATCTCGTTCGGAGGTCTCACGTGTGTGGCGCATTGACGCACGATTGCAAAATGATGATGATGATCGCGCGAGCTTGCGTTATTTAGTCTACCAGAAAGTCGTCCTCGAACAAAGCGCGCTGCAGACGCTGATTCGGATTTTCTTCGAACTGCACTAAATATATGAATATATATGTATATACGTACGCGCGTTATATGTGGTTTAAAAAAATGCCTGTTGTGACGATCGAACGTAGACGATACACAGAGCGATTGAAGTTTTCATCCTCGAGAATTGCGCAAAGAGAGCTGCGATGCTGGAGCGAGTAGAGAGATTTTGCTTTGGCTTTTTATGCAAATGCAGCTTCTTATTAAATACTTTGAGAGAGCGACTATAACGAGAGTGTATATACATATTATATAGTTTTTAAAACATTTCAATTACATTCATAAAAATATCCACCGGCTGTTCATATCGCTCGACGCGAAGAAACGATTCATCCCAATGACTCTCCTCCATCTCCAGCGATTTTTACATCGACATCGTATATTTTCGCGGTGGCTTCTTATCTCGGCGTATAGATGGAAAAGCTCGAGCGCGCAGCTGCGCTATATATTCGAGCCTCTATACGACGCAGAGATAAAGCCTCGCGCGATCGCAATAAACAGCTGCGCGCGCGCGTTATATTATAATAGTAGCGGATATCGCGTAAGAGATCGATTGCGAAAAAAGGCGGCTACGGGGATTAGAAATAGATTTGCGCGAGGGATTTTTTTAAAGAGATGTTTATGCGATCGTATTATATTATTGCGTGTTATAAGTATACGTATAATGCTGTCTGATCCGTGAACGAGATATGTATGTATGGGAGGAGTTCGAATATATAGACAATTGTTTATAAATCACGCGAGTTTTTTTTCGTAAATTCTATACGTATAAGCAATGATTTATGCACGTTTTGATTTTT
Source organism: Muscidifurax raptorellus (assembly GCA_020010945.3). Taxonomy (NCBI): domain Eukaryota; kingdom Metazoa; phylum Arthropoda; class Insecta; order Hymenoptera; family Pteromalidae; genus Muscidifurax; species Muscidifurax raptorellus. Next base: position 32,538,117 of record CM052079.1, read on the forward strand.
CATTTTCAGTACAGCGAACAATCACGGTAAATTTGAGAAGAGTCATACGGGATTATATATTGTCGCGTATATATATATATATATATATATATATATATATATATATATATATATATACTGTGGGAAAATGTATCGCATTTTCGCGCTACGAGAATTTTAAAAACGCTTCGATATATGAATGATGAATGAGTCGCTTATAAATATCCAACAGCGCATAAAGCTCTCCTCTATATAATACGTATAGTAGTAATAGTATATAGCAGTAGGAATATGAGTCAGACTATAATAACGCGGGCTCCAATACGCATACTACTCGCTCGGAGCCGCGCGCTAAAACATCTGCGAAAATATTTTCAATATTATCCCTCTGACGAAGACGACGCGAACGTGCTCTTCTCGCTCGCTCACCTAAAAAAATCGCCGTATTAAGCTCGACCGACAAGTCGAGCGGAAAATCCGATTTCTCATCGATACGTGTCCACCGAACGTTTCCGCAAGCTCCATAATATAACCGCGAGTTCTACTGTGTTTTGAACTTTGCCGAGAGAGAGCCGGCACATATATATATATACAAATGCCATTATGTAGGCAGCTTCTCTCTCTCGCGCGCGCGCAACTCATAAATAGCGTTTTCTTGTGTGCAGCGCCGCTCCTCTCAGCGGCGGCTGCGCGCTGATCAATGACCTTAATGGAGCAACGTCACAGCTGTAACGCGAGCGCGTTTGTACGCCGCGCCGCTGCGTTTGCTGTTCCGTGTGTGGGTATGTAGTAAGTGGCTATGTACACTGCGCTGCGAGAATGTTGGAGAGGATTAAGCTCCGGGTATTTAGCGGCTTCTCTCTGCGTTATAAGCTGTGGGAGTATTTGTCGTACGAGGTGCTTTGATTTTTGAGAGCAAGTATCGCGTGTTGTTATTATTATTATTTTTGATAATTTTCGTGGGATCTACAGTGATGAATGTTGATTGAAATATATAACGATCACAAAATCATTTAGTTTCTCTTAATTTGCATATATTACGTATTTTGAATGTTGAATTTCATGTCGAATTTTGCTCGCAAAAATATCGTTAAAAAAATGGTAATACGCGCTCATAACTTCTTGACTTACTGTTTATTCACCGCTTTCGAAAATTATTTCAACGACTACGTTATACCGTTTTTTGTGCCTCTGGAAAGATTTTTAATTACATTCCTTTTGCTTTTTCGAGTATTTCTCTACCCGTTCATCAATACAAATATATTCAAGATCAAGAAGCCATATATATGAATATAAAAAATTCAAATCCCCTTTGTCAGAGCATATTTTAAAAGACTCGAGACTGTCTCATCGAGTATACTCGGTATAAACTATCAACACCACCGAAAGAATCGTAACAAGCTTCGCACAGCCATCCGGTCTCTCAAAACACAGATCAAGAATAGCTCCTCACAAGTGTCATTAGACAATTTGTTGTATAAATCGTGGTTCGCGCACACGTGCACGCGATAGCTATATATGTATATACATGTACAGGAGCCGAACCGGAGACATTGTTTTCACGCGAACGCGACGCGTCGTCGCGTCATCCATTATTGACAGACGTCTCGACTCTTTCCTTCCACGCGTACATCCTATGTATATTCTTTCTTCCTTCGTCCGTACGCGCGAGTCTATATCGTGTGTAGAAAATTTCGTGGCTGCGCTCCGATCACTGCGTCACCCACATATATCGACTTTTTTTATCAGACTTTTGCGGCGTTTTATCGCTTTTATTGCGCTGCGTGACCGGATTCTTTTCTTTAGACTTTTTTTTTTGGAAACGTGAATCGTTTGGCGCAGCTGGGATGGGGGAGAAAAGTTTTTTACTGCGTTGTCCTTTAACGTCGAGGCGGAATTTATGCCTGGGGTGATAAGTTCGCGATGTGGGATGCAGTCCGCTGCCACTGGCTCGTAAAGCGCTTCGCATTTTTAGGTCAGGAGTTGGATGGTAGATTTTCGAATGATGCACATTGTTGCTGACTTTGGCTTATATATATATGGATTATTTTTTTATGATGTGTATTAAAAATTGATCATCTCAAGTATATTTTTTTATTCTCCTCGACCTGAATTCAATTTTTTGAATGAAGAATTCACTGGTAACTGTAAAAGATAACTCAAATTAAATAAAGTTTGTAAAATTAATCGATTTGGAAAAACTGGAAATAATAACCTTTTCTACACAACAAAGTACTTGGTTCGCCTGCATAGTATAGCATCCGTATCTTCCAAAGCAGCATGCTTCCCAATGCTCTTACGAATAATTCCACAAATCGCGCATCTAATCTCATTACCAAACGCCGCAGTAAGTCACAAAAAATAAACACGTCAAAGCATAGTTCAAGCGCGTCACCATATATCGGCTTGCGACACATATTATAATATTTCGCGCTCTAGCATCATAGGAATATTTTCCCAACCATTTCCATCTTACTCGGCGCGCATTTTTTTCTCTCCGCGCTCGTAAAACCACATACGCACCTTAACACAAAAGCAGCGCGCACGAGCTCAAGTGCGCTCGCACATATATATATATATATATATATATATATACGCGCGTCTAATCGCGTAATTCTAGGCGCAGTGCTGAAAAAAAAAGAAAGAACGACTCGGGAAAATGTAAACGGAAAAGGCACGAGAGGGAGAGAGAGAGAGAGAAAGGAAAGAAACGTCGCGCGCTTATTAATCCGACCCCCGCGCGCGTGTGTGCATTGTGCTGCCGGTGGTGGTGCGCGCGGCGCGCTTTGAATAATGTAAAATACGCCACGAAGAGCTGCAGCGCTGCATCGGTAATCAAGCCGCGTGTGCAGCGCGCAATTACGCGCCAACCACCACGGATTTCCATGTGCTGCGCGGGTGGCAGAGGGATAGAGGGGGAGAGGGGGTGTATACAGGTATTGCTGTAAAGACGAGGATGTGTGGATTGTACGTCTTTAATTGAATGATTTCGGCTTGGTTGATTGTGGATGACGCGTGTTTTTGAGTTTGGCAGCTCATAACTATATTTTTATAGGGAAAGTTTCGATTTCTATCCTCTCGAGAAATCTGAATATATTTCATGCAAATTTTTGCGTAATTTTATTATTTCGATGGACTATATGTATCCGCAGAGCGAATGCAAATTAACGTCGTTATAATAAATAATGAATTTCTCTTAGGCGCAATCAGAATTTTCATTGTATACGTAGCTTCAAGATTATTTCCATGCGTCAATCGTTACAATGCGTTATATATTACGCAATTGTTGTATAACCTAATGCAAAAATGGCGCGTGCAAAGAAGAAAACACAAGGAATGAGTATATCGAGTCGACACTTCTATGCATCCGCATAAACATATTCGCCAGCGAACTTTAAAAAAAACACTTTTAAAATCCTCATAAGTGTTGCAAACCCCGAGTATATAAACTACTTATTCTCACCATTACGCATATATAAAACATAATACTCGTGCAAGCTCGCAATTACGCAGAATATCTCGCTCTCTCTGCGTTGTCGCAACATCGGGATTTTGATAATCGTATTTAATTAATAATGATGATTTCACACTTTCACCACAGCCGAGAATGACGCACGCGTATGTATATACACCACACATACTGCAGCCACGAGAGACAGAGCTTTATCTGCTGCAAGGGACACGCAGAAATTGGCAAGGCTAAGCGAACGATTTAGCTCTCCGCGTGACCGCGCGACTCGACGACGTAAGAATTACCGTCCGATAATCTCTTGATCATGCCGCCGATGACCCACATATTATTGCGCCTAATACCTCCGTATCTATTATTATAGGAGAAAATTTTTCAAATTTTCGTTCCTCGCTAAATCCGCGTCCGAGTAATTATTGGAATAGTGCTCGTATACATGATAAAATTGTTGCTTTCACCTTAGCGATAAATTTCGCACATGAGCGTGTACATCATAATCTAACGAAACTTCGGGAGAAAGGTATCCCGCGTCAATTATTCTTTAAATGCCCCTGATTGCACGAGATATAAAATACTGACCGTGTCGTAATATACACTCGCTATAGCGTTGATCTCGACCTCATCCGAATCTCCTCTTGTAATGCACGAGTCCAGCAGCGCGTGAAGTCGGTGAGAGAAAAAAATCTGCGGAAAAATCCAGAACGAGAGCTGCTGCTCCTACTAGAAATTAACAAGGAAAAAATCCAGTCTCTCTCGGGAAAATTTCATGCGCGCTGCGTTGAGTGTATGTATATACATCGCGCGATACACTTCGCGCGCGCGCGCGCGCCAACACCACTATATGTACACGTGTATATATACATATGCAGCCGCAGCGCAGGGAATCGTTAATGCACGAGCGCGATTACTTCCGCCACTGCAGCTCATTCTTTTTTTTTTTACTCTGCGTGTGTACTTGCCTTTCCTTCTCTCTCTCTCTCTCTCTCTCTATATATATATATATATATATATATACATATATACACTAAAGGAAGAGAGTAATGGAGGAGTAATCGTCAACGGTGCATCGGAGGTGAATATTTCTCGCATTGTATGTATGTTATACTGGTCTACGCGGGTTCTTGAGATGTGAGAATTAATATTCATTTTCCCGTGAAAAATAATAGAATGCTATCGAGCTGTGCAATGACGCCGCGCGAAAACTAGATCATCGTTCCGACTCGGATTCGCCGCTCTGTGTTGACACGATTAATACGAGATAGAAAACGCACACACGTGGCTCTTATTAATCGCGCAAACATCATCACTCGCGGAATTCCTCAAATAAAGAATTTATACCCGCCGTATGAATCCGCGCCGGCTCGCACGCGGTACGTGAATAATTCACGATCGATTAAAGTGACGCAGCTGTTCGCGATAATCGCGTCTTATCAGATTTTCCCAGACGCCGGCAATAATTTCACTTCGCGCGCGAGGTACGCGCGTTCGTTAAACCCGAGCTGTTTTTCCAGCGCAGCGTCGTCGCGGTTAACTTTCCTGAGCGCGCGGAGATATATATATATATATATACACATACAAACACCTCGTAATCGCGTCTAGACGAGTTACCCGCCAACGTAATCGAGAGGAAAAGCTCGCGCGCGTGCGATAAAGCCGTCGCGGAAAAGAAAGAAGAGCCGATGCAATATTTGCCTTGGCTATGTATGTATAGAGAGAGAGAGAGAGAGAGAGAGAGAGAGAGAGAGAAAGAGAGATAGAGAGAGAGAGAGAGTGAGGAAGGGAGGGTCGGCGTATTTTCGGAGAGCAGACAGCCTGTAAATCAGATAGCCCAAACATCGCGCGACTATATGCCCAAGTTGTTATCGCCAGACGACCTCAAGGCCGCGGGAGTAGTAGGGGAGACTGTTTCTTTTTCTCGAGCTATATAGTGCGGGTAATCGAACGTGTGGCTGTGCGTATTATGAGCAGAACATTTTTATGATTCGTGTGGTGTAATTTTTCGGCAGTCGTGTGGGAAGGGAGTAGTTTGACGTGTTTTTTTTCCTCGCGCATGTCTGCAGCAGCGCCTTTTTGTTTTACGTGATTCATGAACGTCATGTTTTATTGATTCGTTTGATGAGACGTGCTCGACGTCGAAAAATGCATGATTTACATCGACTTTAATGCGCGCTCTCGAAGTTTTCATTTGGATGACGATTCAATTTTATTGACTATATATAATATGCACATATGCGGGAATGTTGTGTATTTGCAATATCCGGGAAATCATTTTGTAATATAGCGGATACTTCAGCGACGTTATTAAAACCTTTTATAATTGTACTCTTCGATACCAATATGTACAAAAATTCAGCAATCTCAAAAAAAAAAACGTTTTCAATTGGGATTGAATAAGTAAAGATCTCGGTCAGTCCCTTCAACGATCGCACAATTCATAACGATCCTTTTTTTAATAAAAGCAGCCCACGCGAGTCCAGAAAAAAATGTCCTAAATAACTCAAAACTCATCGTCCCAAAATTCCCTCGCCCACCAAAAAAAGCACACACCGTATCGCAACCGCGTCTGGCTCACCGTCTAGGTCACCAGGCAAGCTTTTCCGTCCCCCTCGCACACCCGCGCCCGGTGCACGTGTACCCGTGAAAAAAGTGGTCGCGCGTGGGACAGCGCAGACGCTGATAACAGCTAGCCACGGACGCGATAAGGACACGCGATTGTAGCGTCCAGCCATACGAGCGCAACAGTCGGTCGTTTGTCTATCTTTTTTTTATACTTATTATTTCCCGCGCTTTTTTACGCGTCTGCTCGCGTTTTTTCCTCGCCCGGCTGCAGGCAATGGTTCGTGTTTTTTGTTTCTATTGCGGCGAGGAATTTGACGTATTATAGACTCGCTCGAGTCGAGCTCCGGAAAATTGCCGACTATATACGCGTGGGCTGTTGAGCCAGACGCTACGTGGACGCTTTTTTTCTTGGCTCTCGGTTTTAATCTTTGTTGAGTCATTTCGAGGTATAGCGCGCTCGGCTATTGGATTTCACGCGCACTCGGTTTGCGTGTAATTTTTTTTACAGCCTTTCGGAAAAGTCGAGACGGTCGTATACACACACACACACACACACACACACACACGGGACTGCTGCGTTGTTTCATATAATCGACGTGTTCTGAGAAAATTACTGATATCGAAAAATCGTTTTTTAGATATTCGCAGGCATGTGAGTAATTGCAGCGTGGGTGTATACCATTCTTGAAGTCAAAGCTCTTTCTCCCCCCCCCCCTCCCCCGCGTATACACGTATTTACAAACATCAAGAGCGAGCAGCCGCGTCAAAACAATCGAAACGAGTATATCCTTCACGTACGGCATCTCAATATACATATAACGTACCGCTGCAACGGCCAAATTTACAAACAGCTCCTCGCTCGAAATGCAAATATTGATAAAGATACCATCTCTCTCCGCCCACATGCACTGCATCAGACGCGCAATCATGTACGCCCAGCCATATACATATATAATAAGGACGCAACCTAGACACCGTGAAAATAAGACACAGGGGGGCCCGAGCAGACGTCGGTCGAGCTGTGTTTTTTTCTCGCGCGCCGACCACTTAACGCTCTGATTATAAACCGTGTGTAGCGTATACGAGCGAAAATAAAACGGCTTATCGCGTCTCGACACAATCGTCGTCGTCGTCGTCGCGTTGTTGCTCAACTCGAGCGCTCTTTTTATATTGTCGCGAGTAAGTAGTTTTTTCTTTATCGTCTGCAGACGAAGGACAAGACGAGGGAGGGGTGAGATGCGACGGTGAGATACAAGAGAAAGGAAGTTTTTATCTTGTGTAAGAGTGTCTGTATAGGAGTCGAGAAATAGAGATATTACAGTAGCATATGCGAGCGCGCTTGTGTCTAATTCGCAATTATATATATTCTACGTTAATTTAAAAAGTATAATGTGATATTTCTTTTAAAATCCGCAACGAATTTCACCGAAGCACACGTGCCAAAAAAGTCCAGCAAGACGCGGGAAAGTAATGACCCCACCCCTGACTCGCCAAAATCCACCCCTATACTCGATCGCACGTGTCTGGACTAGTATATAATCCGACTCACGCGTCTCTCTCTCTCTCTTTCAGTGTCTGTCTGTCTAGACCGACAAACAAACAGCCCCCCGCGCTATACTTTGGATTCCGGGAAGACTAGGCCAGTACGTCGAAGTATAGTAGTCGCGTCTGGCAAGTCACCCCCGCCGATGTCTCGTGCCGCGGAGGGTGGCCGCCAGCTCCGCCGTCGTCTGGCTGTTTACGCAGACGCCGAGACGCGACGATCATTTCGCGCGGGGCGTCGGCCGCGACGATATGGCGTCCATGATCTTTTATATCGACTTCTCGTCTGCGGACTCCCGTCGCGGTGGCTGCCTGTTTTTTTGCTGTTTTCGTCTGAGCGGATGTCGCGTGTCTTTTGGATCGCGCCTCTTCCTGCGTATTGGGAGAGATGTATGCGTAGAATCGTAATAATCGTTTGCGACTCAAATTTCTCGATTGTTTTAGCGAGCGATGTCTTTTACACCCCAGAAAAAAATGCCTTTCGGAATTTCAAACGCCATCATCGTCAGGATCAAGCAAAGCCTTCTCCACGTACATACGAATTCCAACAAACTAAAAACACTCCACACCCAAGCGTGCACTACACTCCGATCGTCTCCCGATAAGCTACAGGTGCGTTCGTGTAACCCCTTCGCACCTCGCGCAGTATATACGGACCATCCGCGCGCAAGTGCGCTCCTTTTCGCCGCGAACACGCCAGAATGCGGTAAGCAGCGCACCGGGAATATAAATTGCCGCGGGCCGAGCAGCAACAATAGCGTCTATTGAATAGTGCGCTGAAGGGGGGTATATCGTTAGGAAAAAAATATATGGGAGGCTCGTCGGTGACCGAGGTGTATACCTATATAGATGTATGTATAAGAGTAGCGCGGGTATTTAAGATTCGTATCGCGCGCGCGCGAGCAGCCGATGCAAAATTGTTTTGCGTTTTTAAATGCGCGCTGCCGTGGCATTAAGGTATTGTGCGATGGGATGGACACGCAGTGCGTGAGAAAATTGAATATTATTTTTTTCCTTGGGTTATTTACTTATGATGTAATTAAAAATTGTACGGAGGTGTTATTGTCGAGCATAGAGTGAGAGAATATTCAATTCCAGGAATATTATCGTCCGTGAACAGTAACGGTTAAATGTTTTATAGACGTACATTTTCACGTGCGCGTATTGAGGCAGGATCTCCATAAATGATTGACAATAACGACTCTATATATATGGACGTGCGAGTGTTTCTGCACGAATTATCGACAATAACGTATTACAATAACATTATATCCCAATTTCTATAAATGTCGAACCGAAAAATTGAAAACGTATATAGTCGATCACAATTGTCAATTCACGATTCAACTAAAGGAGCTCCACATTGCTCGGAAGAGCGCAAGAAGAATGCGTACATAATACACAGACGAGAAGAACAAACGAGGAAGGCGGAACTTCTCCGTCGACACAAGGAAGAAGTTTGAGAAGCAAAAAAAAACAGAATCACCGGGATTCCAGGCTTCAGCGCGCAATCCGCTGCGTATATATATGATAAATAAGCAAAAAATAGCAGCGTCGCGAGAAAAGAAAAATGCCTCCACATGACGAATGCGTCTGATGCAGTAAAAGTTACCGCGCGGCGATAAGTCATCTCTCTCTTCGGTCAATTATTCGATAAGTTTCTCGGAATTCCGTCGCTGTGTGATAACGGATTTTTAGCCGCTGGATCAAACTAAATATATATATATATATCTATAATAATCCGTTTTGTGCGCTCTGACGCGGACTTGCGAAATTCGAGAGGTAACCCGCGGTTAGTATAGAACAGGTCGATGTTCAAATTTATTTTTAGAAGGACCGCGGCCTTTTGAATAATGCATCTTTCCGCGGCTCTCCCGTAAACTTTCTATTATAAACGGGTCAACGCTCTTTTTTTCTCTTCTTCTCTTTCTCCACCTATAAATATATATACATATATATATACGTATAGGACAGATCGCGTCAAATTTTAATGCAAACGCGTCACTGCACGAGCGTATCCCGCAGTCGAGAGCATAATATAGCGCAAAAACGTTGCATTAGCCAGCGCGCAAAGGCCCCTGCACTGCGCAGCGGAGATAATAATACACCACTCGGTCTTCGTTATATGCGCTGCAGCTACCCCAGAGAGAGAGACTTCAACCTCTCTCGCATCGCGGCGCGCTGCAGTCAGTCGAAATTTCGCGAGCACGCAGCACCATAACCAAAATAAGAAACAGCAGCGGCGGCGGCGGCAAAAGCTAGAAGAACAAGACGAAGAAGACGTGCTGCTGCTCACCGAGAGACCACGACGACGACGACGACGACGACGACGAAGAAGAAGGAAGAATGAAGAGTGCGCGCACGCACATGCACGAGGAAGAGGGGAAAGCTCGAGAGGAGAGAAAGAGAGAGAGAGAGAGAGAGAGAGAGAGAGAGAGAGAGAGAGAGAGAGAGAGAAAGAGTTATGTATATAGCGCGGAAGAAGCGGAGCGAGCGAGAGGGAGCTAAATGATGCGGCAGAGTTCGTTGGCACGCTGCGCGCGCGGAGCGTAATGATATAGATATATTCATCGCACTGTACACAGAGTGTGCATGTGCGTGTATGTGCAGCAGCGCCCGAGAGCAACAGAGAGAGAGAGAATGCTATTACTGGCCTTTTCGCGGGGACTACTACCCTATACGTGTGTATGTGCATCGCCGTGACAATGGGCGACTTGAGATCCTTTGTGCAGCGGAGAGAGAGAGCTGCCCAGGATTTGCGTGCCTCGAATGTTAATACGCGTTGAGCCGGCAAAGGGGGCTTCCTTTAGCGCCTATACGTCGATATAATAAACAGCTCGAGCTTTTCTATACGCGGTATATGTGTATACGTATATAGCGTAGCATATATGTCTATTATTATTTTTCGAACAGGTCGCACCGATCGTTCATTGTGTTCATGCATATAGTCTGGCGTGTAAAACGAGAGGGAAAAAAAATGACAACTGGTTCTCAGCGAGAGGTTGACGACACTACACGGGAGATAGAGAGAATGAACTTGTGTGCATCGCGCGGCTTCATTATTCATGGCAAATTAGCCGGCTGACAGGTGGTTATTGATTGCTAGAGGATCTTTGGAAATTAAATAGTTCGCTGCTATCAAAATAGATATCCGTAAAACTTTGCGAGCTTTTTGCACGGATCGTGTGTGTGTGGGTTATTGGGGATCATCTTTTCGTAGATTCTCTCGAATATAATGCGGGATTGTGCATGCGGGGATCGATGCGGCGCTTTCTATTTTCGCAATCTCCGATATAGCTTGTGTCTCTGCAATTATTATATTATACAGGCTGTATATTTTAAATTAAACATATACAATGCGCGAGAACTCGTCGTTTCCAGCGATCGGGATAAACACTACGGCGAATTTGATGACTCCTGTACGCTCGCTCTTCTCGAAACTAATTATTGCTGCGTCCGGAAAAGCCTCTCCCTATATTTAGAAACAAAGCCTTAATCGCCTCTCTCACTCTCTCTGCAAGTGCTCGAATAATACCGTTAAATTTAACACAAAAGCTCTTAATGGCCGCTCCGGTATATACATATATATATATACGCTTTCTTTTGTGCACCATACGTACCGAGATTGCAATATATACTTATACCCCCAGTGTGTTTTCGCGTGAATTTTTTTTCTCTCTTCCTCGTGTTGCTGTTCCCGAGAATAAGCCGCTACGAGGTCGTTTTGTCCAGGATACGCGCGGCCGAGCATCAGCCGCGAAGATTGATGACTTTCGAAGGATCTACTCTCGCTCGTTAGTGCAGTACACGCGGCGGGAGAGCTTGTGTGCGAAGGAGCTTTGAATTATCTTCACGCGGGGTGTATGCTTGTTATTGCGAACGAGAGCGTTTGAGCTTCGTATAGGGTTGAGCCTTAGCGTATTCTGCTGATCTCTCTACGATTGGATTTCGCTTATATCCGTAGTTGGCGCATAGGAGCGAGTAAGAAATGCGTAAGTATATGAATTAAAAATATCAACGGTATTTCTATACGCCGCGTGGGCGTTGACGAATTGGTTTCTTAATTTTTTTCATGTTTCTCACTTTCGAGCCGACGAGTGCGCCGAAGATCGAACACACGTGTATGTACAATCGTTATATTATAACCACAAAACCATTGGTATCGATGTTTTCAAATGCTTAAAAAAAAAAAACACCACGACTTGTAAACATCGCTGTACCCCAGCCCGCTGCACCCGCGCAAGCTCCAACTAGCGCCATCTCGCGCCGCTTCCCCGAACCAATCCCACTCAGTCGATCACTTACCACAATACCTCCCCTCGTTCTCCAGTAACCCGCAGCATCGTACCTGTCATCGCGTCGCGCGCGTTCTCCAGCCTTACCAACATCCATATCGATCGAGGTGAGTCGGTAGACAGCCCGACATCGCGCGCATTACCTCTATATAACACACAAAACATCTCACCTCAAATCTCGACCAGGTGCGCGCCACTGGTAAAAGTCCAAGCGCTATTCCAAGCGCCGCCGGTGTCCGTCCCGGAAAGCGATCGAGGCATGGCGGTGCGCTGACAACGCGTCTACCTGGTCTAACCCCCTGGCGAACGTCGTTTACGCGCGTGTGTGCGTGAGTGTGTTCTCTCTACGAGTCTCGCCGCTGAGAAACGGTACAATATCCGAGCTGTGCTTAGCGAGCGCGCGTCTCGTACACGCAGTGTAAAAACGGGCTCTCGTCCTTTGGGGAATTCGCGAGTCTCGCGGTGGTGTCGTACCGGCGCGAGCGCGCGAGTGTGCGTTGTGCTGATATAGTCGGGGAGTCATCCGGGATAATTCCAAAGTGTCTTGAATATTCGGTGTGTGTTTGCGCGCGCGTCTGTGCAATTTTAGCAGCAGCGAGAGCTCCGGGAGTACCAGAGGAGGAGGAGGATATCCAGGCCCCGGGGCCCTACTCCAAAAGCGACAGGCCCATAAGACGCTTTTATGTCATTGTTTTACGAGCAGCACGGTGAGTCAGACACTTGGAGCGCAGCTGTGCGCGTGTGTGTATTTGTATGTGTGAGTGTGGTTGCCTTGTACCTCCTCCGGATAGCTCGGCGAGGTACACTCACTCGCGCAGTACAGTAGCCTCTATATAGGCGTCTATACATTCTTCCCAAGCATGTGTGTGTGTGTGTCCGCGTAAGAACGATGCACTCGGTGTGTGTATATATAGACACCGAGAGAGAGAGAGAGAGGCGAGTGTGCTTATAGCCACGTACATACGTCGACGACGACGGCGGTGGCAGCCACGCGCAAACGAGGTTAATTGACATTAAAGAGGGGACAATTAGATGCTCAGATCCCGACGACGACGACGGTCCAGTTCGATTCGGTTAGCGGTGCTCGCGGTGTCTCTATATATATGTATACGCGCGCGTGTGTCATGTCCGCACGCACGGCTAAACTTTTTCCGCAGTAGCGCGTTGGCCTTTTTCCGAGACGTTTCGACTCTCCGCATATACTAAAGTTTATATCATAGACTAGCGTATACGGTATAACGTACAAATACCGGCTTCTTCGGAGGGTAATATATATATAGAGCACGTGCGCTTCGGGACATAGGGCGCCTGCGTGGGATTCTGCGCCCTATACTCGCGGGTTCGCGCGCGGGATTTATTTCGCTGGCAGTGTGTTGTTGAACGCGTACACATGTCAGGGGGGATTTTCGAATGATCGGCTGTGCGCGATGTGTACAAGTATACCGTGATGTTTTCAGAGCCGAGGGGTTTACTCCTGGGTGTGGCTTTTTTTTGTTATTGTCGTGTATTTTAGGAGTATATAGAATTGTTATCGGTATGCAATTGAAAAAGGGATTTATTACACCGTCACACGGAATTGGCATTTCGAATTGTAATTATACAATATACCAGTACGTTCACGAACTAGGTCGAGCGCACGGGTATACGGAAATAGCGTCGAGCGCATCATCAGCTGGATTTTCGAAATACTCGTAATGTACATAAAAGATTCGTTCGCAATTTCGGCTTCTCATTGTATACACGAAGCCTATGAATTAATGCCGTATCATAGATAAGAAAATCGACCGATAAATCCATCACCGGCACACACAGACATGCCGATCAGACCTGTTATAATACAGCGCGTTGTAAATATATTCATCGCCTAATATGGGACGAGAAGAAGCAGAAAAAAATGTCGAATCAACTTTTATACTAGCGAAAATAAGAGCTGCGCGCAAAAGCACTCAAAACTTTCGCGTGTGTCGCTCGGCAGTCGAACTTTTGCCACCGGCACAACGCATCGATCCTCGCGTTTCATAACGCGAACTTTCCATCTCTCTCGGGAAAAAATTTAAGTCGTCAGGACACACAACCTTCGCGCGCGCATATCTGTCTCCAAGACTACACGCTCTGCGGCGGCGAATAACGGATCGATTAGGAGGCCTGTGTGAGAAAAGCGCAGTGATATATACATATATATATATATATAATAATAAAATATAATAACGATCTCGACGACTGGCTATATATGTATACGTATATATATGGCGTCGGCTCAGTACGTCCTGCTGTTGAGCAAGTCGCGCAAGAGCGAGCATCTCTTCTTCCTCAACTCGAACCTCTTGCTGCAGATGACCCTGCGCAAGGTTTTCAAGGGTGAGTATTATAGAGCCGCGGGTTAGGGGTCGAGGCTATGCTGGACTCGAGAACAGAGAGAGTGGGAGCCTTGGACTTGAGTGTAGTGCGTGATGATGACATTTTTCACGAGGACACGCGATGATGACGATGATGAGAATATTTGAGTGCATTTCTAGTTTTGGGCAGTCTCGCAAATTCAATTACTCGCGTCGCGAGTGTTCTATATTATATGTATAGTATACGGTTAATTGGACTGGTGGAATAAAGTGATCAAGCTATCGGGGGGTATTCCCGATGACCCGTTTTACTTTTTTTGGCGACCGTTGGCTAACTCTCCGCGTTTGCTTATATTAGATACTATACTGCGAGAGAGTATGTGTGTGTGTTCGGACGAGCGAACATCTATAGCCACGAGTTTTCGCCAGAAATAGCACGTATATATATACGTGCCCGGAAGAGATTCGCTCTCTGGCGGACAGTATATAACAGCCGTTCGATCGCTTTGTTTTTTATTTCTTTTCTCCATAACACGTGTGAGTGATTTAATTCTCTTCGCTCGTTACCACCGCATTACATCACAGCCGCGAGCAACACTAGCGCAGTATATATATATATATATATATATATATATCATATCACAACCCCTTGACGGCGAACAAACAAACAAATTCTCGCTCGTTATATACAGGGCTGCTAATTCACTTAACGCTCAATAAATCAAAAACTAACTCGCGCTCAATTAACGCTTGCCGCTTATAAAATGAAGAAGGCGAAGCGAGCCTCGACTAATATTGTAATAAACGATATATAAGTATATATACGTATGTGCGCGAAGCGAAAGGCGATTACGTAAGCGAAAGAGAGAGAGAGAGAAAGAGAGCAGAAAAGCTCTCGACCGATAATGATACGTGCACGCGCCTCTCTCTGTGTGCGTGTGCGCGAGTAAATATATATAGCGAACGTTTAGCATAGGTGGAGCCTTATCTCGATCGAAGCGGCTACTCCCACCATATATACAATATGTGCGCGATGAAGCGAATGTTATAATGCATGTACGGATGGTATTTACGGCATCAGTACGGTGAATAATATGCGTTGCGATGCGTGTTGCAGGCAAGGGAGCGCGGCCTCAGCGTCCGAGGATGCCCACCCAGACGACGGAAACCGACGACATCCGCGTGAAAATCGTCTACAATGGGTGAGTATATGACGTATACTTATATATGTATCAGTGGATCGCGAATACGAAAGGCTTGTAAAAGAAAATTATGTAGGTTGATTAAACTGCGAATAAATCACGAAGCTGCGAAATTGTTTTCAGCAGCTCAAGCTTAAAGCTTCAAAGCTTAATTCCGTCGGGGGATTCGAATTTCTAATGCATTAACGCAGAATTCCGTTACAGTCATTTTCGCCGAGCGAGGAGCAAAGTCTAGGTCGCGCGAGAAATTTTTATTTACAGCTCTCAAAGGAAAAGACACGATGCGCTGCGTATTTAGTTGTTAATGGATTTTAGAAAAGCTTTTTCAAAAGTAGTCGCTGTAAACATATACGTGACTTTTCTTCTACGATTAACTTACTTCTTGCAGTTACTTAAAACCTATTGGCTTTTCAATACATTTGCATTTGATGATCAAATTATTAATAATTTTGGGTCGATATAAATATAGTAGTATATATTATTATAATGAACTTATGGTACTCCCGTTATTTGAAAAACTCAGCTAGTTGTAAACGTATCCAAAAATTATTCGCAATGTCTCTATTATATTTTCGAATGTCGCGCTGGTGTATGTGCAGCAGCATCAACGCGAAATGTCCGAAATTGTGATTCAACACTATACCAATTATAGCAACATAATCGGTTACCATATTCCCTGCGACAGTAGACCAATATATACACACAAATAAATTATTCCGCTCGTTAATTTCCGCCAACGCGCATCATCCTTCGCAAATACGGCGACAGATGTGTTTTGCGAAGCGCATAAAAAATTACGGTCGTAATAATATGACAGACTAAAAGATCCATTCAGAAGATTTTCCGCGCAATTTGAGCGGCTCGAGAACGTGAGACACGGACGGACGAAACTAATGAAAAAAGAGTTTCCGACGACGAATTAATCTCCCTTTGTCTCTCTCGGTTTTCTTTATCGATTGTCATTGCTCACAGATGTCACCGTGTATATTGCGCTTAGGAGAAAAGTTTATATTGCTTTGTATAAAAGGATACAGCCCGAGCCTGTTATCGACACGCTTCTGATCACAATATTTTGATTAATTTTATCGATTTTCAAAAGCTATACGAAAATTATGAGGTCGTGAGGCGCGGTGTGTATATACACTACGCTGTTGTTATTTATTTTTTTATTTATACATTGAATTTGCTTTTCCTTCTGCTTATACGTCGTACAAATTCTGCCTATCTTTCCAATTACCGTAAAACCTCTTTTAGCAAAATAATTAAGATTGAAAATTAATTTGCGATTATTCCTTAATTTGTTGTATTATATCAAAGGTAATTAGTAAATTTCATTCAAATAACTGTACTAAATCAACAATTTCTGAGTTGAGTTGTGCAATTGTCTCGCAATTCTAAGCTAGTTTAGTGAGCGTATGCAACTGAATAGCAACGAGTCTTAGACTGGAGTGAATATCGGATCGTCTCGGTCTGCCCTTACATTGGGCATCAGACCTTCTCGATACCGTGAAATTTCCAACGTTTATAGAAACGAATAAACTTCAACTTTCCTCAGCAAAACTTCAAATTTCAAAATTACACACATTTCGTTCAGCCCCGATACTATTTTCGGCTTCGATAAAAAGCCCAGTCCCAAACGAAGCAGCCAATAAGAAAGGCACCTTAATCACGCAGAGGAAAAAGTCCGCAGCGTCAGCGGCGCATCCCTAATTAAGACTCGCTGCACGACGAGCCACGACCTTCTCTCCCTCTTAATTAAGAAGCAACAAAAAACGTGGAAAGCGATCCGCTGATTACGCTGACGCCACCTACGTAAACCTGTACTATGTCATATATATAAATGTGTGTGTTGATGTGCTTCGCAGAGAGGTCCAGATCACGTACATCACCGCGGGTATCAGCGTGGACAAGCTGCGCGAGGAGATGCGAGCGATCTGCAATTTCGACTCCACCGGGCCGTCATCCGATCAATTCACTATGAAGTGGGTCGACGACGAGGGCGATCCTTGTCGCATCGCTTCGCAGCAGGAGCTCGACGAAGCGCTTAGACTCTACGAGCTTGAGAAAGACACCGAGATCACTATTCACGGTGAGTAGTTTTTTTTTATTACATTTGAGGTAGCTTATTCATTTATTTTTAAAGAAATTCTAAAAGTATATTTGCTAAAGCAGTTACCGATCCAATCAATGACGCCGAGGCAATTTAACCGATCCCTCGAGTTGAAATACGTGAGACGTACTTCGTTCGTTCGAGAGAGGCTACATTGCAATTTTCGTCTCTCAAGGTGAACTGATTCGCGGCTATACGAAGCCACTTAATTTGAGAGAGTGACGAGGATAGCTCGGCTGATGGACCCTTTTTCGTTAGCCGCGGGAGTAGCACTTTTTTCGCCACTAGGATAAAAAGTTGCCTGTAGAGAGGAGTTTACCGGGTACAAGTCTAAAATATTAATCTATAATTTTCCAAGAGTTTGGCAATCTATCAGGAAATATCACAGCTTTTATCGGTGCACACATAAATTTCGCGTTGGGCCGATGTCCAAGAAAAAAAAATTAACGCCCATCGTGATTCTAGTGACATTGGCACATAACTTTGGAATCGATAACCGAACGCATCTAAAAATAATAAATGTCCCTGCAGCCTCGAGGGAAATATCACCCAAAAATGTTGAACTTTTTTTTTAAATACAGCTCAAATGTGTTAATTAAAAATCAAGGCGCTATACATCCATGATCGCTCGATATCTCGGCCTTTGGCCGGAATATTCGAGGGTTCCACAAAGAATTCGGCACGAGCTCCAGTTTCCAATATCTTTTTCGGACTAGCTCAGCGCGAAGAAGCCAACCTGGCGCGGAAGGCTTTTTTCGCCGCGCGTCTTTTGAGGCGCCGTCGAATCGGAAAAATTCGCGTTTATAGCCAGACGGGCTTATCTTCGCCAAAGCTTTAGAAAAACGGAAAAAAGGGCGATTGGGTCATCGCTTCCTATGGTGTGTAGTGCACCGTCCAGGACGTTGAGAAATATTTAAGTCGACGCTGTCGTGGCTTTGAGATTTTTATTTTTGATCGAGAAAGCTTTCGGCTTTGGGGCAGCTTTCTTTGCTTTCTGGAGGACCGTCCTTTGTGTGTTCCCTGCCTCGGGTATATATATACATACATACATAATAAATCGAATGGACGTCAACTTCAATATGGGCTTTGTTGGAAAAGCTGATTTTCGGTCTACTGCTCCGCTGTATGTACCTACCGAGGCGGTGAAACTTGATTTTCTTGGATTTTCATGCTACTACTTTCTTTGAAGTTTTCGTATAATGGGTTACCTTAGTATCTCTATTATTGATAAGCATACAGGGAATAAAAAGTTAGAACACTCGGTTTTGAGAACAGGTCCAGCATAATACATGGTTGAGATCTTCATCAGAGCAAATCCTAACCAGTATAGACACGCTAAATATTCGCTCATTAAGGACTGGTATAAGAAGGTAGCAGAGGCGTGACGAAGTGACCCTACTTTAGCCGTATTTCTGTATTCGGTGTGGGTCATTGGCGATATACCCGGTGGCTTCTAGTGTATATAACACCTGCATAAAAGTCTTGTCCTAAGCCGCTAGGTTTATGACATATTGGCTGGTGCCACATAAGGTCTGTATAACTACCCTTCTTATAGTAAGCAGACGCTATTAGGTATATTCGAAAGGAGAAACTATAAATCAGTGGTGAGGTACCTGACTGGTGCAACGCGTGTTCTGGGGTATTTGCGGTGTATATGTACAATATTTATATATTGCAAATTATATCAATGTTTCATTAGCATATATGTACAATTATGATATACAACTTTTATTCATAACGTGGTTACGCAGTAACGTCAAATAATAAATGTAAGTTCGACTGCACGGCCGACAAAGATTAAAAGCCATAACGATCATTATCTCTTCCGACCTTCGATAACTCTCCTATCAGGTATACTACATTGTACACACCGAGTGAATAAATCTCGCCATAAAGACGCTCGCACACCCCTTCGGCAACTGTTCCCCGGCACTTTGCCACGATAAAAGTGAAAAATCGCCGCGCGGCCAAAGTTTCCAGCGAAAGCTCCAAGGTCTCCCGCAGCCATAACTCACGCATAACAACATCCCCCTGTCGTGCGCGCGCGCGAGTTAATTCCGCGGTCAATGGAAAATCCGCATAGGATACCGCGCGATAATTCACGCGTAGTCGGCTTGATGTAATTGTTATATATACGTATATAGGTATTGCAGCCCACGCAAGCCTGGCGTGTTTGGCTTCCGCGTACATCTCATCCACATATATATAGTAGTATATATTACACTGTTGGACGGAGTTGGCTATAATCTACCCACGCTATGTATAAGTACCGAGAATCGAAAGAGCATTTTTCCGCGATGTTCAGCCAGCATAACGACGCGTGCGAGGCGCCTTGCGTGTCCGATGCAGTTTCTTGCGTTTGATCGGATGACGCGTGGGTGAACGATGATGCGCTCGTCGCTTCCAAAGTTTTGGAGTGATGTTGGGAATATACGATATGCTATACGTATTTGTTGTTTGATTGGTTATGAATTCGAGTAGGAATTATCCGTGCTTATCCGAGCTTGCAAGGTGGAATTTTTAATTTCATTCGGGTCGTATACATAACTATCTCTTGAGACGACATTCCGTTGACGAATGACGTCAGAGCTTTTCATTTTGACTATATTATGCGAACGCGCGCTCGCATATCAGGATTCAACGTATTATCAATAATGCCGCATTGTCGAACGTTTCCCGAAGTATATTTTCACTGACCGGCGAGAAGCACCCGGTGCATACAATATTAAATAAAAAGCTCGAAATATCTAAGAGTCTCTCAATTCTCCTCGTCCGCACTCGATTCGAAATAGAATGTCCGCAATATATGCATCTTCTCCGCGGCCTTCCCTTTTTGCATCGAAGAAATACAAGACGACGCAAGAAGAAAATAGACTGCTTGCAGGAGCTTCCTTTCTTTCGGAGAAATGCGATAAAGCTTGATTGATTTTCGCTTCACGAGTGCCAGAAATGTGTTTAATCTCGCGCGCGAGCGAGAGCTCGTTTTATTAGAATTCGATAGCGCGCGATCGAGTGAAGCTTAATTGAAAGCATCGTATACCGAGGCTTTCTCTCGTCAAAGCTTCGCGCAGCTCCTCATTCTCTTCGAGCGCACGGTAACAAAAATGTTCTTCAACGAAGACGAAGAGGAAGAGGGGAGATATACCACGGGCGGCCGGCCGATAAGACTATTGATTTGCCTATTCCGCGTTTTCTCAATTTTCTCGAGCTCCAACCTTTATATATATATATATATATATATATATATATATATGTGTGTGTGTGTGTGTGTGTGTGTGTGTGTGTGTGTGTGTGTGTATAAGACGTATAAGACATCATCGGGAAGGAAAGGGGGAATTAACAGAGGCCGGCTTCTTCGCGAGCTCCAACCTCTGTATATATATGTGTGTGTGTATTTTCATCCGCTGTCGCGGGGCTATGCGTACGTGTGATGTGCACACAACATATATATATATATATATATATATATATATATATATATATATATATATATATACACACAGCTACAAATATACTGGTGGAAAGAAACATATACCTGGAAAAAAGGAGAGCAGATGACGACCTTGGCCGAATGAGCCCTGAAGGGCCGGGCGACACTGCGCACTTCCTGATTCCTTTTCCTTTTCTTCTTTCTCCTTTTCGAGCTCTTTATGCACTTTTTCTTTCTCTTTGTATATATGTGTGCCGTCGCAATATCTCGCGCTAATATCGCGGCATTGTTCCAGTTCTTTTCATAATTATAACGGCTCGCTCATACTATTTATTTAATTTGCGATGTTTTTGCGCAGAATCGTTTCTTTTCAAATTTACGACGCTTCTATATATAGTTCGGGAATGAAAGGACCGAGTCGCAGTGGCGTGTCTTTGTTATACCTGCAGAATGGAGTTATTTCCCGTATAATTGGATCGTTGAAAGAAAAATTGTCAGTTTTAATTTGATACCCCGCTGACTTTCTCGCTCCATGAATATTCAGCGGCTGTATATATAAGTTATCTCTTGTGATATATTAAAACTGCAATTATTTTGTTTTACTGCGACGGCGACGAGAGAAGTTGCTCGATCGACAGTCTAATAGCGCGCAATAGATATTATGTATAATAATAACCCGCGAGGGATGAAATAGTTGGACGGCCAGCAGCTGATAGTAACAACCCCGGTTAAACAAGCCGTGAATATATTATTATATAGTATAGCGTCAATATCGTCCAATAATTGGCGCAGTGTATATAGCCTCGAATACTAATGCACACCCAAGCGATGAACACACATAATAACTCGGCGTCAACCGCAACAGAAAATACAAGTGATTTTCCGTCAAGTCTTCGCGTCCCTTCCGACGGACCTATCCCACTGTCCCATATACCACTCGTCGCTTATATATATATATATATATATATATATATATATATATATATATAACAACAAGACCGACTCGATAAAGTGCGTTTTTCCCGCCGACCGAACTTCGTCACATGAATTAGAGCGGCTTGTATAGTAGCGACGAGATGACTTATTTCTCATACGACACGACTGATATGCTGCAAACTTTTTCGGCGCAGCTGTGTTGACTCCCGATGATGCGACTTTTATACGAAGACTTTTCCGGGGGGGTGAGATTATTATCATTATTGCGGACGATTTATACGACAGCGCCGCGGAAAATGCGGGAGATGATTTTTGGTGGAACGATTTTTCGAGACTTACTCGGATACACACGCGACCTTGAAAATTTCGACGGGATAAAAATCGCGCGCGCGATAAATTCGCTTAAATTCATTTTCTTCGAGAGGAAATATATAGTGACTATATACATGTGTACGCACTATATATACACGGGAATAAGCGCGAAATTCGCGTCCTTGAAATTCTAGAAGTTGGCACGTGTCTGATTCGCGAACGAGACAGCTCTGATATTTGAGTATATATATATTCCTCGAATTTCCGCCATTCGTCTGAGCTTAATCGATACACGTCAATCGGAGTGAAATATGCTGGCATGTGCATATATATGAAAATATGCACGCGCACATTTTCAATGCGTTAATGTTCGATTAGTATCGACGATATAATAAATACCATCTTTTCGTTGTATATATGCGGCTCTCGAGGATTATACGACATAAAAGCGCAGGATATATATGCGCTTTATCGATTTTCGTCCTCTATACGCATAGGAAATTCTACGAGCACGATGTATATGAAACGACTGTACAGTCGAAGTGCTGTATATATATATACATCTCTGCGATTTGACCGCATGTATAGAACTATCTCGTAAAATGACAATGTGTGTGTGTGTGTGCGTGTGTGTTTGATACGACGACAACGACGATCAATCGCAATTGCACAATTGCATGTCTTCATCGAATGAAATAGCAGACTCTTTTCAGAGACGCGTTCGAGTGAGTGTATATGCGCAATTGAAGCGTGATTTATTGCTTTGATTTTTCGACGAATCGCTTGCGTTTTCTTCAAAATTTGTCGCGCCGTCAAAAATTTTTTTTCATTGCCAATCAATAAAAGTCATTTCTCGCGGAGACAAACGCGGGGTCTCGTGATTCTATAAATAAGCGGACTTTCCACACGTGCCGAGTTAGTATAGATATAATATAGTTCGTCATTATAGCACAGAAATACTGTGTTTTCTAGTCTTCAGCGAAAGCAATTTTTCCGCGAGAGAAACACGCTCCATTAATCCGATTAAACTTTCGCAAAGAAGCATTCGGATATAATACGCAACTCGCTGCAGCACTAACCAACATTAATTCATCAAGCGCAAGTGTCTCGTCACGCCGCAGCATTAAAAAAATCTAGACAGTCAAAAAAAAGGTGAAGAAAAGCGAGTCTACCGGAACTACCCAGGAACTCTCTCAACGAGAGACAAAGCCCTAAGCCAGTAGGGCTGACATGTCAAAAGCCAAAAGAAAATCTTCTCTCTCTCGTCTGTCAAATAGACGTCGTCGCGGTGGGCGCATTAACGACGCGGAGAAAACGGCACGAATAAAAAGCGTAAGAGGAAGAAGAAGAAGGGTAAAGGGCCGCTGAAAAGCCGGAAACGTCCCTCGGCCGGAGACGTGGAA
This sequence comes from Muscidifurax raptorellus, assembly GCA_020010945.3. Lineage (NCBI taxonomy): Eukaryota > Metazoa > Arthropoda > Insecta > Hymenoptera > Pteromalidae > Muscidifurax > Muscidifurax raptorellus. The sequence continues at coordinate 32,561,690 of CM052079.1, forward strand.
AGTGGCGGATCGCGTGACTGCCCTGGGCTAATGGCTCGTCATTGCAGCCTACCCGCTACTATGCGGGGGGTGTTGGTGGTTAATGCGTCGGATTTTCCGTGCAGGAACCTCTGTCGATGGAGATTACTGCAGTCGTTTATTTTTTTTTCGACTTCGGGGATAGGAGAATATTTTATTGGTTGATTGGAAATATGATAAGACTCTTTAGATCCGCATTTATGATACGATCGGGAAATCTGCTTCTCTTGTAAATTCCATTGCAGCATAGGCAGATCCCCCCGATTCAACGACAAAGCGCAACGTTCATTAACGAGCACTTCTCCGCCTACAATAGAACAAATTTTAATCTTCGGAAACTTTTCGTTAGGCATTCTCCCGCAGCTCGAGGAATTATTCTGTCTCTCCGAGTTAAAGGGAATTGAGACGAGTGGCTTTCTTTTAAGCGCTATATCTTCGAGACGTAGAAGGACTGTCCGGCTCGTAAAATCTCATCCCATTTGCGCAAAGTTAAAGACGCTGCAGACAACCGTCTATATATATATATTAACTTCATTCCTCTCCTTTGACAACATCGAGCGAGCCTTTGTCTCACGTTGAAGGCAATTATTTCGGCCGGAGCTCTCAATACCAGATTTCCCTCGCGTCGAGACTGTATATATACTCGGAATTCATTGCCTGATTGCCCCGATGCCTTTTTACATTATTATTATTATTATTATTACTACCGTGCGCCGAAATTTCGAGACTTATATATGCAGCCTCGAGCGCAGCAGCTTATCGGGATCGGATTTCGCTTTAATTTAACGGGGCCGATATTTAAAAGTTGGCGGAGTTATATTCACGCTCGGCTGGCGTTTTTTCCGCGTCGAGAGAGAGAGAGAGAGAGAGAGAGAGAGAGAGAGAGAGAGAGAGAGAGAGAGAGAGAGAGAGAGAGAGAGAGGCTGGAGCCTATTGTGCAGTAGCCGCGGAGGCCGCGCGGATTGTATTCTATTTTAAGGAATCGAATGCGGGATTGACTGAATCGAGGCCGAGCTGTATTTTCGTATTGAATATATATTTAAGAAATGGATGGATATATCATCGGCTTATCGTATGTATAATAGTAATCTGATAAAGCATAACACTGTAATACATCATTTCCAGATCGATAAAACCCATAGACAGTACAACCACACCCGAAAAATTACAAATTCACGATAATACAGACATCGATCAGAACCACAGTCAGCTCGAACACACATACAAAATAGGTATCTTCTCTCCACCCGCTGTTTGAAATTCCAGGCTCGATAAGGCGTGAAAAGCGTCGAACGCGCTCCTATACCATCACGCGCCCGCACGTATATATAGGTATATGTATATATAAGCGGCAAATGGCTCGTGATATAAATTGACCGTCGCGTGCACGTATGTGTGTGTGGTGTGTGTGTGTGTGTGTGCTGGTATACCGGCACGCGACCGGCCGTTCTACTAAGAGATTCGCTACTTCGGCCTCTATATTACTGCGCAGTGGAGGAGAGGAATGGAATAGCTGTGGGTGGATGGGATTTGAACGCTTCTATATACGCGTGCAGTTGAAGGGGGCTTTAAAGGACGAGCAGTAAGGGTTTATGAAGCCGAGATACCGCGGAGGGGCTCTATACTGTTATTTTCATTGCCGTTGATACTTCTGAGCTATTTTTGTGGATTATAGCTTTGAAATTTAATTTATTGGATTTATGATTATGTATGTGCAATAATTGATAAGTATATGTGTAACTAATCAATAAATGAAATGGCAATCTAAATATTTTAAATGAAAGTAGAAACAAGAGCTTTGATTTGAGCCCTTGATGGTTAAAAATGGCGGGTTAGGTGGAAAGCTCGCTCGCTTTTGAGGTTGGTTTCGGAAATGGAGATTTCTCGTTATTTTTCAAACGTGAACAGGTTCTGATATAAGAAAGCATTTTTAACTATAGATAGATTAGCATCTATCTTTCTTTACAAACTGAAGCTCTTTCCCCGTACTTTGATCCGCATCTTCCGTTCGCACCTTGAGATATTTAGTATATACACACGATCAGTTATTAATGATTTTCGGGGGATCTGCACTTATGCGTGTATAATAATATTACAGATATATATTCCCCTCAGCTGATTTTAATTAATGTTTACCGCGTAACGATTTTGACGGCGTATTATCCTACTCCTTATATATGAGAAAGTTTCGAACCGTCGCGCGCTGTATCCTCAAGTTAAATTACGAATTTCGCACACATACACACAGATATATATATCTGGGCATACGAGATTAGAGAATCGCGCGCGCACGAATTCGTCGTAGCTAAATTAGGCTACGGTATAAATGGCATAAACACTAAGTAAATAAGCCGGATCAAAACGGCTAACAGCGGCCCGAACTTTCACACTAACTGCGGCGCAGTATATACCCTTTGGCTTATAAAGACAGACAAGAATCCTTGAAATTTTCGCCTATAATATATATTATATCATGTATGTTGCTACATACCGTCACAATAACAATTTTTCCGCTTCAAAAAGAAAAATCTCGATATTAATTATTCAAACGCAACTGCTGCGCTACAGCCGCTTTTCCGCCTACACATACAACGAGGTCACGCTTGAGAGCAAAAAGTATCGAGAAAAAAGTCTCTCTCTCTCTCTCTCTCTCTCTCTCTCTCTCTCTCTTTCTCTATACTCATACTCCGTCGGTTTTTCGCGCTGATTAAACAATATAACGCGCATGTTTGCGAGCGCGACAATAATCGCACGCCGGCGGCTTCTTTGCAGCAGCTCGAGCTTGTAATTAATTGCGGTGAAAAAAAAGACGGCGAGCGCGCATCGGGGCGGAAAAAGAGGCCCATATATTTTTCGCGGCTCCTCGCGCATTAATTCAGGCCGAATTATCGGGTTTTTCTTGCCCGCGAAGCTTTTCCATCTATATATACAGACGCGCGGGGGTATAATAATCGGCCGCCCACTATACCCTCGGCAGTGTGACGTCAGTTTCTTTTGCGGCTGAGATGATGGTCTGACGGCGACGACCTATTTTGGGCCGTTTTCTTCTTCTTTTTCTTTTTGCTTGATTTTCGTGCTACGGCAAAATTTAATCCTTTGAGAGCTGCGCGTTAGACGTTTCCTGGAACGGAAAAGCGTATATAATATATATATATATATATATATATATATACTTCGTGTACCAACCGATGAGATTATTCAACATCCGCGAACGCGCGCTTTTAACTCTATTCCGCTGCGTCGAAACATAAAATTTCAACAGACGTATATACAGCTGGATATAATCAAGGCTGGCGCAAACACAAAGTAACAACTCGCTGATTATCGTCTACGGCGGCCGGGTTAAATATTTGCCGGAGCCGGAGAATAGTGCACAGAGCCCCGGCGAATTACGCGCTTCGTTACAAGATTGCGAAAGCTATGTATGTATACCTACACTCACACATTTACCTATTTATGTGTGTAAGTTAATCGATTTCCGGTCTGTCTCAATTTTTACCGAGAGGTCGAGTGTATTTTTTTTATACTGTGCGGTTGCTTTGATTTTTTTTCCGAGAATAATCAGGCAGTATATATATAGTAACGGGCCGGATACGATCCGGCCGAAGTCGGGCGTGGCTGTAAATATGCCTGAGTGTATTATATACGAGAGCTGTATAATATAGATGAGATGTGCGACTCATCGTTTAATCAAGTTATTTAGTTGAGGTTATATATGCGCATTTATTATTATAATTTTAATGAAATAATGTTAAAGCGTACTTATGCGATTAAATAACATATGTACATATTTTTTCTTTCATTAAAACACATTACGACCGAGAAAAAAATTCACGTGTCACCCTGCGTACCTCAAAACTAAATTCCAAAATAAGAATTAGTTCAGAGAGCATTATATTAATGACGCAGCAGCATACATATATTTACAGCGCTCGTAAATCGAAATGCAAAACTTTCCGTCGACATATAACACAGGCGAGTTTTTACAGTTTCGCGTTATATTGTTATAAACGCGCTTCGGGGGGCGTATTCATTACGTATACGTCATATTAACCGTGCGTGCAATTGTTTCGGAAAAACGAAATTCTCTTAAATACACCCGCATATCCTATATATACTGAGCAGAGACCTCTGTATATATATATATATATATAACCCTGGGGTGGTTTCTGCGGCGGCCTACTTTGCCTAATGACGCCCGATCTCTGCTCCTGACAATCATAATAAATTTCGTGGGTTTGGATTGGATGCAGGTATATATTGCTGAATGATTTTGAATATGAATCCTGGGGTGCAATTGGGCGCGATGAGGTTAATTTTCGTTTTCTTGAAATTTTATGGTATAATATAAACACACCCGCAAGAAGTGTAATATATAACTTCACCCTCCGCGTGAACCCCTAATTATATGGCTTCTATGTTTATTAACTCCATCGGTGTGTGCGACTCGAATTTCGATGAGTATATATTATATTTTATTCGTACGTGAATCCCATCATTTCGATGATGCAACGAGTTACGCAATATCATCGATATATACATGTACAGTTAATTAGATAACTCGTTACATCGAACAATTTCGAAAAATCGTTCGGCATCGGAATTAATACGGCTGTTTTCAGACATATATGACAATGAGAATAGGGAAAAGGGTAAAAGTTACAAGCTCAATGTCATCGCGAAAAAGCACTAAATACCACGAGAGAGTCGCCGCATCTCTCTCTCTCTCTCCCGAGGGCGAAACATTGGCGCTGAAAAATTAAATCGCTTGCCCGACCTTGCAATGCTCTCTCTATTTCCAGAGCGAATATATTGCAGCGCGACGATCGGCACTGTCGCCGGATAAATTTCTCCGTGTTTTCCGAGTCTCGGCGGTGAAAGCGCCGGCAGTCTGTGTACGAAGCGACACAATGACAGCGACGTTCGATTTTGCTGGGACGAATACGATGCTTTTTTTTATCGTTCGGATTGTCATTTTCCATTCAACTACACAACAAAATTTCTCATATTTTTATAGCCAATCGCTTCCCGAGCATCGCCTGTAGATTTAACGAATGTGGCTACTTGAAACCGCACGAGGTTTCCCGGTATCATATGTAAGATTCATCTTGTCGACGTTGCATTTCTGTATAAATACGCTCCGATCGCGATCAATGAGCGCAGGATTCGAGGAAAGGTCAAGTCCACGTCTTTCCGAGAGCAAATAAGCGCTTATATATCACCCGAAAAGTGTACATAAATTAACTGAAGAAAATGGCTGCAAAAACCTTAATAGTCAAGGATGTAATGTATCAAAGCAACGGCTATATCATAATGATGCCAGAACGGGGCAACATCGGCTGAACAATTTTTTTTCGTCCAACTTCGACGCGGAGACGACGCATTCAATTTATGCTGTCGAGTGATGAGTTTGCTTTGAGAGACATACGGTATATATATATATATATATATGAAGTCTTCACCTCAATGGGTTAATTCACCGAGCGAAAGAGCATGCGAGTTTTTTTTTAATTCAAGAGGATATGAGAGGTTTAATGCTCGACGACGATGTATATACATTATAGGAATGTATTTTAACGTAGAGTCTAATGGAACAATTATCAAAAAGAAAAATAAATCCTTGCTAATCAACGCCGCGTACGAGGCAATAATTTTCTCCTAATATAATATCGCAAACCCTTGCGATATTTATCCATCACCATCTTCAGCATATTAAACGCAGGGGTCGCATCATCAGGATCTCATCCTTGAGGACGACGCACGCGCGAGATAACCGGATTTCTTCATCCCTCAGCATCAGCCGGGCTATAGCTGCGAACCCTTAGGAGCAGCAGCAGTAGTATAACGAGAGAAACGCGATGAGAGTAGGGAAGGGAGTCGTGTCGGCGCCAGCGCGAGTTTGCGCGTTTCGAGTCTGCGTCGAGCGCGCGCCGGGCGGCGGCGCGTGCTGCAGTCGATATCCGCGCCTCGGGTCGCCCGATCGAGCTCGTTCGCTCTCTCTCTCTCTCTCTCTCTCTCGCGCCCGCAGTCACTCCCCAGCAGTTTTACGCCCAGGATCGAGCTACTCCTGCGCCTTCCACCGCCGCGTACAGCTATGCGGCGTTGATAAGCCGAGACGCGCTTTACACCGAGACAGATACGCCGAGAGCGGCCGCAGAGCGCGGGAAACGCCGAGATATCGCAGCCAGAGGAGGAAGGAGCTCCGGAGCAGAGCATCGATCGCTTAGCCCGGGGCTGGCTGCTGCTGTAAACAGCGCTGCGTATCCATGGCCTGAGGCGGCCCCCTATCGCGAAAAGAGGCGCGACCGCACGTGTTACACTCTCTCTGCTGATTCCGTGCGTGTGTGCGTGGGTGGATAAGGTGTCGTATTCTAGAGAGAGGGACTATGGCCTGGGGCTACTGGAGCGCGACGTCCGTCAGCGACCGCGGTCGCTCACCTCGCCGCGACAAGAACAGGGAACAGGCGGCCGCGGCGATGGCCATGCACCAGCAGCTCGCCGCCAGCACCAGCGTTCCCCAGCCTCAGCAGCCCCAGCAGGAGCAGATGGTGGACATCGAGGCGACACCGGCTCAAGCCTCGACCGCCGGGATGTCCGAGCCGCTGCACCAGGCTGGCGGACAGCAGCAGATCCAGGCGGAGATGGCCACCGCCACCGCGGAACCACCACCTGACCGACTGAGCTCGTTCTACACGTACTCCACGGTGGCCAACGCCACGACCGGTAGCAGCCGAGTCGACGTCGGTGGCATCCAGGTGATGCCCAGGTCCGGAGCCGCAGCCGGCAGTTACCAGCCGCCCTCGCCGGTCGAGAGCGACTCGGTCGACTACGAGCAGCCCACCTCGAGCCTCCTGCACAGCGGCAGCTTCGTCACCATGCACCACGAGGACACTGGGACGTCCTCCCATCAGCAGCATCGCAAGATGCCCGACTTGGGACACCACACGAGCTCTAGGATCAGGCTCATCCGGGACGACGACGACGACGACATCATCGAGGGACTCTCCGACGCCGAGTTTGACGACCTGCCGGCTCCGCCCGGTAGCGTCTACTACGCCGAGGCCATAAAGATCCAGTCGCAGCCGAGGCCGAGTCAAGGTTGCCTGCTCCACGGTATACCGTTCTGCAGACTGCCGCCGGAACCGGCGCCGCCGCTACAGCCGCCGCTTATGGGACACGATGTCGGAGCTGGAGGAAACGCTGGCTCGGACCAGCCGCAGGTCTATTTCGAAAATATCTCTTGGGGTAGGTCTTCTACTTGCTGGGATGACGACGACGGTGAATATTCATATTGATAGATAGTTTCGGGGGCGTTATATAGATTAGATCGCGGAGAACGTTTCGTTTATATGTTTTCTTTGTTATACACATTAGCTGCTTGCGCTGAATGCCTGATTTTTATTTTTCTGCTGCTGCAATTAGTGGAGCCGCTCCCGCAATCCTTTACACAAAACTTCCCAACAGACGCGGGACACGCAGGACGTCCTACGAAATTAACCTCGAGCCTGTGCGTGCGCGAGTCTCTCTATATAGGTAGGTCGAAAGGAACCGTGCGGGTGAGAGGAAGACGCCCACGTCGTCGTCGCGTACGTGACGGAGGGGAAGCTCGCCGCGGGGAAAAAGCTCCGCCAGACGCCCGCGAGAATTGATCACCGTCTCAAAGAGCTAACCCACACGCGCGCGCGCGCGCGCGCGCCGCGACTCTATTTGCCCTTGGTGAATTTTCAGATTTTCCGGCGCGTTTTAATGGAATTCCAAGAGCTGCTCTGCTGAAGGAGGAGGAGGGAATTCTTATTGTGCGCGAGCCTAGAGGTTGATCAATTATTAGGCAGAGACTCGAAGATGCGGCCGTCGATTTCTCTCGAGGCTTCTCGGTGCCTTTCAATATTTCAGTGGAGGATTGTTTATTCAGAGAACGGGGTTTTCGACGGGGTGTGTTCACCTGATACATACATATATCTATATGCATTGTTGGCCGATCGAGAGGAGGTGCATTATAGAAAAACATTGGTGTTGAGAGAGCAGAACAGACTTGATTCTATATGGAGGTGTGTATAAGCTCTATGTAAGGGTAAAATTAGTAAAGGACCCCCCAGGCTCGTTCATCATGGTAATCACAGCTTCATGTGGTTCGTGTGGCTAAGTGTAGGGTATGTCGTAGCATGGCATTATGGGAATTAATAAAAAAAGAAACGTCTATTTGACACGACGGAAATAATAAATTACGAACGTCTATTTTTTAAGCATCGATTATTCACACATAAATTTCAATGAGATCACGACGCGATTGTATATACCTGTATAATAATATAATATTTCCTTGTCTCTACAGTGTCATATTCTAAAAACTTGGCTGAATTATTTTTCCCGATAAAATATACACAGCGCGTCAGATCCGGCGCCTCTACATTTTTCCTTCGTATACAATCAGCCCATCTCCGCTTATTTCGCACCGAGGATCCGCTCGCGAATTCGCTTCCCGCCTTTTTCTCCGCCGATATATACATATATAGGATATATCGCATGCACGGTTTTTGCATCCGGCAATTGAGGTCTCGTCCTTTTTCCGCGGCTGCGAAATTTCCTCGTAGCGTAGGAAATACGTTTTTTCTAGCTTTATTTCGGTGCTGAAAGTCAAGACTGTCGAGAATGTCGAGATAGAGAACAAGAGAGACAGAGAGGATAAAAAATAAATGCACATCAGGTATGGCAGCCGGACTGGAGTTTTGAATTTTTCAGAGATCGACGAGAATTTCTGTGCAATGCGATTTGCATCTCTTTTTTGATGTATATAAGATTTCTATAGAAACCGATGACACGCTAGTATGGCGTTTGGGGATATGTTATATATATATATAACAAGCCTTATATATAGCCTCCATTAGATGTGATTAATAAAAGTTCTGGTGACCTGTATGCATTGAACTTACACACGTTCATAATTTAGTAGACATCAGCCGTGAGAGAGGCGTAATCAAGATACATATATATATACAGCACACACTTCGATTTTCACGATGTCGTTAACGCCAGCGCGATAGTTGTGTACGTGTTGTATTTATACTCAACGGAGCACATCACTTATATACGTAACAACGAAGAAGATGTAGGTCGCCGCGAGATTTCGGGTCATAAATACACGGCCATTAGGCCCGGCAATTACGCGAGGCGGTGACACGATATAGTAAACGATGTATACATATGCATTATAAAAACGAATTTGTCGCTCGCGGTAAATTGCATTTCAATTCGCGGAGCTTTGTGACTCAGTCCTCTGCAATTGAGACTGATTGGGTTTGATGTGATGTTTTCTCGAAAAGACTGGTTCGATCCTGATCTCGAGTACAGTTTGTCTCGAAAAAAAGGAACGAAATTCACATGCGCGTCGGAGATCCGACGTATATGTGTGCCGGTTTTGAAATATAGCGTTATTAGTTTTGTCATATAACAAGTCTATTTGCGGTTCCAATATGCGTCAAAGTGTCATCGCCTCGTGTGATGTATACGATTTTTTCACTCAAGGCACTTCAACTTCATTATCCTGACATATATATACATACATACAGTCGATATTATTAGATAATGTCATATTCGATCACACAACAATACACGTATAATCATTATACAATAATTGCTACTATGTGTAAGCCGCGTAAACTGCACTTTCCGTCTATACACTTACATACGCTGCACCGCAACCCATATAACATATAGAATTACGAGCTGCGTATGTACTTCACTCGTGCGAATACCATACAATTATTTCCAATACCTAACAATCCGTATCAGCGCATCTTACTAAAAAATAACCATCTTCAAACAAGCCACTCCCGATCAATCCCCCCTTCTTTAATCGCACCTCAGTACTTCTGTCTCATCTGGAAAGCCTCGCGCATAGCTATATATATATATATATATATATACAAGCCTAACTCGCGGCATAGTACAACCACAATGCAGTCGAGCATCGGCGTGTCGCCTCGCTGATGCTGTAGACCAGGCAACAGCCTATATTGACCCGAGTTAGCAGATTAACGGTAATGGCTCGGCGCCTAAGCCCCGGTGCAATTAACGTACATGTTCGCGCGTGTTTCGACTCTTATATTCTGATATACCCGCACCTGATGCCCGTATAGTTCGCTTCCGTATACGTATATAATATGTATAAGGCTGTGAGTATAGACTTGTGGTTTTATGCGTTGCATATATGTATATATACAATGTGCGAGGTTGCATAATTTGGGTTTGATTTTTGACGTGTGGTTGACCGCAGATATCTGAATTTCATGTGTGTACAGGGGAGAAAGTGACATTGTATATATAGTAGGGTTTATGTTTGAATTAAAATCGTGCGATGGATTTGAAGAGCTGGATATATAGATATACATTAGACTTTTAACTATAGCGCATCTGAAATAAAGAGCTATTTTTGCGCATTCGCGAATTCAATTAAGGCCTGTTTCAGTTTATTAAACTCCGCTCACTGCAGTATAGAGTTTAACGGTGTCATTAAACTCTATATAGCATAGTATTTAAATATAGAAACTCGACGCGCAACGATATAATAGAACGATGAACCTCGTCATAGCTTTCTAATATTCAACCGAGAAAATCCAATGAGCCGTATACGATATTACTCAAAGCGCCGCATTAAAAAAACGCTAGACGCATCCTCATCGTTAATTGTGCCAATAACAACAAGAACAATGAATGCCATTGCCTTAATCACCCATTAAAATCGATAATAAAACTCCTAACCTATCTCGATACACTAAAAGCTTATACAAGAACCCGACAAAAAAAACAAAACGTATATAGCGGTACCCATAGTAGTTGCACTTTGCAGAGGACGCGTAAATCGAGACCCACACCCGCGAGTTCTTTTCCGGTGATGCAGTTGCGGCGACGCACACGTAACGTCATCCATATGCTCCGCGCAGTCTAGCTTTTGAACCCGATCAGGCGTTCAGGGACGTCGTCGCGTCACCGCAGGACCTAAAATTCAATAAAACAAGCGCGTGTTCGCGCGGTTGCACAAACACGCTGACATATTGCATGAGGATATATTTGCGCTCGATATGTGTGTGTGTATATATATATATATATATATATATATATATATATATATATATATATATATATATATATATATATATATATAGCTCCGGGTGTTTCGATGTATATAAATTATTATTTTTTGCACAGAGCTGTGCCGCGTGTTTTTGTTATGTAAATGCTTTTTGGGAAACGAATGAAAATTTTGTATAAAAAAATTGTGCATAATTTGAAAGTTCGTGCGATGTGGATGAAAGAGTTGAATATATGTGTATATATGTGCGGAGTTGAGAGAGAACTGACAAAGCATATTCGATCAAAATTGTGTATATACTTTTATCCCTGGAGAAATTTAGGATAAACGTACTTGTGCGCAGTTGAATAAATAACGTCGACACTATACTACTGTATAATGTAGTATTTAGCCGAGTTTTGCCACAGTCTAGCTTGTTTCTGAATATCTAGGGGAGAGTCTTGCAGTATGGCTAAGTTCCATTGCGGATATTTTTGAGTTTAAATTTATCAAGGCAAAAGTTACATGAAAAATAAAAAATTTTCCATCTCATCGCGTGTCAAAAATTAATCTTTGCGCGAGACTTGACTATTTTGCCCCAAGTAAAGTTTACCGTCTAATACTTGTTTGTTCTCAAAGTTTAAGTCCTTGAAAGTGAATCTTCAGCTCGTAGAATTTTTCATTACCTCTTTATATAGTATTATTACGTATTCCATAAAATAATTCATTAATTAATTTAAAATTTACTCATTTTTTAAGTTTGGAATAATAGAAAAACAAGTATTGTGCAGTACTAGTGCTATAAAAAAGCCAGAGCAGCACTGATGTTAACCGATATGTCATATTCTATAAATAATCATTTTTTTCTTAATATACGAAGATTGAAATATTTAAATGATGTATTTATAATGAATACATATTATTAGTTATAAAAAGGTTTTAAGACTAATTATTACAGTACTAGAAGACACTTTTTGAGACCTCACAGTTAAATTGTACATTTTATGTTTACTTAAAAATATTTATTAAAATTTGAGGCTTGAGTGGGGTCAATTTTTTCCACGATAAATAACAAAGCAATAGGAACACGTAAAAATTTTATCGCGCAAATAAAATATTATGCCCAAATTATCTATGGGTATACTGCAAAACTCTCTCCTACTCGAGCAAAGTGTTGAGTAATCCATTACTTTGCTTTGAAAAATTGAAAAACTAGCATCAAGTCTACTTCCATATAAAATATCCATCCTGATGTGTATAACGCATTGATGCCCTAAAGCTCAAAAGAAAACTCTCTGAATTCTAAGAAACCTTAAATCCGCGCTGAAATTCTCTAAAAATCTCGCGTATGTACTCGAGCAAATCTGTTCATTCAAGCGCCGAAAGCTCTCCAAACCAGGCTCGAATATCAAAGCTCGATCCACGTATGTAGGCTCATACACTGTATATATACACGTGTGTGTGTGTGTGTGTGTTTAAAGAGATCCTCGTCGATCCGTCAAAGACATAATGACTCCCGGCGTCAAACAAAAAGCCCGAGCGACAAGAAAAAACAGCAACAGAGCAGCTGAAAAAGAGACACGAGAGATTCAATGTGCGGAACTATTACAGAGCGAAGGTGCGCGCAGCAGCCGTGTATGCGCGAGGGAAGAGAGGGGAGTTATCGAACCCATACGCGAATGCAGGTCAGCATCAGGAGCGCGCACGGGGGGCACAAAGCTCACGCCCTTTCTCGCTGTTCTTCTTTCATTCTGATGCTTGCTATTTTCTTTTTTTTGGATTTCTATGTATTTTTGGATGGGTCGTGTTACGTAGGTTGCGATTTTGATGTTTGATTCGACTGCGATGCTGCTTTTTTTTTCTAGTTTGCGGTTTATTCTGTTATACAAGTTAAATAAGTTGCTATGATGATATCAGCCAGTGGAAAAAATACGAATCTAGTAGAATCTTCAAAACCGAGAGCGAAAAAATAAACACGTTGGCGAATCGGTTAAAAGCAATGCGACACCTGGACTTACAAGTGCGACATAGCATCTCTCTATATATCGACAAATATTTGACGTCGGATTTTCCGAGGATCGAAGTCGCCGTTCGTATATATATATATTTTCTCCTTTTACATTCACCGAATCTCTCTCGCTATATACAGATCTGCACATAGGCACTTTTCATGTCGCGAATTTTATACGACTTTTTATGACGGTCTTTTTTCTGCCGCAACCGTTATATAGCTCTGCATCTACACAGGCTTAAATGGAATATTTCTGTTGTGCATACCCGCCTCGGGTATAAATTCCGAGTGTGTTTTTAGAAAATTGGATGGATATATGCTTTTGTATACGCCACCACCGCCCCTCGTATATATCTGAAAAATATACACATATATATATACACGCCGTAATCTGGCAGTGTTTCCTATACGTATATACGCGAATTATTATCATTAGTTGGCATACGTCGATAAAATGAAACAGAGTCTCGCTCTCCAATCAAATATAATCGCCCCCGCGTTAATCATCATCACCATTATGATCTCGTCGACAAACTCTCGATTCCTCCCTCTGGCTCATTACTCCAACAATACTTTTCGTCCTCTTCATCATAGCTCATCCGATGTAATTTCGTTTTCCCCCTGAACGTATAAACGAAACCGCTGAATACAAACGCAGTTATTGTATACATGCAAATTAATTACTCGAAACAATCGCGCATCAGGTATAATGAAGCGATTAGCCTAACGGCTTTATAAACGCGGCTCCGGGAAATTATTCTCCGTCGAATTTGGCTCGACTCCCGCGATCGAAAGTCTCTCTCTCTCTCTCATATCACATACGTATATACAACGCTTCTTCTTTTGTGTATAATTACATGCTGGTCCTTCGGCATCAGGGAAAACTACGCCTATAATCCTCCTAAATCGTGCGTCAGGCATATATATATATATATATATGTATATAGTACATCGTCCACGTGCAGGAAAAGAAAGAGATGTATTATACGCGTTGGCGCAATTCCAGCGCTACCATTACAATGCCATATTGTGGTATATACGTGGAACGCGAGGCTGCATTATGCGAATACTTTTTTACTCGACGCCTCCAGAGGGGTGACGGATGGATTGTTTACGCTTGTATATCATATTATAGGCTCGTGCCATTATAACAGTGCGTGTGACTGACACGTAGGGCTGTACATGTTTTCTTTTTTTTCGAACGATACGAAGAGCGTCTTTTATCTGTCGCGGATGGAAACAAACGTTATATACGAAAACACTGTGTTTATTGACGCGTTATTAAATCAGGAACCGTACAAAGCTATATGTACATATACACGTTTCAATTGCGCCGAGTGTGCGCATGCGCATAAGTATAGCTTTGTATCGCGCACTTATCTAATCGCGTCCGCGAGATAAATTTTTTTTCTTCGAGCGTAATTAGTTCTAGATCGCCTATCACGAAAAATATAACGTTTTATACGGAACGAACGACGCCGTTGTTTTGCTCCGAACTAAAAGTAAGACACCTTCGCTTCCCATATGCGCACACAACGGAATTTCAGAATCACGGCGAACTGACACGTGTTCGGAAAAATATCTCGATACGTACATATAGAACAAGAAAAGAATAAATCCCCCGAACGAGATATTAACCCAGAGACCTCGAGTCTCGGGGCTTCGATAACGTCGAGAGCGCAGCACACTACACGCGTATATAGACGTACTCGTGCCATTCGCACCTTCCGATCGATCCCCGATAGCACAGCAGTAGCTGTATAATACCTCGCGACGTTGGCCCTCTTATCTCGCAGTTTCGCGCTACACGTCGCGACGAGCGCGCGCGCAGCTGTGTTATAATAGACGCGCGGCAAGATGCTCGCTTCGCCATTGTTCGCAGTGCGCTATACTTAGTGTCGCGGTGATGTTGCGGCTGCTGCTGTGTATACCGAGGCTGAACCAAGGGAGCATGCGTTCGTACGTGTATATATAGCTTTTTTCCATATTCGACGATATTATGTTCTCGAGTAGTGCAGCTTTCTGAACAGGGATTGCACCGTTTGTTCGAGCTTCTTCATACCTTTGGACTAGTGCTGTATTATACGCTTGACTGTATATTATACGGAAGTGATATAACGCGAGAGAAATAGAACGCTTTTCCAGCGCATATAGACAAGTTATGAAATATATGCTATATAAGAACGTTCGGTTTGTTTGTTCTTCATCGTCGTCGAATGCCGATTCGATAAAATCATTCCTGAGAATGCGGCATTAACATAATATACCAAATTAACACAGCACGATATACCTATATACATAAAAGACACGCCGCGGAACATGTGCACTTCTTCGTCATCGAGCAGCAGCAGCAACAACACGCTCGTGATACACAGTGTATATATTCAACCCATTAAAGAGAGAGAGAGAGAGAGAGAGAGAGAGAGAGAATCAGCTGATGCCTCGATGAGAGACAATGAGTCCGGAGTTTCGTGAAATGATGTTCCGGGCAGCCCTGATGTACGCCTACCCTCTGCCGTACCACGACCTGCCGACTCTGCTGCAGCTGCACCGGAGCAGCTTCGTCGCTAGTAGTAATGGCCAAGGTCTCTGGAGTCAGGTATTATACACGCTATACACACACACGTCCCAAGCCGAGTTCAGAACACCGCAGTAGTGTATGCCTCGAGCTTACGTAAAGCTCCGCTCGTCGTCCAGGTGTTGTTGCGGTTGTGGGTTTATACACACATATATATATCTGATTGTAATACGTATTAGCTCGGTCAGGATTCTGTTACACTGGGTTTATTTTTGGAATGGCGATGAATGATTTTACTGTTTAACGTTTAAGATCCGTTCTAATAATCCAATTTGATATTAAGCTGCGATAATTTATTCAGTGAGTTTTTTATATAATCGAGTGTATTTCTGTCGAGGCTAGTTTCCAACGATTATATGCGTATTATATATTATTATAGCTGGGCTTCCCTGAGACCAAATTAATATCACCGAAGCGAAATAATCATCGGGGGCGTAATTCAATTTTCAGATCAGACGGCTTTCTGTAGGAGAAAAGAAAATTCACATTACTCCGAGGATTTAGTTCCATTCCGCTAGATTTGCCGTCCGAAAAATCAAGCTTTGAACTTTATAATTATGAGAATTCCGGCTCTTCCTCGCCTACATATACTCTGATACACACGATATTTTCTCACGGATCATCCTCGCATGACAGAGAGAGAGAGAGAGAGAGAGAGCTTTCTTGTAAGCTCGTGTATGATTTCTGTTGACTGCTTCACACCAAAGTATATGCAATTACTCGATAAATAATACAATTTTCAACCCTTCACCCACCGACAAACCACTAAAGAGCTTCGCATCGTGCATATACTCTGGCAGCGAGCCATCGAAAATTGCGAGCTTTTTTTTGACATACCCTCGCTCATATTTAATTATACGCTTTATTCTTCTCCCCTGTATTATATATATATATATATATACAGTACAGCGGAGTCAGCCGCGCGAGCGTTAAGATTCGATTATACCCGGGCTATACTCGCTTGATTTGCATGCGCCGACACGCGCGTCGACCGAATTTTCGCCGCTTTTTTTCTCGAGCGTTTATAATCGCAGCCGATGTGTTTGTTGATGATCGCTCGGGTTTGCTTATCGTCGCCCGCTCAGCCCGCGCCGCTGATAAGAAAACAAATGTGGGGGGATGTGTGTACTATAGATAGAAAAGCTGTGTGGGTGTGTGTTAAAAAAAATCGGTCCGTTGTTCCGTTACCCTCGTTCTTTTTTGTCCGAGTCGCTTATCGGAAAGCGCTTTCGGACGCGAGACGCGCGCTTTGTTCTTGTTTTCTTTCTTTCTTTTTTTTCTGCGCATCAGCTGTATTCTAATACACGTGACACACCAGTTCTGAGTAACCAATTCTTCTCCTGACCTACTGCCAGTACAGATTTCGATGCTTCTTTGCATGGGAATGCCCGATTTTATCAATCATATATATATATACTTAATATAGTGTGTAATATACGTAGATAACATGCCCCAATAGTTGAATGTCACACGATACAGTATCCGCACACATCACAATAAGCACGAGTTGACATAGCACAACGGTACACTTTCCACACAGAATAAAAGCTCTCACCCATCTATATATATACATAACCATTACAAATCAACCGGAAAATTTCCCAAACCCTCTCTGCAGAGAGCACTCGACAGAGGGAAAACCACTCCCAGCGGACGGGAGCGAACAGCCAACTGCAATAAGCAACTCTCTCGAAAAAAAGAAGAAGAAACATCAGAGAGACAAGGAAAGAAATAAGCGAACCAGCCAACGAAAGGAACGAAGCAAAGTCGTGCTTGCGCTGCAGCGCGGTATAAATATATAGTTTTCGCGCTGCGACAAACTGCGGCGCCAACTCGGTAAATCTCCGCGGGCCGACCTCCGCACGCGCGCAACGGGGACCTTTTATTCCTCCGCATCCTTTTGGCCAAGAGCATAATAGCGAAATCACACACGCGCGCATGTGTGTGTGTGAGGCTCAACTCTGATGGATATATGGAAATTTGTCTATTCGGATATACATTGTACGTGTGTGTATAGGGATGGGCTGCGCGTAAAAGTGAACAAGGTAAGTTTGCGTGTAGCTTTTGTGCCCACTTTTATTTTGTGGATAACAAAAAAAAGAGCGTCTTTCTTCGAAGCGACTGTGATGGATTCGATGCTTTGTGAGCTTTTTGGGGATCGACCACTGATCATTGCGAGGACGAGATGAATCCCGGATTTCGCTGTCGATTTTTTTCTCGAGCCGCGGGAGGGTTCTTTGATCCGGATGGGCTGCGCTTTTTTCTTTATTTATGACTTTCCGGAGTGATGTATACGCGCGGCTTTGAGAGCTTTTGCAGTAGGTGTATCTTTGACTTGATTAAAATGTGTCTTTAGGCTAATATATGTGGCAAGTGCGAGTGTTTAAATGAATCTTTACGCATCTGTACGATACAAACTCGGAATAAAGTACGTCGATTAGCGATAGCATCGGTGTCCGAGACGTTGCGTAATTTAAAGCGCGTTGAAGTAGGTCATCGTAGAGAGGCGCTAAGTTCCGCGAGTCACGTGAGCCGAGTCTCCAGGATGAGCGAAGTGTGGATTATTACTGATATTATATTGATGTAGCCAGCTGACGGGGTGTTTTCCTCTTGTGGCTATCTGCGGGGATGACGGATTGTGATAAAAAATACAATCTCCCTCGATACCCGATCGAATACTTAGCCCCTAGAAACTATCTGTATAAATAGAAAAGTATAGACTCTGCCCTAATTGACCCATTTCCCAAACTGCCCCCTCCGCTGCATTTTCTCACCCTCGGCACTTAAAAAAATAATGCCAAATCTCGTTCACTCTCTCACCTTATTATCACCGGCGGGTAAAACTTCCCCCGTATATATATATAAGTGAGTGAGTAACCGGCGGAGATAAATTTTCGCGAAAGAGCAGTCGCCGTTGCGCAAACAGCCGGGAGAAAGACAACACCCCCGAGGGTCGCTACTGCTACTGCTGTTGACCATATAGGCTCTGCGTCGGCTTGTGGACACAAGTACATATATACAGTATGAAACCGAGGCACCTCTGTGTGTTTTTGCCTTCAAGAAAGAGCCTATATTATGATGGAAAATGAAAGTCTTGTATATATATATATATATATATACACTACACTGCGTACCAAGCTGGAAGTTTATAATTCCAAAATTCAAGAAAGTTCAAGTTAACCTACTAAAGTTGGATTGCTATATACGTACACCCTCTAAACTTTTGACACTCCAATACTGCTCCGTTGTTTTCAAAGCTCTTTCCACTTTACATTGATTACACTTGGCGATTAAATTTTGTTACAAGCACGTATTATACCTCACACAAACAGCCTTACAATACTCCCCCATGGCTTCCTTCATAATCACCGCGACGTACCTTACCGGTACCCGATCGCAATGCGCAACTCTTGCCCTTTTCGCCCGCTCCACTGTACACACACACACACACATACATAAAGCATACAGTATATGTACCAAAGCAGCGAATGTATGCATGCACAGGAGTTGGCGTTCATTTCATACAGCTCGCAGTGTGTACTGACGGCCTCGTTTTTTGCTTTCTGTTGCAGTCTTTCCCAATGTGCCGCCAGCGCCGGGGATGCCGTGCCAGGGCGAGGATCGTGAGTATATACGAATTTTTTGCCATATACTACTTTACTACTACTACTGTGTGTGCGTGGATTTCCGCGCAATTTTTTTTCTCATATGGTACATTCATTCCGCAGCAGCAGCAGCTGATGGGAATCGCGCGGGTAACTCGACGCCTTGTTTACGAGCGCAGCCCTTTCGGCAATCGCGTGTTATGCCACCGAGTTCTCCCTGTACTTCTCGTTTGCTCTTGAGAGACGTTTGATTAAATCTTAAAGATCGCGCGGAAAGAGTTGTTGTTTTTTTTGTAGTTTTCTTCTTTCTTTATATACAGAAAGTAAAAGGTATGATGTTTTGTTTTAATTGAATGATAAGAATTTTAACGGCCTAAGGGATTTCAAGAGAGATATAAAGGGTGCGGGGTGTAAAAGTGGAAGTACATACTATCTAATGTTTCCGGGATAAAACAACTCGCTAATGGCTCTTGCGAATCTTTTTAATTTTTACATATATACATCGAGAAATACGACCTAAAGGTTGGTTTACGATCAACGCCTCAGCTCAACTCGTATAGCAATGATAAAAGAAAAAATTTCTCTTTCATCTTTACAAATAAAATATACGCGCACTAATAAATCAAGCTCCGGCTATATATACACTTCCTCTAACAAACTTCCCAGTTATACAGGTACACACCGCACGAGAGTAAAAAAGAAGGTAACGCGATGTATACACATATAGAGGTATATATAGAGCAACGGTAGCCGTGTTAAGGGCGTTTACCACTCATTAAAGAAAGAGCAAATAAAAACGGAGAGAATCTCGTTAGCCGCTTGCGAATCCTCCTCTCGCGAAGAGATCCGATCCTAATGACATCCAGTATCGTGTGTATAGGTATATATGTGTGCGCGCGTTACGGATCGCCAGCCAGCCTAACGATCAACGCGAGTACCTATATATATACACACTCGACCGGATGCGAGTCTTGAGCTTGTTGCGATGTGGCTGTAATAGAGAATCGCCCATGTGAGTGTGAAACGATTTTTTTTTACTCTTCTGATCAACCGGCGTACTTTTGAAATTTTTTTTGCTTTGATGGCGAGAAGACGTCGGTGTAATGGGAAACTGGGTCGAAAGCCATGATTTACCGGGTCACGTGCGTATTACCTCGGTTTTCACGACGACGCGGTGGCAGCAGCAGCAGTTTAGTGCGGCTGTTCTTTTTTTAACGCGCCAACAAATTCCGTGCACGGATGCAACACATCACCCGCTGTGCTTGTTTTAGTGATTCATTATGTAAGAAACGAGATAAGGGCACATCGGTCAGTGCAGGAAAAAATTGTTTTTTTTTCTGCTTATTTTTTACGCTTGGGTGTAAATTTCAGTTTTGTTGTATAAAGATAAAACGAAGAAAGCAATTTCTGAATCGTTTACCGCGCCGCAGCTCTCCTGATGTCTCGCCTAATGGTATATATACTTGTATATATATATATAAAAGGCGTGTATAGCGAGGAACAAAAAAAGGGATAGGATGTGGGCTTGTTAAGAGTATATATAGGCAAGTGGCAGGAGAGTTGCTCCTTTATTGACTAAAATTGCTTTTACTTTTTCTCCGCAAGTCGAGTATATAGGATATCTCCGGGCGCTATATATAGGTATACCCGTTGCTGAAAAGCAGAGTGGAATTGCCTGGTTCCCGAGGTAAAATAGTCTTGGAAATGAACGGCAAAGGGAAATTGACCTGTTCGCGCGCAGTACACCGTGGTTCATTAGTACTTTTATCTCGTCGAGGTATATTGTACATTTATCTCGTATATATGTATAAAGTTTCGAATTTAATTCGGCTGTATACTAGAATTAACCTATGCGTATATAATTATAAATAAAATATTCTCTCGATAACTTACCTCCGGACGGTATGTGCGACATATTCTGTACAGATGTAATATATATGAGCAGAAAATTCCATGCCAAACTATATATATAAATATATGTAATTCCCGGAATCCGTGTATATCTATATCGCATATATTTACAAACAAGCCCGTTCGAGATTCGCGAGAGCTCTGAAAATCGCTCGAATTCGTATAATTTCCATATCAGTTGACGCTCTCCCCAGTGACGATGGATCAGTACGAGACGGCGGCTTTTCTGCTGCGCTTCCTCACGTGCGGTATACTATCAGGATCGGAAAAAGTTTTCATTTTGTATTTTCTCAAGCACTGACCGACGTTGTTTGCATGAAAAAAAAAACATGCATATATTATCGGAAAAGCCCGCAAACAATTGACCGTCGCGCCCGCTCTGTGTATACCAATAATATATATATGTATATACCGCGAGCGCTAGTATTGTTTCTCCTGCTGCGCCTCGTGTAAATACTCGCAACGATGAGAGTTGAAAAACGTTTAAAAGTCAAGCTAACCTAGTTGTAGCCGCTGTTTCTTCGCAGGCATCATTAATTTATTAAGTAAATTACTAGCGATCGATTGGAATTTCTGCGCTGAGAACATCTGCATGTTTAGATTTCAGTGCATTGGCTTATGCACGTATATTCAGTGTGTGTGTGTTTTGCAGAAATACCTGTATTGGAAAATGGCGCTATTGTTTGATGCGACGCGTTTCATCGGTTTTAAATATCGAACGCGCTACAGCGAAAAGTGTTGATGGTGAACGAGGAATCGAGTGACTGCGTATATGTGCGTGCACCGATTCCGTGAGCCGAGAGTGACGGTAACGACGTTATTTTTCTTTCAACTCTATCGGTTGTTTTAATCTGCGTAATGCAAAATGCTTAATTGCCCAATTTTACTCGTGTATATTCGCGCTACTCGTGTATAACCGCAGTTTTGAAAATTGATTTTTTTTAACCTCGTTACGGTGCAGTAATTAAACTTCGAATTGCATGACGTTGAGATACTGAATTATTACTAGATGCCTTCGCATGGGTTCTAATCGTGCATTCGATATACTGATATCATTAAAGGACCCGTCATAAATAATAACCTAAGATCACGGCATCCTTTTATACGCTAAGTCCTGACCGAAAAAATACAAATATCGTGGCCCTCCGGAAAGAAGTATATCCATCTGCGCGGAGGTCAGGAAAACAAAGCAACAACAACAAAATGAAAGAATGAACCGACAGCCACAAAAGGATCCTCCGCGTAATCGCGAGCGATTCTTCGGAGGATAATTCTCTTTCCACCCTCTTCTGCGAGAACTCGGCTCTTCGCGACCGCTGTATATATACCTTTTTTTGTTCCATCCCTGTATATAGATATATATTCCACTATTATATATACTTGTGCTCTCATCTTTTTGCGTGAAAATCGCGCGCGTTTTTATACTACGCGAAACTTTCGTTAATTAACGCGTCGTCCGATTTACGAGTCGCCCTATATATATAATCGCGCGGAGGACGCCTCTAACGAGGGGCAGGTGGAATAAATTTGCCTTTTTTTTCTTCTATGGATCCTCCCTATATAGACCGACACGGTATTGTCTCTTTGATGCGTTGGTGTGGGAAATAACGGTCGAGGCTGCTTCTGATATCAGACATTTTATGCGTGTATGCCCCCGGGGAGAGAAAAATGTTTCTGGAGCTTGATGAGTGTTTTTTTTTTCAGCGTGAAACCCAAAAACTTATTTACATAATTAAGAGCAATGGTATTCCGAATGTTAATTAAAAGCTTTGACGTTCCCAGAAAAACTCTGTATATTAAAAGTATAAAAATGTTGAAAATAGCTGTGACGTTTAACAGCAGTTGAACAAATTGAATTCCCTTGTATACAGTATATATACACACAGCTACCGAATTGTGCAGGTGTACTGACCGTGCAAAAGCTTTATCCGCGATAAAATGTGTACCCTCTTGACGTATATAACACGTCTACACACACGCATACAGTAGCATATGAGTATTATATATATATATATTCTGGGCTGAACGTATGTGCCGGTGCTAAAGCAAATGTATTTTCTTATCAAAAGGGAATATCTACAGACGTGGCGCACGCAGATGGAGAAAGCTTTATCGGGTGAACGGACACATTTTCCAGGCTAAACGATTCAACAGGGTAAGGAATTTTTTGTATACAGCGTATTTGGTTTTCATTGCATTTATTACGGGCCCAGAGAGGCTTCATCGGTATAGCCTAATTTTTGAATAAAGTCCCGCGTGGATGTGTACGCGTGCGTTTATATTATACATATATAGGCGTTCAGCTACTTAAAATTTTTCTCGGTATACTAATATTTTATATATGCGTTAAATATTGTTTCGAGAGCGTAGAGCGAGTGCAAATTCTAGGATGGATTTATACTTTGTGTTTTGCGGAAAATAAATTGTCGAGACCGGTACTCGATCAAAACGCCCTTTCTCCGCATGCAAAATTATGCAAAGCATTCCGTAATAATACGCTGGCAAATTAACGAGTATCGCAAAAGGCAATCTTCTTCGTTATATTATTACGTTAAAGATATACGGCATATGAAGAAAATATCTCTGATATACGCTGAAAAAAAATTGTTGCTGCGCTACGCGATCGATCCCTTACTTAAGCGGAAAAAGCGCAAGAAATTTTATATGGTCTACTGCTCGGAAATTTTCATTGTTACAACGAGGTTTCGCACAAAAAAAATTACTCAGATCAACGATCAATGCAACGGTGCGCAATTATAAAATGTGAATGTATATACCCTCTCCAGATAAAATATTCAATCTCCTTTGCAACAAAGTGAATTATTACCACCCCTACGTTCACATATTTCAATACATATATCTAACCTTTAAAAATCTTCCTTAAAAACAGCGAGCCTTCTGCGCGTACTGCCAGGACCGTATCTGGGGTTTGGGCCGCCAAGGCTTCAAGTGCATCCAGTGCAAGCTTTTGGTGCACAAAAAGTGTCACAAAGTCGTACGCAAGCCCTGCCTAAGTCAACAGCAGCAGCAGCAGTCGAGCGGCACTTTAGGCGAGCAGCAGTCCGGCGAACGCAATGGCGAACAGACTCAACCGGACTCGCCCCAGTCGAGTCCACCCGGTGGACACCACCACGAGGACGAAAGCGCCGAGCCGTCCACCGCTGAGGAACATGCCTATCGCAACCGTGAGTTCTTTTCTTTTTATTTTCTACTCGAACTCTACGCAGCGTAAAAATTATACTAAACGAGGTATAGGCGAGTATTGCAATTCTTTTTGTCGGCGTGGATAAAACGGTTATGCGAAAGAGGTATTCGCGAAATTTCTGAAGTATTTTCAACAGTCTGCCGGATGTATAAAGCTTCTTCTTCTTTTTTTCTTCTTCGAAAAGGGAAAATTGCGCCCAGAGGAGGAGTATTCGCGCTGGGTTTATTAAATCTCGAAGCGTATATCCTCATTGATTGAATTTTCGCGGAAGAGAAGAGCAAGAATTTCGCAGAATAATAAGAGTAGCGGAATAAAATATTAAATTCAACTCCGCAGTTTCAGCATAATTCTCCCCTGCCCTGCAGAATCTAGACCGTAAACCCAGTTTCCTCTCATATATACAACGAGCCTCGCGTATATCCCGTCGATGTTATCGCTTGTACTCGAGACAAGTAGCTCCACATGCCTTTTTTCTCTCTCCTTCTCTCTTTCCCTTTCTGCCAGGAAAAAACGGCTTATATGCAAAGAGGACCTTATACTAAAACTGGCACTTGCTGAAAGTTCAGAGCCAGACGTTTGCTTTTAATTTTATCCCCGGGACATGCTAAGAATATTTCCGTGCAGCTTTAGTATATACTGGAGAGTCGTTTTTTCTTGTTTATTTGGAAAATACACTCCACTCAAGAGCCAGCTAATGATTAGACATTTAATTTGAAAAGTTGTTTTGCTTCATAATATAAAATCCAATCCGTTTCGTCGATAAAAAAGCTCCAAAACTATATAAAGATCTATTTTCATTATTGAATGGTATTTTTGAACCCGTAGGAGCAGCGAGCGACGTGGAGGGCGAGGAGCTGGCCCTGGACGAAATGGCCGGAGCAGAGGGTGCAACCGACCGGCAGTACAGCCTGTCGGACTTTGAGCTGATCCGCGTGATAGGCCGAGGCTCGTACGCCAAGGTCCTCATGGTCGAGCTCAAGCAGACGAAACGCATCTACGCGATGAAGGTGATCAAGAAGGCACTGGTCACCGATGACGAGGACATCGACTGGGTTCAGACGGAGAAGCACGTTTTCGAGACCGCCTCGAATCATCCCTTCCTCGTGGGACTCCACTCCTGCTTCCAGACACCGTCCAGGCTCTTCTTTGTCATCGAGTTCGTACGCGGTGGTGATCTGATGTTCCACATGCAGAGACAGAGACGACTGCCGGAGGAACACGCGAGATTCTACGCGGCGGAAATCAGTTTGGCTCTTAATTTCCTGCACACCAAAGGTATGCGAGGCTCTTCTCTTAGTGTTTTCGCGTTCGATTTGGAAAGGGGACAAACTGTTATTCGCAAATTTTTTTACGTGGATTTGAAAGACTTGCGTCGGAGTGTCAGGCATGATGTATAAACGATAAGTCTGAGTAGAGTGTGATTTCGTTTGTTTGATAATTTTTTTGCGCACATATGTAATCTGATAACCCGGTATCTTTCACTAATGTAAGAGTTCTTGTGTACAACGTTATCGGAGCGCGAATAATAAAGATTATTACTTGAGATAAGATCGGTGTGCGAAATCGTGTTTCGCGTCTGTTCTTTTTTTTGACAATTTCGAATTATATTAATAAATTTGAGAAACGCGTTGGAGAGTATTCCATGAAATATTGATATTACTTTTGACGGACATAAATGAAAACGTGCGATTGTTCAATAAAAGCATTGGATTCTGCAGAAAGTTAAATTATAAATTTCCGCTTGGTCGAACTTGTTTGATTAAAAGCTTCGTAAAAGCTCTGAAATTTAAAATTAATAGAGGGCTTTTCATCTCGCAAGGATACTTTTTCTCGAAAAATAAAACCTTTTTAAAAATCTACAGTTATATCCAGAAAAATGTATTAAAAGCCATTTGAATTTCTCTTTCTGATGCTTCTTTGAAACTGCACTTGGAAAATCTACAAAAATTCATTAAAACTAAAGCTCCATCGATATAACTGGGTCAGAGAACTAAAACGTCATCTCTCCGTTCCAGGAATAATCTACCGTGATCTAAAGCTGGACAACGTGCTTCTGGACCACGAAGGCCACGTTAAGTTGACGGACTACGGGATGTGTAAGGAGGGGGTACGCGATGGCGACACCACCGCTACTTTCTGCGGTACACCAAACTACATCGCTCCGGAGATCCTTCGTGGCGAGGACTACGGCTTCTCGGTCGACTGGTGGGCTCTAGGCGTACTCGTCTACGAGATGCTCGCCGGGCGAAGTCCCTTCGACATAGCTGGAGCCAGCGAGAATCCTGATCAGAACACCGAGGACTATCTCTTCCAGGTTATCCTGCAGAAGACGATAAGAATCCCGAGATCGTTGTCGGTGAAGGCGACCTCGGTCCTCAAGGGATTCCTCTGCAAGGATCCGGCCGAGAGATTAGGATGCGGAAGGCACCCCAACGCTTTCTTAGACATTATGTCGCATGCGTTCTTCAAGGCTATCGATTGGGATATGGTGAGAGCTTCTGCTCATTTATTGTAATCTTTGTGTATTATTCATACGGATATACATGAAATGCGCTACGAAACGTTAAGCTTTTTAGATCGCTTAATTTCAAATAACAGCTGCTACGAGACTAGATATGACGAATGCAAACATGCAGCAGTGCGCCACGTGCAACCCAATTTCTCTACCGTCCAACTCTCCTCTCGAAATTCCCAACACGAAGCAAGCCATGTATTTTCGTACCTCCCCGAATCTTTATTTCGTTCGTCCGCCTACCATCGCTTCACTCTTTTTTTTTTACTAAGCAGCCGTTTCTTTATGATGTATGTTGCAGCTGGAGCAGAAACAGGTCACGCCGCCCTACAAGCCGCAGTTGGATTCCGATCGCGATTTGGCAAACTTCCCGCCTGAATTTACGGACGAGCCAGTGTATCTCACACCCGATGATCCGTAAGCCACTTTTACCTCTGTTCTATCTTCTTACCCAGTGCGCCTCGAGCTGCACCGAAATTTACATGACCTGTGCGACGACGTTGCGCCCAAATAATGCTCGCAGATTCGTCTCCGGATTGTACATTGTTAAAATGTCTGACGCTTGACTCGCACGATTTACCGCCGAAGCCGCTGAATTATACATTCGCGTTTATCCAAAGTTCCTAGCCCGAATGCGAATGAGTTCTGATGATTTTCTTGGCTTTCTTGTGTAAATGGGTTCGGCTCTCAAACTGCTGCCAAGCACGTTCTCTAATAATTTTGAAATACTGCGTTCTTCAGAGACTTCTTACTCTTTTATGCAGAGTCCAAAAGTTGCGCTATCATAAATATTAAATTTCAAAATCATCTCATGTAGTACAGTATTCTTGTTCTCCGTCGAATGCGCATATACGTGCAAGTCCATTATCTTATTGATCTGACGTTTTCCAGGCGAGTCATCGACAGGATCGACCAGACGGAGTTCGAGGGCTTCGAGTACGTGAATCCGCTGCTGATGTCCCTCGAGGACTGCGTGTGACAAGAGACTCCAAGCTTAGAGTCCTGCAGCGAGGAAGAGCACCTCGCGGTCGTCATCCAGCAACAGCATCACCAGTACCATCACCACTACATCCCCCCGAACGTTGCCGTCAACCTCACCGCGGAGGAGCTCCTGATGCAGCAGCACGAGGAGCATCACCGTCAGCTGCACCAGCGCTACATGTACGAGTTGCAGGACCGGCTGGCGATGCTGCACTTCAACGTCGCCGACAGCAGACCCCGACATCCACCTCTCGCTCTTCCTACCGACTACCAGCAGCAGCAGCAGCATCAGCAGCAACTGTTCATGAGATACCTACAGAGCGACGACAATTACAACGAGTACAGCCTGCCGCCACCGCCCATCGCCTTTCGCTACGAGAGCCCGAGCTATTCGAGATCGCTCAGCATCACCGATCCGAGCTACGACTCGTTCAACTCGAGCAACAACATGAACAACAACAACAACGAGTCGGGCTCGCTAATCGGAAGCGTCTTCGACGAGAACGATTACGACGACGTTGTGGAGGAGGATAGCCCCAAGAAGGGCCTGCTCAAGCAGATGTTCTGTCTTCCCATGAAGTAGAGCGATTTTTTTCCTCATTTTTAATCGCTCCTGAAAATCGTATCGTTCATTGTTGTAGTAATCAAACACGGAAAGCAAGTGCCCTCGGAGTCAAGGAGGCATTATGATCTCACGTGATGACGTAAATTAGGATTTTTCGTGAAATGTTGACGTCTGCATCAATCACGTGGAGAGTAATTGAAGTATTCTTGAGAAGGTGATTTTCCGAATGACTCAGGCTGTACATCTTTGATCGTGGGTGGGATTATTGATAAATGGCAAAACGTGCCATCAAAAGTAGGTTACGAGTGTTGTAAACGAATAGCGCGATGAGCCGCGGGGATGTACGTGTTTGGCATGATATTGGGAGAGAGAGAGATACATTTACCTAGAGTTAAAGAATTGATGCATAGATGAACGAGAAACAAAAGAGAGAATACAATCATACACTTAAAATGCAGAATTATATTTTTCGTCGCTGTACGGGGCGTATGACTAAATTGATGGAATTTAACAAAGAAGATTTATTGAAATTGTATATGGTCTAATTTTTACGATGAAAGACTTAACTTTATAGGCCGGTCGCGGGGCTCTCGAGGACGGATCCGCAAGCTTTCGGAAGTGCGAGATTTCCAGAAGGTTTTTCAATGAATTTTTTTAATTTTGTAAATACGACAATGACGAACTGCCGAAAGTCTGACGTGACAGCCCAAGATCTCGCATCTCGCTGGTTTGTAGAGGAATTTTTTTTAGAAGTATATATTATATATGATTTTTATTACGTATATTCCTAGCGTGTAGGCAATTTTTGTAACCAATTAGAAAAGAGAATCATCCTTCAGTTTCGAGGAATTTCGTTTCTCACGAGACAAAATATAAAACAATCATTCCGAATTTTACGTATGTACTTAATAAAAGAAATGTAACAAAGTACTCTGCTCCGCTGTTGGGTTATCGCGACTTTGTTTTCGAGATTTTTCAATGTGTCTTTTTTGCCTGTTCTCCGTCGCGAATGCACGAGCAAAAGGGTATCGGACTGTTTGCGATACTCATCATTCCAGTGCACTCGATTAGCTTGTGGTCACACACATGAACTATATCTATGGCAGCGTTTACACAAGTATCTTCTCTGCAAAGAGCGACCCTAAATAAAATCACATACTTTCGTTGATTTATCGTTTTTCCCGTTCATTTCATATACGATTATACAATCTAAATAAAAATATGATATTACTTATTGCTTTTAAGCACATGTGTTGTGAAACTATAGGCACTTAACGGCAGCTACTCGATTTATTCTTATAATGCTGCGAGCGCGATTACGATTTACATTCCGAAATTCTTGGCTTTTGTATGAGACCTGACGTAGGCGAATTGGGTATTGATAAATTTTTACATACTATACAATATGTATAACAAGCAAGATGAAATAATAAGCAAATTTGTTCCATATAAAGCTCATAAATAGTGCCACTTCGTCAAACGAACCAAGTGGTATTATTGTATTAAAATTCTAATAATCGAACAAATGAAGTCGTATGCAGTATATACAAAAAAAAATAGTCAACGCGATTTTAATACAGTACGTTGCGTTGACGTTTGTTAAAGCACTTAGGAGACATTATAAATACGCCTGTATATAGGAAAAGAAAAATAAACTTAAAAAATGATAAAAAATAAAATGATTGAGATTTAAGGAGCGGGTATTGAAAAATTGTGCGCGTATTTATGAGATTACGATGAGGAAAAATGGAAAGCGGGTCTGTAGCTATACTGTAATATAATGAATTGAAAGGAAAAATAGAAAAGCCGGGTGGAAAAATGAAGAAGAACTAGTTATTATTATTGCGATACAATGATATTATATAGATTTACAGATTAAGAATTCAGATTTAACATAGAGCCATGGTGCTTGTAATATGGATATATATTGGAGTTTAAACGATTTAGAAACACTTCGGCGTTCGCCAAACGATTTGGCAGCATAAAACCAAAGTTTTATAATGGAAAAACAAGAGCGCAAGAGTGCGAACGATCTGCGCCACTTTCGTGGATCGTTTTCAGCAATCGCGCCCTCGCTGATGCGTTTCTACCAAATTAGTATTACGTGTTGTAGATTGTCGGTATTCAACAATCTATTGATACTACACGTGTAAAGGTAAAATCGACTGTGGCTTCGTGATCGGGATTGACGATGATTAAAGAATATTAAAGGCGAAATGCTAGATTTGAATTGTTGCGAATATATATGAACAATGGATGTCGAGAGGTAGTAAATTGTGTCGTGACTTGTGACAAAAGCGTTAGGTTGAAAAGCTGGTGTCTGAAAAATTAACTATGTTGTTCCGATATGTTTCAAAAGATAGACATATAAGAAGAAGATTGTGAATTCGAATAAGCGCTTATATTATCCCGTTATTCCGGTCATGATTATAAATGGAACACATTGATTACTGTTATAATGAATTGTAAAATCAACGTATAATGGCCTCGTAATTATCGATTATATCAAATGCGGATTGTATACTTGTGAGAAAGAGAGAATTGTATCGAAGTGTTACTAAACATATGTGGCCGTTGATGGTATTTTTATAAAGTTTAACTTGCGTTTCGATCGGTATTGTATACAAATTATAACGAAGAGAAAAATGTTTATTGTTAAAATCAATGAATTATCCGATTATATATGTGTTCGGGAGAGGCGAGAGAATTGACATAAAAGAAAAAATTGTCGCGCATATATAAAATAGTATGACATTTGTTCCTGGAGAGGGCGTAAGAAAAGTTGCGAGAAGCGTTATTTCAAAAGAGCAAATAGTTATATTATATAATCTGTAAATAAACAAAGAAAGAAATATTGTTCGAAATGTCCTGTCAGAGCGGTAAAAATCGGAAGAGCAAATATATATATACGGATTTTCGTTTTACCAGCGAAAGATGCAAAACACAGCGCGTTAAATAATATTTGTCGTAGGATAACATATACATGCATATATTTTAAACAAGCAAAAAAGTAAAAAAGTATTATAATCGCCAGAAAGGTTTATTATATGCGGGAGTTGCGGGAAAAGGCTCATGGAAAATTGTAACAGATGAATTGTAATATGAAATCTTATATATATATATACACACACACACACAATTGCAGATAAAGAGACATACTTATACGCGAGGAGGATTATAGAAATTATGAAAGATTGCCAATCTGCGATTCTAAAAAAAACGTTGCTACTGTATCGAGGATATGCGAATTTTGCAAAGGCCTGACATGTTTAAAAGAACAGTAGGCCAATTTTAATATTTACCTACATTTGCGATACACGTATCCGCTCGACAAGTTGTAAGATAAATTCGGCCTCTGTCGCACTGCGAGTTTTTAGTTAGAGAATCCATTGCATATAGTTGACTGGACAGAGGGTTGATTACCGTAATTAGTTCCCACGTAGTCTTCCACCAATTGAGATTTTTCGTAATTTTTGAAAAGAACGAGTGTACCATTGTCTGCTATCTATATGTGCTAATAATATATTATTATACAGATTTTTGTTAAAGATCAAACACACATTGTCAAACGATCGTTTGAATAGGTGCTATAGCTGTGACGATACACAGCAATGATTGTAATATGAAAATCACCGAGGATCGTTTTGTAGGTATCGCGTGTCGGCTAAGTAAAAACTCGTCAGTGCTGGTCGTCCTTATTCGAAACTCTCGGGTATAAATTACCTATATTAAATATTACCTCCGATAAATATTACATTACTTTATGCACGCGGCGCTTGTTTGATTTCTTTATACATGTTAACATAATTTATTTACATTATTAAAGTTTATCTCAACAACATTGCTGTTGCAGTGAACACATCACCTATTGCGTATATGTTATTGATTCATTAATTATACCGGTAATATCCATTTATTGTTTATTGTCTAATATATACCTTTATTGATCTAACATGGATTATTTTTTGTATACCATTCGCTGAATTAGTATTTACTTTTCAGAAAAATAAACTTTAGCATAAAATATTCACGAACAAATGTATTCTTTATTTATATATAATCCTTGAATCCTAATTTCCGTAATGGTTTCAAGCACGTAATTCTCTTTCCAGCCTGCTGTAACAGATATTTCTTTTCTATTTTTCCACTGCAGTCTTCGTTTTTTAAATCTTTCCCGCAGTTTATCTATGCATGCGCAGCATTAAAACAGTTTACTCCACTAAAAATATTGAAAAAAAATATAGAACATGAGCAACACTGCACTAATAAATCTTAATTATTAATTGTTATGATATACGATTATTATTGTTCACAAACAAATGAATATAATATGTTGAAAACGCCACAAGCTGTAGTACAATAGACCCTATTCCCAGCAGCTACATAAACCCACAAAGCGCGTAATAAAGTGATTTATTTTCCACACAGTATACGCACTCAGCATCTCTCGCGTTCAAACGACCTGCGATATCCTTTCGTATCGCGCGATTCGCGCCTGCGCAGAAGTCGACATCTCCGGGGGCAGCAGTGCGCCGGCAAGACGTCAGTCGGCCGATGGCGTTGCGCTCGAGAGAATCCGTATGTGTCGCGAATCGTAGTCACGATGTTTGCGCCACGGACATCCATTGCGTCTCGAAGGTGTCGAGACGTAGGCCGTGGACCACAGCTCTCCTCCTTGTCAACGACGTTTCAGCTCCCGGGGACGAGACAGAGAACCTCGTCGTCGGCCCATCGACGAGGTTTGCGAGGAAGGTGGTTCGACAAGTAGATTTGCTAAATAATGGGGCCGCCAAAGCGATTCAAGAAGGACACAGGTAGACCTAACCTAAAAAAATCTTAGGGCTCGCCTTTATACCTATGTATATATATGTCATATCTTTTCGGGGAAAAGAATGAGTACAGTTGGTGGGTCTGTTGTGGGTAGATCGGGGGAGGTCGAAGCGGCGAAAGGAGGATCATCATGATCCAGATTACAATGATGACGATGGGAATGACGACGCTGAGACTGAGGGTATCCCCGATGCTGCCAAGAACGATGTCGAGAAACAGGATAACGGCGCGATCGAGGACGAGTACGGCGCCAAGGACTATCGCTCGCAGATGATCC
Source organism: Muscidifurax raptorellus (assembly GCA_020010945.3). NCBI lineage: Eukaryota > Metazoa > Arthropoda > Insecta > Hymenoptera > Pteromalidae > Muscidifurax > Muscidifurax raptorellus. The sequence continues at coordinate 32,595,251 of CM052079.1, forward strand.
TAAAACCTGACAACGAATCCAGACCATTGTGGGTTGTACGTAGACCAGTTGATATCAACCTCGAGAGAGGAATGGTATGGTTTCTTAAGCAAGTGCTTTGTTGATTGTAGGCACCGAATGGTCATATCTTCTTGGAATCTTTTTCACCCGTTTATAAGCACGCGCATGATTTTCTCATTGCGATTTCGGAACCAGTCTGTCGTCCGGAACACTTGCACGAAGTAAGTAAAGTTGTCACTGAGTACAAATTGACGGAAGAAATTATTGAGAACTATGATTATGGAAATGTACATTATTTTGTAGTACAAGTTGACAGCTTATTCGCTGTATGCTGCTGTTAGCGTGGGTCTTCAAACACATGACATTATTGAATATTTGAAAAGACTGAGCAAAACAAGCATTCCCGATGGTATTATAGAATTTATAAAGCTTTGTACTTTGTCGTATGGAAAAGTAAGTTTTGCCTGTTCATATTAAGGTATACTTTTTGCATGTAACGATTAACTTATTTGTCTTTTTGAACAGATTAAACTTGTTTTGAAACACAACAAGTATTTTGTCGAATCGCCTTTTCCAGAAGTCTTGCAAAAGTTATTGAAAGATCCTGTTATTCAAGAATGCAGGTTACGAAAGACGGTCGATGATACGGCCAAAGACAAAGATGGTTTCATTACAAATGTTTTGGCTAAAACTAAAGTACCACAGGTATGTATTGTCTAATAGCTGGCATAGTAATATTTTGTTTAAGCTAACCCCCAAAATGAAATTTTTTAGTTTGGGGCAAAAACGGTCACAAATTTACCACAACCTGCTGTAGCAGGTGCAACTACGCTGGCTACTGATGGTTCAGTAAATCAAGCAGAAGAAGAAAAAGTTCCTGATGATATAACTAAATTTTATGATAAAATTGATAAAGAGGATGAGGATGAAGAGGAGCAAGAATTGAAGACTGTTAGTTTCGAAGTTAATCAAGAAAAAATTGAAGTGCTTCAAAAGAGATGCATTGAATTAGAATATCCATTATTAGCAGAGTATGATTTTCGTAATGATACTGTAAACGAAGATATCAAGTGAGCATACTTTTTCTTTTAATCTTCTAGTGATTATACCATTTTTATAAATAAATTTGTTCATTTTTCAGCATTGATTTAAAACCATCTACTGTTTTGAGGCCTTATCAAGAGAAAAGTTTGCGTAAAATGTTTGGAAATGGTCGTGCAAGATCTGGTGTGATTGTATTACCTTGTGGTATGCTATTGATTTTCAAATTCACATTATTAGTACATACCATGGATAATTATTAAATCACTGTTAATTTTCGCAGGTGCTGGTAAAAGTTTAGTAGGGGTGACAGCATGTAGTACAGTAAGGAAGCGAGCGTTAGTTTTATGCAATTCTGGCGTATCAGTGGAACAATGGAAGCAGCAATTCAAAATGTGGTCGACTGCTGACGATTCTATGATTTGCCGATTTACTAGTGAAGCCAAAGATAAACCAATGGGTTGTAAAATTTTAATTACGACTTATTCAATGATAACACACACGCAAAAAAGATCGTGGGAAGCTGAGCAGACAATGAAATGGCTGCAGGATCAAGAATGGGGAATCATGGTTCTAGATGGTTTGTTCACGTTACGTATTTATAAACTGTTGTGAATTTACAGAGGTAAAAAGTTGCTATATTACCGCTTTGTTCATATTTTTAGAGGTACACACAATTCCAGCAAAAATGTTCCGAAGAGTATTAACGATTGTTCAGTCTCATTGTAAATTGGGATTAACAGCGACCCTTTTGAGAGAGGACGACAAAATTGCCGATCTTAATTTCCTCATTGGGCCAAAGCTTTACGAAGCAAATTGGTTGGAATTGCAGAAGAATGGACACATTGCAAAAGTACAGTGCGCTGAAGTCTGGTGTCCAATGACTCCTGAATTTTACAGAGAATATCTGAGCTGCAAAATGACTAGAAAACTGGTAAACTGTTTTAGACAATTTTTTCGACAAGTCATAAATATTATTTTTGTACCCTGATGTATGTTCTATATAAATACTTTGTTTTAGCTTTTATATGTGATGAACCCAAATAAATTTCGTGCTTGTCAGTTCCTGATACGTTATCACGAAAGGCGTGGTGACAAAACTATAGTTTTCTCAGACAACGTATTTGCTTTGAAACATTATGCCATCAAGATGAATAAACCTTATATTTATGGACCCACCAGTCAGGTGAATAAAAATTGTATTATAATATTGAAATACTTATCGATCCAAATTATATCTTATAATTGTATTTTCAGGGTGAAAGAATTCAAATTTTGCAAAACTTTAAGTACAACACGAAAGTGAATACGATTTTCGTGAGTAAAGTCGCGGATACATCTTTTGATTTGCCAGAGGCCAATGTATTAATCCAAATTTCTTCACATGGTGGATCTCGAAGACAAGAAGCTCAGCGACTTGGTCGAATTTTGAGAGCTAAAAAAGGTAATTTAAAGTGCATGAATACAAAGGGTGCAGCTCGATTAGCTAAAGTAGTAGACATAATTTAATAAAATAATTTTAAAATATTTTTTGCAGGAGCTATTGCTGAGGAATACAATGCCTTCTTCTATACATTAGTTTCGCAAGACACTATGGAGATGAACTATTCGCGAAGGAGACAGCGTTTTCTTGTTAACCAAGGTTATGCTTACAAGGTCATCACGAAGCTTGCTGGAATGGACGATGTAATTATTGCATTGCTCTAGTTGCTTATTCAATATAGGTGAATAATCATTTATTTTGAACTAATTACGTGAAACTTGTAATACACAGGAGCCAGACATGATGTACAAAACGCGAGAAGAGCAGGGTCAATTGTTGCAACAGGTCTTATCCGCAAGCGATGTTGATGCGGATGAAGAGAGAATTCCTGGTGAAGGACCTCGACCGGTACGTACATTCATTTATATTCGTATTTCCTGCTTATAATGCTGAAATATTATTTCTTATATAATTTTTACGAATATATCATGCGAATCGCAGTACATAAATGCATTAAACAAATCATAACAGCACAAGCATATTTTAAAAATTACGTAAACCTGTCATCGTTCATAACGGTTGCATCAATGTATCATCAATCCATTTATAATCAACAAATTGATGCAACTAAACTATAAAATTTGTCACATTTCCTAAAATCGGAGTACAGTGACACTCCCCAATTAGATTAGAATGTATGGATCCTAACACACACCTTTTGTCCAGACGAATGACCTTATCACTTTAAGTAAATAAACGCACCAGCAGAGTGATTTTTGTATACTCTCGAGTGTAAAAAGGCGCTATGGTTACTTAAAAGATACGAAACGCGAACCAGATTATCAAGCTCGCTGTGTCCGATAACGTAAGGCAATCACGTTAGTTCATATATAAAAATTTGTAAATAATACAGAAACAGTTCCTTTACTTTTATCGATCAATAGTGTTGGTAAGATTATTCATCACGATAGAAAATAAGGTTTAGATTTAATTGAATTTGATCACTTACATTTTTTACTGATCTGACTTATTTTTCGAAGTGTTAGATATTTTCGTTTTATTCGCTCATTCAAATTTGTATTTTATCGTTAAAATTGCTACACTAATCATCACATAAATAGAAGAGACTGCACCTTGCATTAATTGTATGCACCATTCTTCAAAAGCACACCGAGTATAACTCTTTCAGTCACATACATATAATGGTGCACATATAAGGCATCAAGATTAAAGGAAAAATACATAAATTTGCAGATGGTTCGCAAGACCGGCAACATGGCTTCGCTATCTGGGGCTGACGATGCTGTTTACTACGAATATAAAAAATCCGCAGCATCCTCCACTGCGAACAAACACCCGCTGTTCAAAAAATTCAGGACCTAGTTCGCCATTACTAAGACTTTCATCCTTTACTATTATTTCAAAATAAATATTGTTGTTTAATAAATTAATTTATGTAAAAATATAATCGCGTGTGTAAATAAAAGTTCAGAAGACTCGTGATTCTCATTTCTAAATTGAGTGTTCTAATTGTTGTTCATTGATTACCTACATTATCACCAGAGTGAGTATTCCGAGATAAAATGTGGTGATGGGGCTCTTTGTTTTCCGCAAAGGCGGTCAATAAATCAGAGAAGAGAAAACAAACAATGTAGTTTACATTCCAAGGTATTATTTCTCGTTTTATTAGAGAATTGTGTAAATAAGAATTTTCAGCATTGTTTTCAAGAAGCTTTGGTACTTTTTGTTATATAGTGCATGTGAGTTTCAAAAATTTTAGACGTTATTGTACAAATATTCTTATGAGTGCTGATTGCTCTTCTCCTAAAATATTACGAATAATCCCTCTTTTTCTCAACGCGCGTAAAATCGTAAAGCGTATACGTACATCACGTTTTTTCAACACTCAAAAACTGATAGTTGTAGTTCGATACTCCAAAAGAAACAGTGCCAATAAATCAACCCGCAGAATAATAATAAAAAAATTCGAGTCTCGTTGTATCATCACAGCGTGTATGCTCGGCTAACTCGAGCTGCGCTTCAAATTCCAAACGGAAAGTGAACGTGAAAGTATTTTTTATTATCGCGCCTCGGAAAACGTGACTATCGTCCGATTGCATCTGCCTGTCTAGCCGCGGTGAACGCCTCCCCGGAAGCGTCATTGGAGAGAGGGAAAGCGCGAAAGAGTGACGTTCAGCTGAAGCGATTTTCCGAACACGATTTCCTTTATTTGTGTAGTCGTAGTTTGTGTGTTGTGTGAATCAGTGAATAGAGAATCGCACGCTGGATTCGATATAATATTTTTTTTTCGTTTTTTGACGCGAGACATTGACAGGTGATTTGTAGATTTGAGTTTAGTTGTCTGGAATCTGCATGATTTATTGCTAGAATGATCGAAAAAAATTGTTAGAGTTGTCGTGGATTGTGTACATCTCCATGCATTTATTTAGCAATTCAATTGCTAGCATCAATTTTCTTGTGGATTATCGTAATGTAGCAATTAACAAACGATAATAGTTATTTAAGCTTCAACGCCATTTGATGATTATGACGATGCGGTATTCGCATAATGGAGTAACGTCACAGTAACCTCTCGAGTAAATAGTTCAAATACCAGCTTTGATCCCGTTGGCATTACCCAATAACCTTGACTGAGGGTTACAGTAATGCTTGATATGCTAATATATACATATATAGAAGAGCTTTGATGAATTTTTGGAAGAGAATTCAGAGAAGCAGATTAAAATGAATTAGCGTCAAATTTTGACCTATATACGATGATATGTGATAAAGTCGGAGTAAGTAAGTTATTATAAATTCTAAAATATGGGGGGGGGGGGCGTCCAGTATGTGTAACTTGATTTGGAATTTTCCTTTTTTATATAAGGCGTGATAAACAAAAGTTGCAGAATCATAATTCTAATTATTATTATTGTGTGGCGCGTAACAAAAAATGTGTGAATGTTTTATAATATTTGATTTTTGGCGCATTTTGTGCATCGGCTGCTAATGCTCTTCTGCAAGAAGCAGTATTGGATTAGTACGTCACGTTACAGTCGCGAATAAGTCCGTTTTAGTAACAGGTAGCCGAGACACGTGAGCTTGAAAACGAAAGCAGATCATGATGTATGGTATTCTATGAAACTGACATACCGAATAGGTCGAACAATCTAATATTCAAGTTATCGATGTCAAGCACAACATTTTTTGCGACGATTTTCAGTCCAAATAATATACACAAATGTATTTAGAGACATCACATTGTAAATATTTTTAAATGTAAACATTGTTTTAATTTAATTTAATATTGAAATAAACACGTTGCCTCAACTATTTGTCTCTCCAATTGGAGCAAACTAAGAAATCATACGATTGCTGAAGCTACATATCAACGATAAAAACAACTATATAAAAACAGTAACTTGTGCAATTCCTGATACTAGACGGATGCCGAAGTCTACGCACAAACACCGTAAAACCGCAAAAAGCCCGTCTCGCCGTATTCGCTATGATCTACCAAAAATTTTCCCTTCACATCCGCACAGCACCGCTCGCGCTTCCTTTCGCGCAAACGTTCAGACGCGCTCGCCGATTGCACAACTCCAACATACATCACAATCGAATCTGCCCCTAAAAAATATTCGCACAACCCCTGTAAATTCGCAGTCACGAAACCCGTCACACTCGATACCTGCACAGCTATATTACACAACATATATCGCATACACGATACTCCCGGACGATCGCAGCATGTGCACAGCAGCAGCAGCGCGCTGCTCGGCAAAATTTGCGCGCATGCACTGTGCAGCTCAACGTCCCCCTGTCCGCAACGGCGGAATGCGAAGAGGGGAGAGAGCAAGACCTGAACTCCCACAAACACACTCGCGCCTGTATATAAGTATACGTGAAACCTGCGCTGCAGGCAGCAGTGCTGCAAGCTGTTGCCACTGTATCTATACGCGCGCGTGTGTGTGTGTGTGTGCGCGGATAAGGACGGAAAGGTGGGGCGTCTGTCCTGGCGCGTTCGCGGTAAGGAAGCAGCGCGCAAGAGAGTGCCGAATCGACCGTTCGCCGCTTCGGTTCGCAGTATAGCCGGTCTGCGCAGTAGTAACAGTCTGCAGATCAGACAGAGAGTGAGAGCGCGAAAGTATCGGAGTGTGGCTGCATATCCAAGTGTGTTTCTCTCCCCCCCCCTCTCTCTCTCTCCGGCTGTGCTGCATTTTTCTCTCTCTTTCTCCTCTCATGCGTGGGTGTCTATGCATCGCGAACCAAGCAAGTTCCTGTCTCCCTCTTTCTTTCCGGCCGCCATCACCGCCAGTGCAGCAGCAGCAGCAGCAGCAGCAGCAGCAGCAGCAGCAGCAGTGAATTCGCGAGAGTGTATGCGTCGCCACCGGCATAGCGTCCTTGTGTGCAGCAGCAGCGGAGAGAGAGAGAGGGAGATCAGTGAGAGAAAGGAGAAAAAAATTGCAGTGTCTTTCTCTCCGTACGTGTAATATGAGCGAGAGGCAGGAACGCAGCAGTGCTTCTCGATGATTCCGACGAGCGCCAGCTACACTAGCAGCAGCAGCAGCAGCAGCAGCAGCTTCGTCAGGGTGGAGCAGGGATGCAGCAGCAGCAGCGGCGGCGCAGCGGAGCTGGCATCGCCGCGCTCCGGCTCTGAGGATGAGGCTCAAGAGATGCTGGAGACGTGTAGCGGTATTCTTACCATTATGAGTCGGTATCAACGGCATCAGTCGTCAAGCTCGACCTCGGGATACGACGCTGCGGTGATGAGCCGCAGGTAGGGATGACGCCGAGGCTACATAACCCCACCGGCCGCTTGAAAGCCAACGCGGCTAAGCTGTGTGCGGCATCATCGTAGTCGCTCTCTCACTTTCGTTTGAGTAGTGCGAGTGCGTTAAACGGGGCGCGATAGGAAAGTTGAGTGATAATAATAATAAAAAAACAAAAAAAATAGAAGAAAAAAAAACGAAAACCATAAGCGAGCGTGCGCGCGCGCGCGCAGCAGCCGCAGCAGATGTGCTCGAGTGAGAAGATGAACTCCATGCTGTACACCCTGTACGGCTTTGCTGTGTTCTTCGTGGTGTTCTGGTCGGTGATGTGGATTGTCCACATCCTCGCCCTGATAGCCGGCCGTTGGAAGCTCCACCGCAAGCTCGCCCAGGTGCCGAGCTACGAGACACCTCTGCCCGGCGTCTCGATAATCAAGCCCCTCATGGGCGTCGATCCGAATCTCTTCAGCAATCTCGAGACCTTCTTCCAGCTGGACTACCCGGTGTACGAGCTTCTCTTCTGCATCGAGGACGAGCAGGACCCGGTCCTCATGCTCGTCCACAAGCTCATCGACAAGTATCCGGCGGTCGAGGCGAAGCTCTTCGTCGGCGGCAGGGGCGTCGGCGTCAATCCCAAGATCAACAACATGCAGCCGGCGTACGAGGCCTCGAAGCACGAGCTCATCCTCATCAGCGACAGCGGCATCCGCATGAAGGAGGACACCCTCCTCGACATGGTGAACTACATGACCGACCGGGTCGGCCTCGTCCACCAGATGCCGTTCACCTGCGACCGCGAGGGCTTCGCCGCGGCCTACGAGAAGATCTTCTTCGGCACGGTCCAGTCGCGGATGTACCTCGCGGCCGACCTGCTCAGGATAAACTGCCACACCGGCATGTCGGCCCTGATCAAGAAGACCCTCCTCGAGGAGGTCGGCGGCCTCAAGACCTTCGGCGTCTACCTCGCCGAGGACTTTTTCTACGCCAAGAGCCTGACCGACCGGGGCTGGAAGATCACCGTCTGCTCGCAGCCCGCGATGCAGAACAGCGGACACTGCGAGGTCTACACGTTCCAGGCGCGGCTCAGGCGCTGGGCCAAGCTCCGCGTGGCCATGCTCCCGACGACGATCGTCCTCGAGCCGCTCAGCGAGTGCCTCATCCTCGGGGCTTGCGCCAGTTGGGCCGTGGGTCTGCTGTTCGACTGGGACTCGCTGCTCTTCTACGCGGCGCACATAGTGCTCTGGTTCATGTTCGACTGGACGCTTCTCTGCGTCGTGCAAAACGGACCTCTGCCCTTCAATCTCATCGAGTTCGTGATCGGCTGGCTGCTCTGCGAGACGACCAGGCCTTACCTCTTCGCCCAGGCGGTACTCGATCCGCTGATACAGTGGCGCTCCAGGGTCTACAGACTCAAGTGGGGAGGACTCGCCGAGGAAGTAAAGGCCAAAGTCAAGTACTGAATATGTAACCGACCGGCGAATCCGCTCAGTCTTAAGTTGTTTATCATCATCTTCTTCTTCTTCTTCTTGATGTTGGTGTAGGTGTTTTCTCGAAAGTGCAGTGCGGAGAGAGCTGCGGGACTCGTACTTAAAACTTCGATGAAAATAAAAACAAATAACACACGAATTCGACTCTGTACACCCGACGACGACGACGGTGACGACGACGGGGACGACCAAGAAGTGCGTGTGCGTGCGTGCGTGCGTGCGTATATTATAGAGAAAGTGCTGCGCAGTCTAGTGCATAATCATCATCATCATCATCACCTGCCGTTGCTGCTACTCTTTTTCTATTTATATGTATATCGTGGATTCGAGCGAACTTTGTATACGTGTGTGTGGAGACCTTCTGCGGACCATCTCTCTCTCTAGATATATCACATCATACGAGTAATTAGCGATAGTATGTCTCTCTCTTGGTCAACGATAATCGCCTAATATATACCCATAGGCATGTGTATGTGTGTGTATGTGCAGCGAATGCAGCAGCAGCTATAATACGTCCGCATGCGCGCACCGGGCAATGTGACGTTGGCTCCTGTCGTCACCGTGATTCTCTAGTTTTTTTTTCTTTTTTTTTTTAATGCGCTCAAGGCGTCTCTACCCGATTCTCTCTTGTTTTTCCTTAGACAATCGAAGGCAGTTTTTAAATAGAATCAAAAGTCGGAACGGAAAATTTGGTCGCGTTGAGAAACACTTCCCCTCGAATCATTATCAGCCCCGGAATATTGTTTTTCAGAGCTGTCACACTGCGATAAGGATTGTCTGTCGCGATGGTATCAATGCCGATAGCCCGGCGAGCGCACGTGGTGTAAAAGAGAGAGAGAGAGGGGATTAAAGAAAACACAAAAAAATAACAAAAATTGCGTCGATATCGCAGTTGCGTTGCATGAAAAGCTCGTCGCGCAGAAAGTTCCAACTGCTGTGCAGCGCTTGTTGTATTATATAGACTTGTGGGAAAGTTGCTCGGGGTCGCGGACGAAGACTAAGGTCGAAGCACCGTCGTGTGTGTCAGTTTTGCGGGCATATACGTATATGTACACGGTGTGTAAAGAATGAAAGAAAGAAAGAAAAAAAAACGTATATCTTTGTTTGACTAAGCCTTACCCGACTTGAATGTCGAAGGGGTTGGAGTTTCGGAATATCTTTCACGCGTTCGCTGTTTTGATTAATGGAGAGAGACTCTGCGCGAGATAAAAGGATCGCTTTTACGTCGATTTTGCTTTGTACTATGTTATTAAATTTAAAGTAAACAAAATTTAGATATAATACTCCGGAAAGCCAAACTGACTTGTTACATACACGGTGCTTCGATTTCTGTGTTTTTTTAAAATAAGAGCAATTGTATCTACATCGGTACGGACACGAGGTAGCAGAACAAAAAACGAGGTCGAGGGGTAATCGCGATTGGAACCGAGTATGTACACACGTACGTGGCTATATAATGAGCAACGGCGGCTTGATTTTCGCGCATCGGTTAACGTTTTCCGTCGTTCACTCTCGAGATGCATATATTATCATATAATCGGGCCGAGGGACACTAGAACACGTGTCTATATTAGGGTATATAGCTTTCGTTCGTCCTACATACAATATATGTATATTATAATACATATACGCGAGACTTGCCGACAAGAAGTGATTTCCAATGTGTGATATTAAGTATATGTCTCTCATATCGACCTTTACGTCTTTGTTACATGCTTTAAACGAAATTATGGTAACGCCTTTTCATCGGTGAATCGTCTTCTTTATTTTCATATATAATTAAATTCGAATTTTGTATGACATTCGACGCGCTTGCATAATATATCATGTGCACTGCATCGACGAGAATCATCCGAGTAAAAAAATATTGTTGCGTGTACCTGCAGTGGCAATCCTTTAACGAGACTTTTGACTACTTATTAGTGGTAATAGTATAACTATCGAAATTATAATTAGCGAATTACATTGTAAAGGTACTTTATTCGAATTTTAGATATTCACAAAGACACTCTGAGTAATACAAACAAATTTGTATAGGAAAATAAAAATTGTAAGTTATTTATTGTGAAGTTGTATCTATGGCTTCCCGGAACAATCGCCTACGTCAATTGTTCACGTTTTCGCAAAAATGCGACTTTAATGTTGGCACTGAACTCGCACGATAACTTGGAGCTTCAGTCAGCCATCCTCATTATGAACCATGCACGCGGGTCTCTGAAATTCGTTTTGCTTTTTCGGGAATAACAGCCAACCCTTGATGTGAGACGGTTATTCCGGGAACTCTGGACTTTGGCGTACGCTTTGGAAAACGTGCTTTGCATTGATTATTCATTTTCTTTCACTTGAATTATTCCCAAAAAGCATGTACTGATTTGGGCCTAAAAATTGACGAAATCCAAAAACAAAAATGAATTTTCTCTATCGTACGGAATCTCGAAATTTTTAGTTTTCAACATATGCGGACCTTCTATCTTGTTTGATATGCCTAAAAATGGTGAAAATCGACGATGAGCAATAAAACCCGCGCGTAGAGCAATTTTTATTCTAAATAAAAGTAGACTCAGGCGTGCAGTCCGGGTATGAACTTTGGACAGGCGGACTTAAGCGGCTGTACACATGGCTATTCCGAGAGTATTAGGACACCTTGGTAGGTTTTGCTATTTTTAGATGAAAAGTACAACAATGGACTTAGGTGTTTGTTCCGGGAAGCCACAGATATATTAGTTGAAGGATATTATAGGAGAATCAATTGTAACGCATATACTAATTTTTTACGAGAAAAGGGTATATAAAAATGCGTCGCGCGAGAAACTCGAACGTATAGTCGACATTGCATTACGTACTTCATTTTTGTGGTAAAATTGCGTTCTTTCTCGATCGGATCATGCACAATTCATATCAGACTATGAAATATATATATATATATACATGTACATATATATCGTATGTAATATATAGATAAGAATATACGAAACATGATAAACATTCGAACAAGCTATTTACCTAAGTATTTATATAATTTATGCATAATAATTTAGAAACAATACAGCAATATAATTCGAACGATTCGACGTTCCTTCGTTAATAATTTTTTTTTTATTATTCCTCGCGAATATATCGTTCAAGAACCAAGTCGTTTGGTTTCCCATTTAATATTTAGGTTATAGAAGCGCGCGCGCAAAAGCAGATAATAATGCTTGCCGTTTGCGAAGCGAGTTTGCTCGCGTCTTGTATAGGAATGCGCGAATAAATGCTGTATTTTTTTTATACATACATACATATATAATACGCGCGGGAGCGTCTCTCTTTGTGTATGTATATATGCATATACCGACGCGTATATTTTAATATATGCGTTATACTTTTTTACGTTATCGGACTCGTATTATTTATTACATGTACATGCGTGCATCGTGGACACCTCGTTCTTCTTCTTCTTTTGTAAACGCGCGCCCGATATATATATATATATATATATATGTGCGCGAGTATGCGTGTGTGTATGGGAGGTGATCGTCGAAGAACCTGTACATTATGGAACGAGGGACGTGTGCTTTTTATATTTTTCATTTCTTATGAAGGGAGAAGCCGACGAAGAAATTTCTAAACATAATTTGTCCATTTTAAGCCAAAAGTTTGCATTAAAGTGAATTTTTACTCAGAACAAATACAAAATGCCTTGTTTTGCTTTATTATTTGCGTCCAAACTTTTCTTTATTCTTTCCTTTTCTTTCACTTGATTTCGCTGCTGCATCTTTGTGCTCGATATCGCCTATATATCACGAAGTATATTGCTTTCACACTCTGTCAATATTTACGAATCACCTCGCGCGATATCCAGTCGAAATTGAAACGTATATAACAATGGCTATACTCGAACGCATATACGTGAGCGGGAGATAACCGGAGCGTATTCTTCTTTTTTCCCTTCGTGTATAAGTATGTTACAATGTTGCTTACACGTATATAAGTGTAATCGATATAGGTATATGTGTATATCAGAGCAACTGCGTGATTCGACTTATCTCGTTAATTATGAAATTTCAAAGTACAATTAACGAGTTGGGAGATATGGAGATGCTCACTCGGAATGGGCGTCCTTATCGCGGGTTTTTTCTCCATAATAATTTAGCAGTTTTGTTAATTCGCACGCATAATTACGTACAAATCGACCTCGTGTCAAAATAATAAGGTTCCTACCATCCTAACGATTCGAGCAATTTTTCTCCTATGAGTATTTTATGGAAACGATTCGAGCGTCAAAAGACTCGTTACATACCAACTTGTCGCGCTTGAGGTGAACTCTCCTGGTGTTGAGCTGCCGACAATGAGCGCAAATCCACGGGAATACGCATAAGCGTGAAAAATTCTCCCGCGATTATGCGCTCGGCTGCAGCAAACAAACATCCGGCGCATGTATGCGCGCTGCGTGCATCAGTAGATCCTTTTTCTCTCTCTCTCCTCGTGATTATTGCGTAAGTGCGCGTCACATCCTCGCAAACGGTTTTTTGCAAGTTGGCCTTTTGTCTCATCGCCGTGTTTCGATCAGGAGGGAGCGTTCGCTGCTCCTTTTGGGGCTATTTTATCGAATGGATTAACTTATATATAATGTTACACAAAATTTTACGTTCTGCGCGAATAATTATTATATGTTAAATTATCCTTGACTGCAATATATATACGGAATCCTTCTCGAATAACTCTCGACGCCACTACGCGCGGCTTTGAATAATCGTCTAATTTCCACACGCGGAGAAGAATTTGCCCCGAGCCTACGCGTGCGTATTTTTAACCGCAGAAGAAAAAAGAAGAATTAACGCGACAAAGAGACGCATGCGAGCGCGCGGGTATTTACATAAGGTGCAGTGAACGTATGCGCTCCGACACATCCCCTCCACGTGTACTCTTGTTTTGTTGCGGAGGTCGCGTTCGAGCGAATTATGAGAAGTGTACTCGACACACAGACACAGAGGTTAACGCGAGCGAGAGAGAGAGAGAGAGAGAGAGAGAGAGAACTCGTCGGGTGAGTCGTCGTGATTTTGATAAGCGTGTAATTGACGGAAAAGAACCTTTTACGCGCGTATATTAATAACAAAGGATGCATTTTTAAAAAGAAGCGCGAGTACGTTGTGTGTAAACAATTGATTTTCTCACGGTGACTCACGTGCGCTGCTCTGAATGACAATTTTTTTTTTCGTTTTATTTACCGTCGTATCGGATACTTCTTATACTTGAGACACAAATGGATAATTATGAAAACGAGAGCGAGAACCGTGTCTTACCAAACTCGGCCTGCATCTACTTACGCCCAGATTCGATTTCCCGGCTTTTCTTGTGTACTCGCCGGCTCATTTGAAAACCACTTCATAAGCAAGTCGGTTCTCCGGAACAATGGAGAGAAAGAGTGAAAAACAAGGAATCAGTGAGACTGACGACAATTTTTGCACGCACACGTGTGCTTTGGAATCGCATTAATTAAGATTATAATTCATTAAAAGATAAGCGTATAGGCGCTCTTTAAAGTTCGATCGTGGAAAAAGTCGGGAAATCGATCGGAGTTAAATTCACGAATGCTGAGAGAGAGAGAGAGAGAGAGAGAGACTCGGAGATATGAATGGAATGAGGCGTTGAAGGAGTTCTTGACGTCACGGCGATGCACTTTTCAGATTTATGTGTACTCGTCTACATAGGTATGATGCGGGTGTTGTTTCGGTTTGAAAATGGCGATTGCTGCGGTAAAGCGGATTCCGAAATTTAATCCCCACGCGGTTATATCGCGTTATATTATGCATAAAGAGCCGATATGTCCTACGAACTGATTTTCACGCGCAAATTGTCTCTATATTTTATTTATACAGTTAATGCCGTTATATTGTATATATACATGCGAATGTCGAACAACCGTATTGTATCGATCCTTCCCGCGCTTATTATACCAGTCGCAAATAACGAACGAATCAATTTTTTTAAAAATTCTATATAATATTTCTCTACGTTCGCACGTTGTATTATTATATATATATACGCATACGATATATCGATAATTGGAGTCGCGCGCATTCCGAGATACGAAAATCTCAGGCGCGTATCTTGGTTTTATCAATAAAGACGTTCCTTCCTGGAATCTCTGTGCGGCAAAGCCAATTCGAGTCGTTTGATATTAAATAATCCAAAGCCATGTTCTTCACGCTATACTATATATACATGCGAAATATTCTTCATGTTTTATTCAGCGTTTTTGCTTTTTACATTTACCCATATTCCGCGTCTACGCACAGGCATATATATGATATAGCACACTCTCGGTTTCAGCCTTCGATGCAAACTCACACCTACATGTATACTACACATATACCTATACAATTGCATATGCACGTAATGTAAGCAAACTCTTCTAAACGGCCTTACACACGCCGCCGGTTCAAGGTCGTGTGCAGTGCACTATTCGCATCAGGAGGAGTGTTTGTGCCTGACTGTGTGTGTGTGTGTGTGTGTATGTGGGAGGGGGGCTCCGTATATATAGACAATGCGCTCTCCCGCGAGAGATCGGATATTTTCGCGGGTCTTTGTTCTCGCTCGCAGAGAAAGAGCTTGCAATGTTCCTATGTATACTCGAAACTCGAGAGTAGATTTGTAAATTGCTGTTTTGTTTTCGTTTTCATTTTTTTTTCTCACAATCTTAATTACTGATTTTTAGTGTCGGTAAACTTTCGAGCGGCCGTGAGCGAGTTTCCAAGTTGAGCATGAAAAGCTTCGCAAAGGCGAGAAAGATAGCAAAACTATAATTGGTTGTGCATGAGCCGAATCGCGCTAAAGTAGTATACATATCATTTGCGCGTCGTATTGTAATTTTCGATTAATCAAACTGGTGTATAAGTGAGTATAAAACGATCATATCATTAGTCTATTATCGTTATTATAAACCCATATGTGGCAGAAATTAAGCTTTAATTACGAAAATATATAAGCGTCGTTGCCAAAAAAAAAATCGTTATACGTCGCACGCGTATATGCATGTACAGAAAAATTCTTGCAATAACAACCAAGACAGATTTATAGTTTAAAGCGATCATATTACGTACAGGGCAATAACGAATTGCGTATAATTCGCCATGAAAACTCGCGCCATCGAACTCCAATCTTCATATCATCCTCTCATCATATGTATAGTCACACGTATATATCGCATCTCGTCGTGGGCGACGCTGGAATAAAAAGGACGACTCTGACTTTTATTTTCGTCCGTTGCGGAATTTTCTCTCGACCTCGTTGCTGCTGACGCGCGACGTCTTCGTCAGACACACACGTCGCATACATGTATAGAATGAGCGAGAGGGAGAGAGAGAGAGAGAGAGAGACACTTTTTTGTACATTCGATTCCTTCTCTTTTATTCTCAGGGGAGGCTTCGTTTTTGCTTCTCGGCGTGAACTGCTCGACTGCAAGTCTCTATTATACACTTGAATCCAACTCATTCGCGTTGCTCGCAATTGCCTATTACAATATACTGTGGGATCAGCGGAGTCGCGCTTTTTTTAGGAACGGTGTCTTGGGACGTAAGCTACGCGGACGAGGTGGATTCGATATTCGAGATATTCCCGATTATTATTCTCTAGAATACAGCTAAGCGAAGTTTTAGAGTAAGAGGAGGATCAGTTTATATGTAAAGGAGATTTACACTATACTCGTATATTAGTCGATCGCTTGGTTATACATTCATTCCCGTTTATATTCTCTTTATCAATCTCAGAGCAAGAATATTATATATCCCTTATAGCTAGGTTTCATCGCCAGCCGAAAGGATATTTAATTATATTTTGTAAAATTAGTGAGTGCCAATTTAAGCCCTCGTGAGCGTATACAACGGGCGGCGAGTGCGTGTGTGTACGAGTATATGATCTATATATATATAGAACTATTGCATACAAGTGTATAAGTGCGGAAAAGACCATGTGAAGCGACGAGGAGGGTCGCATTTTGACTTTTTTTATATTCTGTATCATAATATTAAAAAAAATGTTTCCCGCGAGACCAACACACTCCGTGAGTCATGGCTTTGACCTCTTGCTGTATAAGTGCGAGGATTTTTCGTGCTTTTTAATCGCATTTTCGGAAAAATCCTTAATTCGCCGGGAATATATACTTGTACGAGAAAAAATTCTTGCCTTTGGAAATAACAAAGCTTTTTGTGCTCTCGCACTACCGATTATTCGCATAATATTATGCTCGCGCGACTGCTAATTTTTCCAAAGAAACTATATTCATAATTTTGTACATTTATATATCAATGACGCTCGCACTGACCTAAGGTTTATATACAATGATGTAACGATGAAATATAGGCATACGCATTGAGAGGCACATTATTATATATAAATTTCTATATTATACGATACACTTCATACTTTTGCTAAATTCCTACACGCTATATAAGATATACATATAATACTATATATACAACTCTCGGCTGTGCTCGCGAACTTAACGTATAATTTGCATTTTTACTTTCGCTCGGATATAAAGATACCGAAACAGCAACCGAAAAATACTTTGGGAGGAAAGTCGTTCCCAGATGTATATATACATATATATATATATATATATGTGGGGACGACGAGAGGTCAAAGCTCGCGCGGGTGTGTTTTATATACAGACGCGTTGCTCTTGCGCAGCTTTTATTTTCTATCTCTTTCTCTTTCTCGAATCCTCCTCAGTCAGCGATTTTTCTTGAAAATCGCGCGTACGAAAGTGCGAATACATGTAATTGAATAAGGATGATGACCATAGGCCCGCGATTCAATACTTATATATATACATATATACATACATACATATATATATGTATATATAAGTATATTGAAGTTCACATACGTGTCTGTGATAATAAGTTTTAATTTGTGTTCATGGTAGTTCGTGTATATATAGATATATATATATATACACGCATTATATATACATATATTACGAGTGTGGGAGTAGCACGCGCGGATCGTCATCATAATATATAATATAACACTATCATCCGTGTATGAAGCTGCTGTGTGCGTGTGTTAAGGGGAGAGATGAACAAAAAAAAAGAAAAACAGGGAGCATCTGTAAAAGAAGGGTCGAGGAGTATATTGTAATAGGAAAATTAATTCAAAAGACTATATTTCACGCGAGAAATTCTATTATTATGTATATCCGATATAAGATGCGTGATATATATTATATAGCGCGCAAACGAAAATGTGAAGCGATGTGCGACTGGCGAGAGGAGGTTTCTGTAACACATTTGAATGAGGATTAATAAACGCCATTTATTGGGAAGATGAAAAATGTAAATCTTGTCTTTGACTTCTCTTCCTATAATTCTTCTCATTTCTGCACACTCATATATATACTCGACGCGCACGTATAATATAGTGTATATATACATTTCTACATATTGATTTCATTCATTCCGACGCGAGACCAATCAATTTACCGCTGCACACACACGCGAGAAAGCAATGCCATCGCGGATTATCTTTAAGCGCAATTTAACGTCCCTCTCGACATATGTATGTACATACACACTTTAACGAGTTTGGCGCGTGCGAGCGCGACTTTTCTACAGTTTTTTTCCCTTTCACTCGATTGATTTTTCCGTGGCAAAAATAATATGCATGCAGACGACGACGACGACTGTATGCAGATAATCCAAAAAGCAAATCCCGCTTCTATATATTGCTTCTATATATTGATTTGCAGATACATAGCTTGTTAACGAGCGTGTCCCTCGCATATCCTCTATCCGTGCGCGGCGTTTGCGAAATCTCATATTGATCCGCTGCAGCCGCGGACTTTTAAGCGCGCTTGAGCTTTCGACGTATAATGTATATATATATAATACTTGCGGCATACGCACTAGTGCCAGATCTCTGTCCGCCGCTGTATAACGAAATCTAATTGCCGCGACGCGCGATGCGGCCTTCGCATTGTGACGCACATGTGCCTGAGTTCTCATTTTGGGACGTGCGCGTATGAGCTTCCTTTTTTTTCTATATATCTGTATCAGAGTAAATTTTTTTTATTCTTCGCTGCCAATTTTTTGGTTTTTTATTCATACCGCTAGGAATTTCGGCGACCGTGATGAGCTATGCCAATTTGCCTTGGCATCATAGCTCGGTCGATTTAATTTGTACAAATTTCGCGCGTATTTTCGAACGTGGTGTGTATTTTATCCTCTCCGTATAACGCGTAATGCGCGCATGTTTGTTTATTTTTATGTTTTATATTCAGCGTGGCGTTGATTGCCGTTTTTTTTTTGTTTTCAAAACTAATACACGGCCTCCCATATATACGAGGCCGTGAAACGTAATTACACTCGTGGAAGTACATCTCCTGTCTTGCTGTAATTATACTGCAAACTTGCTATATATATACACTCGCGTCCGTATAACAGACTGACTTCAAACTAATTAAAACAAGTGCATAGATCGCAGTTGGAATCTTCATGATTCGAAAGTTTACACTTGCACATACGGCGTTGTCGTAGATTCAAAAATAAAACTTCACGCGATCCCCGTTGACCGTCAGTCGCGGCTCGTGAAACTGCACTTCGACGAGAAATTTCAAAATCAACTCGAATCGATACCCCCAAGTCCTGGTGTCCTTCGAACTATCGCGTATACGTTTGAAAACGTTGTATGCATATGCGCGAATCGCCTTGGCGAGGAATCGTCAAGCTGCGGTCGTATAACGAGAGGTCGCGGTTCAACCTCGAAGGCAGTAAGTACTGCTGGGCAGCAGGAATTTATTAGCTGTCGACGAGTCGCACTTCCACGAGGATAGGTACGTTATATAGGCGAGTAAAAAAGAACGGTATGCTGCACCACTCCGGCTGATGAGGAAAAAGGGCGTCTGCACCTGGCTCCTCTCCCTTCTGCAGCTTTGTTTTATGAGTTGGTCGCTGATGCTTCGTATATACTTCCTCGAAGTTTTATCATCAACTCGAGGGATAATCATGATGAAATTATTAAATTTAAATGTCCGCCGATCGTTGGACGTATTCCTTGGGAGATGTGTATCCATCGCTCGAGATCACCGGTGTATAGAAAGATTTAACGCTACCGCTGCTACACCGTATAATCGCTGTGAATCATGCTCGCCTCGACCTTGACCCTTTCGACTCGCGCTGTATACATATACATGTATATACGTGCGCATCGAAGGATAGTAGAGGGAATCGTGGAAAAAAGCTCGTCCTTTGCAAAAGCTTATTATCCCCAGCATGTAAACGAGTGTTTATGTTCATCGAACGACGTGTATATATATATATATATATATATATATATATATATATATATACATATAATTTCCTTTGTCGCATATATATCTACATTACAGTGTTTCGCGATAATACATCCTTCGCTCGCTCTCGTCTCTGCCAATGACCTTTTATATACATCCGTTCAAGAGCTATATATATCTATAACGATCTTATCATCTGTGTACCGTTGAAAAAACAAAGCTGTATGGGCGATATGGTCTCTTTCGCGAAACTTCCATCAACGAAGAGAGCCATCGGGATATGGAGAACGAAGGGCGTGGTGGCGTGCGCGCGCCCTCGAGAAATATGCCTCCGAACACCTATACACTCAGCCCCTCGAGCCTGTATATATACACATACCTATATATATATATATATACAGAAGCATAGCTATCTCGCCCACGCGTGTGCGTAGCAGCAATGCATCGTGCAGTACGTATATCCCTCATGTTTCCTTTTATTTTGCGCAGGAAATAGAATTACCGTGGCAGGTTTAGGTATTTGTGTGTGTGTGTGTATGATCGATTATGTAAGAGGGATGGACCGAGTGCGAGTACACGTGTCAGAGGGCGGCTGTGTGAAATATTGTATAGGGTGGATCCAACGTTTTCCGCGGAAAGCGTAATTTTGAAGTTTAATTGATTTCTCAGTCGGCGCGGGCTGATACAGAACGGAAGGATACGAAACGTTGTTCTGTCATCGACGATACACCTGCCTTTGATCCCGAACAGAAAAATTATATTTATTAGGCTTTGATTCGTAGGAGCATAATTTATAAATATATCGATTCCTCGAAGAAGGTATACGAGGAAAGAAAACGAAATTTATACGAGCTTCGAAAAATGCCCTTCCCGAAGCAAAGTAAATACGTACATATGGTCGGCAAGTCATCGTAAACCACGATGATATTTGTCTTCCGAAGCACATTTGCGGAGCTCTGCGCATTGCGCATCGGCGAAGAAAAATCCAAGTTTCATATTTCGTAATAAAAATTGCAATACATTATAGTGGATATGATGAAAAACGACGAGCTTCACCGAGCAGAGCATATTACGTTCAAAGGATAGGAAAGCATTACGAAACAGTCGATCCGAGCTACCGATGCATTTGCGTGTAATATACGTCGGTGATTCGAAGAAAAAGTAAACATCGTACTTTCAAGTCAACGGTGCTTATTTAAATAAAACGCTCGTTTCGAGAGCACAGATCAACGATTAAAACACCCGCCCGAAATCGTATAAATCCGCGTAATTACTTAGCATCGCTCTTGATTGTCAATCAATCACTGCGCATCGCTTCCACAGTATATATATCAGGCCTTTTTACTGCGCAACTGTAAAAACGCGCGAAACTGCAGTTTCATTCGGCTTCTACAGCACGTGGCTGCAGTCCAGTAGCTATATAAGCACAACACACGGCTCTCTATATGTACATACATGTGTATATAGTCAATATCGCTGCGACGTCGGTGGCAGTAAGAACCTCCCGAGTTCGCGCGCAAAGTCCGCAGTGAGTCAGGGCCAATGACGTAGAGAGACGGTGTCGTCGATTTTTGAGCTCGCGGCGCCAGGCACTACTGCCCCACATATCCGCGGCCGTTCTCTTCTTATTGCGCGCGGCTGTTTACATTCGCTCGCTATAAAGATTGTAGGCAACGAAGTTAGTGGGTGAATCGTGGTTAATTTACGAGCCGGAGTTTCTTAGGGGTTGGGGAAAGCGTATAGAGATGAATGTCGTTGAATCGCTGAAGAATGTGCATAGTTTTATGGATTTTGTTTTCTTGGTATATAGAGAACGTTCCGTTTCGAATCGACGAATTTTTTCGTATTTCAAACGAGTGCCATTGATAACGATACGCACATATGCGCACTGTAAAATGTTATTAAAAAAATAACTGACATAACTTTCTCTGTCGGAAAACAACGAAGGATATATAGGTACATGTTTAATTCATGCTCTCCCACATTGTACTGTACGATCCCTCTCAAAGCCGCACGACAAGCTCTGAAATTGAAAAATTCAAAGCTCTCCGCCTAGAAGCGACACAATTTCCTCGGTGAGAAAATCCCTCACGTATAAGCTCTCTGCAGTTCTTGCGTCCTTGATCGATGTCGATTCGATCGAGCATATCCGCATGACTGACCTTTAACCCCTCCCTTCGTTTATTCTCTCTCTCTCTCTCTCTCTCTCTCTCTCTCTCTCTGTGGGTAGCTTCGCGCAATTGCGCGGATGACATGATCGTAATTATAATCACAGAATATGAGATTCCGTAATATTCACTGTGACGGAAATGTTCGTTTGAAGGAAAATCACTAGACTTTTTACAGCTAACGCGTGGAATCGTTGGGGTAGATTCTTATCTGGAAATAGCTTTCTGTCTAACATAGGTTTGGCATTTACTCGGCGATTGATTAATCTTACTGATATCGCGCTGATCAACGACGACTAATTGAGAAAATCATTGGATTTTTCTATGCGGTACTTAATACGGGATGAATATACATATACTTGACTTTTCGCGTGTCATTTTTATTCTTCTATACAGAGTTGTTTGCTATGTGTACATATTGTACAAGTTCGACGGAAAAACTTCAAATTATGTTATTACAAAGTTGGAATTTCATATTATACTCTGAAATATTCATGCAGTCCTATTTCTGGAAATAATATTAGAATGGACGAGTGGTATGTTCTATATTATATTGTTTTCCGGCTCCACAGAGCTGCAAAATAATACTTCTCGTTTCAAAGTATAAATTGCGAGAGTACAAGAGGGGAAATTTAATTAATTTCACGAGTTTATTCATCAGTGGATTTCAAATTGTTCTCATGTATATATGTATACAATATAACATAATGGGAAAGAAAGGTGATAGTGAATTGCAATTTTTGAAAAATTCTTTTCCAGGACAATCGCGCGCTTGTTTATATCCATATACATAGAGACTATCCTTTGCGAATAAGCGGCGTCTCACGCGATCCTGCGCCGTAAATTTAAAATAAAATAGCGCGAATAGGAAAAATCCGAGCAAACGGAATACAATTCAGAAGTATCAGATCTCGTTCTATATAGCTGGTATAAAAGATTCGTATGAAGCATATAATACGAGAAGTATGCGGAATGCGTTATTTATTGCGAATAACTATACATAAATGTATATCGCGTTGTACAAAATTCCCTGATTGCTTTTCATTAGGGTAGTTGTATTATATAAGTGACTTGACTCGATGATTCATTATTAACACGTTTAACTTTCTATTATGGTAGCAAGATTAGCTAATTTCATTCAAACATATCATTATATATAGGCAAACGATTGGCATGATACTTGTTGGTCTATAAGGATGAGTCAACATAAAGCACTATGATCAATCACATTCTCCCTTTCAATGGAATTGTATAGCGACACGAAATGACGAAATTTCCCGTGTAACGTGTTACATTCCCACAATACAAACATTACACCCAACACGACAATAACTCCAACCCCACCAAAGTTAAAGGTGTATATATATTTTTCCCCCACTATTTATACACATACCTTCCGTCAATAAAACAAAATCTCACTTTTCCGAAAGCCTCCCCTTTATACATGCGCCACAGAAAAAATATCGCCCCCAATATCGCCTTACAGCGTGTCAGTATCCACATACACTTACATGTAGTAGCGGCTCGAAATGGCTAGGTTTATTTACCAGCGCCCATATATATATACCGAGCCTTAAGTCGCGTGCTGGCAAAAGCGATCGCAGGTTTATATATAAAGCACACAAATCGCTGCCACCTGCACAAAGAGAGGGAGAGAGAGGTGGAAGACGGTTCGCGTGTATATAGGCATGCAGTGATACCTACCTGCTCTGCAAAAATCACGTCGATCGAACTGACGTATACACTGTGTGCATGACTTGGTTTTGATGAGGCTAAGTTCTGTTCACTGCAGTTTCTCAACGTTTCCGGATTTTCGGGGAACTGCGATGTTGGCTTTTATCAATCGGTGTAGATATTACGATATCGACATTTCCTCTCTACATAGGTATATAATAGAAGGTTATTGTGTCACAAGAGAAAAACGAAAAGCGAAGACACCCGCGTAGCAATTACACGAAGCAGTGACTCGAGACTGTCTACAACTTTTTCATAAACCCTCGGCTGCGTATCCGTATGCAGTACGCGCACGTAGCGTCCGACGCTTATCAAGGGAGTTTAATTTTTTGTCTCTTTTTTTAATTCCTATACTCAAATCCGTCAAATGGAAATACCAGTCGTTTTATAGCTCGACTGCAAATTCAACGTGTCATTAGCGGCATATCGCAGCGGCTGCAGGTTAGCTCGGATATTACACCGAAAATGAGAGCTTTTTCGTCGCCTGATCTTAATCTTAAACGTAAGTCGAAGCTAAAAAAGCGCTTTTCGACAAGTACATGTATAAGCTCGCGCGCCGTTAAGATAACGATTATAAATTGCACCGACTTGTTCACTAGAGAAGATAAAATATATGCCGGTTTTCCGACGGGCAGTAAAGCTACACTTGCGCGGCGTTCTTTAAAATTCGGACGTTGTATACATATGCAGCGGAGCCATACATATTGATCACGGTTCAAGAAACCTGCCGCAAAAAGCGCTGGTATACACGCATACGTTTTCCGTTTCGTCGTCGCCGCAGCTCTTTTTTCCGTTTGTCAGTCTCTAGTCCGCCGCCGCTCGACGACCTTCTCGAGTCTCACCCTCGTCTGATGAATTTTAGATCGGAAGCGAGCGAGCGGGCTTCCTCCATTCTTAATCTCCGGCTTTCATTTTCCTCGATTTTACCTTCCGACTTTTTTCTTTTCTTTCCCTCCCACATACTCGCACAGACATACGCGTTTGTATTATTTATTGTAGAGGATGTTTACGCAACAGCCGAGAGCGTTTCATCATTATCTAATCTTACGGGCATCTTTGGACTCGGACGTTCTCGTGCGTCACTGCAATCGAGCCATTCTTATTTTTCATAATATAACCGCGACGATGAGAGATCGATCTGCAGCTAAGTTTAAACCGTTATATACCTTCGCCTTGTGTGTTAACCTGTTATAATGAGACATTGCATAGCTATACACGTGCTTTCTACGCGATGATATATAGGCCGCCGCTATAGAGCTGTTTTCATAATCGAAGCGAGGAAAACATTTTCGCTTTGCACAAGTCGTTTTACACCGATTAACGGAATTACACAATTTACTTTGGGGTTTCATCCTGTCAACAGTGTAGTGCCGAGCGGCTGTAACGTGATTGCTTGTAATTGGTTTATTAAGATCTATTCGTTTGCGACTTACAGGTACTCGATGGAGTTGGTCGATGTTGTTCCGTGTCGCGTTTACGATCGTAATCCCAAACGTTAAGCGATTAAGCTTACGCACCTAAAAGTGAGAATTTTCGTTTAGCTTTTAATGCTGATCTCGTTAGTTCAAGCGACGAAGATGTTTACAAACAAGATTTACAGATCGTTACATATCTTATTCTTTTATGTCAAATTACGATTTTTGTGCAAATCGTACAGGCGACTAAGTGAATCATCCTCATCAGCGCTATACGTAATCAGCCCAGCTCACGATGATGATGGAAGTCGGCAAGTATCAGTATCGAAAATCGAATTAATCGATAACTATATCTACACCCCTCCTTGGATAAAATCGTCCGCGTTTTTTTTATATTTACATAACGTGTTATTCGAATACAAAGTAATGTTTTCGAGGCTCATTACCGCAGCGCCGACTTGTATCGAGCGGCAACTGGACGCGAAATTACTGTACAAACACACTGTGCTCGTCGATAGTTTATGTTTTCGCTAGAATTAAGATTCGAATGATAGTGCAGTATACACATACATATAGAGACATCGAGAGGTGGTTTCATAAAATTTATAATTGACTTTGGGTATGCAGCTTATCCACTGTGTCAATGCTATTATCTTTGTTTAAATACGGTATGTTCCATTGCTACTGCTGCTGCTGGTGATGCGCATTCATTAATTCCCGTTGATTAGCATAATTGGGGATTGGTTTATGAATTGATTGTATAATATTATATGCGCACGTACTTATGATCTTTATGCTTGTTGATTTTTCTCGATGAATGAGAGATAACGAGACACTCCCATCATTATTCTTTGACTTCTTTTGTTAAACAATTGCACGTTATGAGTTGTACTATAAACGCGTATTGATCAAATAGCACCCAGACCTTGGGTTTACCAGAAATGAAACTTCGCAGGGACGATATGGATTTGGAATCGATCGCGTATAGGGACGTTTCAATAGAATTCAATAGAAAAGTATATGGAACGTATACGTGCTTTATGGATCAGATGAAATTTCGTGTGTCTATTAAGCATATATTTTTTCAACGATTGATCAAAGTTAAGCGTATATAATCTTAAGTACATTGGAATTTAACTCCATGATGTAAATAATTGAATCATTGCTGGCATTTAATCGATTATTACAGGAATACGTGTGATAAGAAAAAATTCCACTGACCGAATGAATTCAGAGGTTAACAAGCTGACGTAACCTCGAGCAATAGCATTCATTCCCCTATATATGTCAACGCGTAGAAATAATTTGCAACCTCTATGTGTTACGACAGTTGTCGAGTATATATTTTGCTCCGAAGCTATTAACTTAATAGCTGATGAAAAAAATCTACTCACGACATCTTAAGTGTTTCGCGATAAAATGAGAAAGGAATGGTTTATTCTTTTATATAAAAAAATATCTCGTCTCCGTATACCCTTCCCCAGTGAATGGCCGCTCAGACAAGTCGTACTCTTGAACTCTGACTGATGAAGGCTCTTGAACCAATCGAAAATCCGCAATATGTAACGTATTATACACCAATCATCTAAATCAATACCGGCACGATTCGCCTAAAATAATTTTGTAACACTTGTATAGAGAAACAAATCGAACATCGACGAGTGATTTATCCGGAAAAATGTCGAATCAACCTCCGCGGATTAAAAAACGCTTTATAGCCACCCACGAGATTCAAAGAAGCAGCGAGCACTCAGCCGGTGAGTAAACACGCCGTCTAAAATCAACCACCGCGGCGGCTTTCCGCGATAAAATTTACCCCAGTCGCGATTCGTTGCCGGCATACATAAAAGTGCAGGCATCAAAAGCTCGATTGCAGCGCAAATAGCCGAAGCACACTCGAGCGTCCGCCGCCGCTTGTGCGCGTGTTTATACGCGATATATCGATCAGAGGCGCATAGAAGGATTTTTTTATGAGCTTGCGATGCTGCTCGAGACGGTTTGTTTGATTATTCTGTAGTTTTAAGTCTGCCGCGGTGCGTTTTTGAAAGATGAAGGATACGGACTAATGAAGAGGATTGTCTTCTAAAGCATCCACGGAGACAGCTCGTGAAAATGTTTAAAGTACGAATCATATACGGTTGTAAGTTGCACTGACGCACTTTTCACGGGTTATCTCTGCTGCAGATACTTCTGTAAATTGTCACTAAAGTTGGCGTAGGTCTTAATTAAGACTTTTGAGATCATCGTCATCATGTCAGGTAAGTTTAGAAGATATATAAAATTATCCGAATCTTTTATCGGCGCGGGTGATCGACCAAGAAACAAACTACATTTTTTGTCAGCTGTTTGAAGTAGGTTTAATTTGGAGGACAATCCTATTGTCAGGTTGTGTCAATCTTCGTCATGTTTAGCCTCATCGATGATTCTCCCGCTTCGCGATCGTCTCTCGTCCGTTTTTCTCATCTACGAGTGGTCTTCACTAAAGCTTGGTACAATTTTCCCAGACCTTTTTCGTCCGTATTAATGTTTGGATTAAGAAGCTATAAATAATGTCTAGCTAAAAGTCCGGAATATCTGCTCCTTAGCCAGACTTTCTATTTTGGCTATTTTTGCACTGGTCTACTGATATTTTCCATTTTGAAACGTAAACAAAGCAATTTCACGTTGATCTATGAATTGAATCTGTCGAATGTGTGCATTGTATGACGGAGGTCTTTTTCGCTCTCTCCTATATGCGCGCACGCGAGTACCGCCCTGACCTGGATTTCCCATTGTAACTGCCGGCCGTATAGTCACCTAGAGATGAAGTATTCAGTTTAACGAAAAATCATGTAGTATATATATATATAATTTACTCGACTGAGGCCATATTCGAGGAAGGTCGTCATAGTTTTTCTCTCCGTGTTGTGATTGTATATATGCACTGTATGTATCGTTTATAAATCATTTCTCTAAATCGCTGTAAATAAATTTACTTTCTTTGTCTCCCTGCTTCCTTAATTAAATTAACGAAAACAAGTCCTCTGAGAGCTGCTCGCGCGCAGTGTGTATACGAGAACCGTATTTCCCTGTAAAACCGTCGACATTACCCGAAATTCTGAAAACGAAACTGAGTCTCTCCTCAACAGCCCTAAGCGCGCAATACAATTTCCTTCACGACGTTATCGCGGTCCTGCCTGAAAAGACCCGCGTCGTCGACTCCACATTCACATGTAGATAATACCCGAGCACGACCATCTCCAAGTTCCTTCGCAAGTGCCTCGCTTTATTACTCGGACCTCTTCCTATGTATGTATGTATAGCTATATGCTGTATGCATGTATAAGCGGCGGAAATAAAGCTCGAGCTCGGCCTTGGAAGGCCGCAGTTGCTGAATGCGAAATGCGTTACACAGTGCGGCGCGCTCGCGCAAAGTCGATATTTTACTGCGGCCGCCCCCGCTCTTCCTATGTACTCTGTATAGCTATACAGCTGTAGGGCTTGATCTGTTCGGATGGCTGTAATGCTCGTATGTGCTTCGCCGACGAGACAGATTCGACAGGTTTCGATTTGTGCGATGAGTGCGGATGTGCGTGTGACTGGATTTTCTAGTGCTCGTACGCGAGCTTTAGGAGGAGCTTTTACGTGCACTGTTGATGGCAATCCGTTACGTATTTTACGGAAAACTGGTGTATGTAAATGGTTATCAATCTGCGTAATGTATATTTTATATAAATTTTGTTTGTTAAGCAATAATGTTTAATCGCCTTCTTTCCCTCCATATATACGTATAGATTCAACTCTCGCGTCACTATAAAAACCCTGCGCTCGTCATAATTAAATATATTGTGACATATATATATACCAAGCGCAAAATGTGCGCGGTAATCCTCCCTCATTTATCACAAATTTATATTCGATCAATGCATTTCGCATGTATAAACGCGAATGCACACATATCGCGCACGCGCCTGTATGTATAAGGAGAGCACGAATCCGGAAATGACCAATGCCAGGTACATCGATGCGCGCACACCGGCACACGTGTGTACGCGCTCGATCGAACTCGAGCGGCAGTCGGAAATCCGTTTCGAACTACCAGAGATGATGCGGTTGCCGGTATATATACTGAATTCTGGATATACATATAGCGTGCAGTATATACATATATACATGTATAAGTATACAAGCAGGAGATAACGAGCATACTCTATAGAGTTTATGACGCGAGCTTTTATGCATAATGGCGTTTTGGAGCTGCGGTGCAGTGAGCGATGGATATATATGTATATGCGACCGATTTCATTGGCTGCGCGGACGACGCGTGTTGTATTACATTGTTGCTTTTTTATTACTATAACGCGGAATCGATGTTGGATTTATCGCGGTATTTCTGTTTGATTCGTTTGACGTTTTCTTTTATTTGATCGAAGATTTATGCAATGTACTTTTGGTGTATGTATTGTATATATATATCTTGATTTTTTTATCCATCGGTGTATGCACAAGTTGCTAGCCAGGTTTTATAAAGATGAGATAGATATAAGAGAAGTAATAGAAATCGTGATTACTTAAAGTTAAAATTGACGCAATAAATAAAGTAAAGTCAAACTAGTATAGAGCTAATAATTTACATTGTGACAAGAATATAGCTGTTTAATTAATTATTAATGCAAATGAATTATTTCAATGTAGTACGTCAAGTGAAAGGTCGTGGTATAAATATTGATGATTCCAACGTTGTTGTATTTTTATCTCGAACATTTTTTCAAATGAAGTAAATAGTGAACGTTGAACAGGCTATTCAAAAGTCTTTTACAATATTTCAACAGTTTTTAAAATTCACCAATATTCAATTATATATTCTCAATCAAGAATAATACACAGAAGTCCCACATAAAGCGATTTAAATAAAACCACCACAATATCATTAATCAGTCGTTCACTACGAACAAAATGCATTTTTGATTAAAGGCTTCCGATATCGAAAGATCCGGGAGCGGCATTAACATCGCGATAATATAGC
Source organism: Muscidifurax raptorellus (assembly GCA_020010945.3). Lineage (NCBI taxonomy): Eukaryota > Metazoa > Arthropoda > Insecta > Hymenoptera > Pteromalidae > Muscidifurax > Muscidifurax raptorellus. The sequence continues at coordinate 32,625,628 of CM052079.1, forward strand.
AATATATCTTCGCAAGAGTATTTGAAATTTCCTACGAAAACTATCACAGCTTAGATTTTTCCGGGGAAGTGTAGCACAGTTCACGTAAATATTATAGGTATTTCGGAGGTTTATCAAGTAAAAAATAATAAATTATACCATGCACGCTAGGAGCTATTCTTTATCGGGATAATTTGAACTCTCTTAAATTGTCCTGCAAAAATTATATATTTGTTCACCATTTCTTCCGTATTCAAAATGTTGTAAAAAACCGGAAAAAACGTAGCCCGATAGGCGTGTCCCTTAAAAAATGTTTCTCCATTTTTTAACGGAGTTAGTGCATTATATGAGTAAGTTTTAATTGGTTAGAGATAAGACATCAACGGAGCACAACTGGTTAATCGTATAGTGTGTGCGAGAAAAACTAATGGTTGGAAACTAATAAACTAATACATACGCTTGTTGTACTTTCTGGTGTATACTATACCCACAATTGATAAGGAACGCGATAAAGCTGTCTTTCCTTATTAAATGCGTTGTTTTGTTGCTTTCGCTTAGCCGCTTCCCCAATAAAATGCCAGTAAAGCAAAAGTAAACGGCATAATGCAAGAGCTTTTCTATAAAAGTTAAACAATAAAATATTTTCAAAACATATATACGAGAAACAATTTCGTTCTTCCAACATATACCGCTCTACAATAACTAATAACTATCCGACGTTCTATATTCACCCATTCCATTATATCCACGGAGGTTATAAAATTTATATTTAACGATACCTCTGGGAGAGAGTATAAGAGGAGCCATAGCACTTGGTTTCCTATACTTACTTGATATCGAATTTTCCATCGGATAAAAGCTCGCGATTAAATTTCTTTCCGGCGATCAAAGATCGCTCTCGTATTCCCGCAGATCTGAAAATTTCACGTCCTCGTGTCGCGAGAACCGCATATATATAAAAGAACGACATTGCCTAGCGCACAGTGCGCGATTAATTCTCCGCACGAGCCCTTCGAACAAGCACTATAAATAATCGAGAAAGTACTCGGAGGAGGAAACGGCGGAATAATGAGGAAACCGCCTTTCAAAAGCGCGAGACGCGTCTCGAAATTCAGATAGCGCTAGTCTATTATGTATACTATATGCGTTATATGCAGCGTTGAGTTCGAAAATTCGAAACTGGCCCATCGCTTCTTTCACTATCGGAGTAGCTACTCATCTATAGAGTTTTTAGAGCAGTGCACTGCTAGCTCGGCTTTCTCTCTCTAGGACGGTAATAAACGTGAGAATATATACGATAAAAGCAGGGCCTTATCGAGTATATATTTTCAACTATTCGCAAAGTTGCTGGGGGCCGTAATTGTCCTAAAGAGCCAAGCCTATATCTGCGCGCGACAGGTTATAAGCCGGTGTCTGCGACCGAAAATTTCGTTACGTATAAAACTCTGCGGGCGATCAGCTGCAGAGCTACCCCCGCAGTCGTCGTCATGGTCGTCACCACAACAGCGAGAGTCTTGCAAAGTTATTTTCTCGCTGTCTCTCCTTTGCTCTCGGGAGGTAGATCGATATAGGCAAGAGCCAGGTCAAGAACACCGAGCATATTTCGCGCGGATCATCGATCGCCCGTCCGCGTCTTTGTCTATATATGCAGCTGGTGCTCTTGACTCGACGTGTATATATTTATATGAGCGTAACCTATCGCTGCAGACGGCTATATACTGCAGTTTTCGTACGTGCGGCGATGGGCGAGGGCCGATGAGATGCGGGGGTGGGAGATTGTCGGTACAAGGATGAGGGGTGGAATGTTGCGTTGAGCTTGACGTAGATTAGGTGCTTCGATACGCATAGGCATATAAATAGTCGAGGGTGAGAGTGTGCGATGCTTCCTGAGAATTATATCGTTTTCGATACGGATTATTATTTTTTCTTCTTCGCTCTTTTGTTACACCGCGGATTTGTGGATACTCCACTGCGATAAATTTCGCACATCGTTGAACTGAAGTTGCTACTCTCTGCAACTTGGCTCGAGTTTCATTCGATTCAGTGCTCGCTGCAGCTTTTCTCGACTCATTAAAATAAACAAAAGTTTCGCGAAGTACACTCTATTTCTGCTCACACACGGCAGGGCCACTCAATTGAAAAACTTGAAAAGAAAAATCCATTCACGCTTTACAAGAAATTTAAAAAAAAATCCAGTTCATCAAACACTCTGACAAAAAATTCCTCCCCTCGCCTAGCTTCGCTATACAGACTCTCCCCTCTCTCTGCAACGGCAGCAGCCCACAGTCCCTTTTTTCCCTCTGTTTTTCTCTCCAGCTTCATACCCCCTCCTTCCCTGCGGCTGTGTACCGGCAATCGCTCGATACAGATATATATGCGTATCCACCTTCACACTTGCGCGTCGGTCGCGCAGTTTCCTGTTTTACGCTCGATTTCGTCCCCCCAGCCTCCCTGGATGCTGCGGAATATGATAGGCCCTGGCGGACTCCATTTCCCGGTCTCTCTCTCCCTCTATACGTATAACGGGGGTAATGTGTGGCAGCCGCAGAACCACCTCGCGCTAGATGTACCTATACATATATACATACGCAGTTTTATCGATTTCGCTCTCCCCCGACTTCTGTCTCGCTCTTTTGGAGGTAGACGACGTCGCTCTTAGCGGATATATAGACAGACGGCTGCTGCCGGCTATATAGGTGGAGAGGAAGGAGAAGTTTTTGAATGCTCCGGCTGATGGCTGCGCGAGAGACGGTGCTATATTTATGATGCTGCGAGAGTCTTGTTAGGGCGTTTTCGACGCTCTTCGAAGGGGGTTTGCGCTTCGGCTGTGAATTTATCTCGGAATTTTCGAAATTCTTGATCCATACCCTTTCGTGTAAAAAAGTCGCTCATTGTTGAAGAAAAGAAAGTAGGGGAAGTAAAAAAAGGCAAATTTATTCGTATTCGACTGTCGCACAAAAGATTTTTTTCGCTAATACTGTGTAAATGACATGGATAAAAGCTCGGCTTTGAAACCGTATGAGCTTGTTACGGTGCAAATTTCATGAGGATTCTCGGAGATCGGGTTTTGCGTGGCATACATAGCTACTTACGCATTCTGCGCTAAACTTGCAACGTTGAAAATGCTTATACTACCAGCTGGCGGCTTTGAATATATTATTAGCGGCGTACCGCTGAATCGACTAGTGCCTGATTCGTATGCCGACGTTTAGGACCCCGTTAACGTTTCTCTTCGATAAGAATCTCGAGAACTTAATTCTCAAGTAGTTTCGCGTTCACTCGCGTATGCAGCTTTTAGTTTTGAAGGAGAAAACGCGCAGTGCGCCATTGTAGTCCGAGGAGAGCGGGGAAATTCCCGTTTCATAATTCAGAACCACTGTAGTAGCGCTGCAAGCTCCGCGGTCGGCTTGTTTGGTTTTCCTTGTGCAGAAAACATAAAATTGTGCTTTAAAGAGACAGATCTGTCGGCGTCGGCGAGAGAGAATGCTCGAGCTTTTATTTCATTATTCAATAAGCATGACGGAGCTATATTTACGGCAAGTTCACTATTATTGACGTACTTTATATGAAATTGCGTTACTGCTCGACATCGTCTTTATTGCGACAAATGTCAACACAGCGTTAAACCAAACCCGTGTATTCTGTTTCAAGAGATTCAGAATTCAGCTCGTCAGTTTTAGTAGAGACATTTAAAATTCTTTCATAAAGTATATCTAAAAACATTCCCCCCAATAAAAGCGCGCATAAATCACGCCGTTAATAATAAGACTGCAATCACGTCGGGGTACTATACCCATTATATAGTGAGGCCCGAACGAGCAAAAAGACAATTTACACCCCGCTCCCTCAAAATAGCTTCAAGGACGCGACACGAATTCCGCGCCACACACGAGACTCCTCCAGAGCCACTTGAAAAGCACAATCACGCATTCGATTAAACGTCATGCACGGGTGACCGCGAGTGACACCACTTAACACCGCCCCTCTTATACGGCCAATCGCGACCCTCCGAGGAAACAAAAAAAAATGAATACACCGGGCGGAAATTAGGAAAACTTGGAGGAGGCGGTGATCGATGTCGCGCGCGCGTGTAACAGGCACTTTACATGCATTACCCCGGGGAATTTAATGAATTGCTCGTTAGAACAGGGCTCGTGCGCCCGCTTTAAATATATACGCCGTGAATTTGTACAGTCGTCGCGAAGTGTATGTGTGTGTGTGTGTGTGTGTGTGTGTGTGTGTGTTATGTAGTAGTGTGCTTTGCGATTGTTATACGTTGTGCTTTGATTCGTAGGGTAAACGTTGTGTTATATAGATTTGAGTGCAGTTAAGTCTATTTTTCATAAGGAGTAAGTCGTACATATAACTATGCGCGGGTGATTTATTAATCACATGTACTTTTACAGTATTCCTCAAGTCTAACATGCCGAAAGCGATTAATTCTCTATTTCTGTACAGTTCGGAAAGTTAGTTACGAGGTCATCCGCGAAAATAGTCGTAAATTCGTTTGGGCCATTACCATATCCGTAAATCTTCCATGGCAGCCTTGCCAGTACATAAAATTGCATCATCGCAATTAGCGAAGCACTTATATCGAATCAGCATTTCCTGCAAACATGCAGAGCGTCAATGACCCGCCGTATTTCGGTCTCACGTGCGCAGCGCAAATCAACTTTCCTCTTCTCGCGGCTCCGGTGCAAATTTCCTGCAAAGAGAGAAGTGACTACCGCAGCGCTACCGTTATACACAGCCCGAGTCGTCGAACCGGTTATTCCGGCGATGCGTCTTGTCGATACAGCCGACGAAGGAGTTGCAGCTCGAGCTGCTGCTTATGCACTCTTGGCGCGTCTACACTTTCCGTTTCTATTCTCTCGAGCTGAGAAGCTAATAAGTGGCCAGACGAGATAATAGAGATGCTGAGACGGACGAGGCTTTTCGCAGCATTGTTTTCAAAAGCAGCTCATGCTTGATTTCGACTGTTGTCGATAGAAAATTTCTGGAATTTCGGAAAGGTCATGTGTCTGTGGCTACAAGTATATATGTCATATTTTACGCTATAAAATTCAGTACGGCACGCTTAAAAAAATTTCGCGATAAACTCGCCAACACCGAGAGAGCAGCGCTCGCCCTTCTATACGTATATATCAATTTTCCAGATCGACTCCCATCAATGATTCACGCATTCCTCGCTCTTCCACCGACGATTTCCTTGCATTTTTCCTCTCCTCGGGCTTACGCATCTTCCTCATCGCAACTCACACAAAGCGAGCCCGCGGAATTGAAGAACAAACGCTTGATAAATTACGTCCAATCGTGCCAGCCGCCGCTGCGTCGTCCGTTCTAATTAATTAAATTAGCTGCTCATCTCTTGTATTATTTATTTCGCTGCGCCGATTGCTATAAGACGTTTTCCATTTTTCATCCGTCTCTTTGTCGTGAAAAGTTCGTGATTCACTCCGGCTGCTCGAGATTCGCGAAAAGAGATAGATCGTTGCTCTCTTGGTTGCGGCTCGTGTGTTATACTCTGCTGAGGACATGCAGATAGCGACGAGAGGTCAGACTGATGACCGTCTACTGCGCACGATGATGCGCTGTGTGATTCATGCGTGCGCTTGTTTGCGGTTTATTTTAGGATATAGTGCTATAATGACAATCGCAGGCTCGTTAGTGGGTAATTATGATAGGAGAAGTTCTGCTGTTCCTTGAATTTTGGCATGTTGCTCTTTCGCGGACTTGTTTCGTGTTGGGTCAGTTCGCGGAGTGCCGGATGTGGTTGTTGGAATGTTAAAATTAACGTTCGCGATATTGGATTGCAGCTCGAGGAGGAGGAGCCTAAAAAACAATCATTTTTTACCTAATGATGTCGTCAAACGTTATTTCATCGAGTTTCATTAAATTTCATGAGTAAACGGTGGCTCACGGAATTGTAATAAAACTTTTTGCGACAGCATATAAAAAATATCAGCCGTCGTTTCGCGGATACGAAATTCTTGTAGTCAAAACAGCAATAAAATTATATTGCTAAACACGGTGGGATGGGATTCGATGAAAATTATGCATGTGCATTACACTGAAATATAATTTAATGACATATAATTGAATCAGTTTGCGTATATATTCAGCATAGGAATCGCTGTACCATTTAGTAAAAAACTCGATTTTAAATTAATAGGGCTACATCCGAGCAGTGCTTTAATCGGATAAAAAATACAACAGGGCTAAACTGAATACGTCATTAAAGTTGATAAATATTCAGCGGACGTTTATACTGCGCAGCTGAAAAAGGCGGTATCAATTATTTAAAGACTTAGATGCAGTATCGAATATTTTATCGTATTTTTTAATAAATTAAACAACTCTTATAATTCACCCGTACGCTATCCCGCTTCGATCGATAACACGATATATAACGAGCGATATTTATGCGATTGAAAAATTTAATTATAACAATAATGGCATTATTACCGACCACATTGACAAAAGAGCGACATGTGACTTGCACTGAACGACTGGATTCATCTACCTAATCGGCGTCTCACGCGTCAGCGATCACGTCACATACACTATCGTCGTCGGCTATAGGTAGAGAATAGGAAAAAAATGAAAGCGAAGAAAAAGAAAAAAAAACATGATCGAGCACACACTTCCATTGCATCGTCATTGTGCATTCGCATCGAGTGCATGCATTCGCGTCAAGGATTCGCGTCGCGTTCGCGCCGTTATAAGGATGAAGGCTCCGAGAAGCCGACGATTGTTAATTAAAGATTGTCGTGCGCGATGCGTTTTTAAATGCAGTCACGAATAACTTCGAGAGTTGGTTATCGTTATTTTCAATGTGCGGAAAAAAGATCCGTTAATACGCTTTATAGCGAGGTCTACGCGAGTATGCAGATCCAGTCGTTAGTTTAGCACTAATAAATATAGTTTGGTTTCTATGGCTCTCTATACCTGTAGTTACTGTGTCAGGGAGTCTGATTTAAATGGGGCATGCTATAGATAGTGAAATTGATCGCCTATATTTTATATGCTTATCTGTTTATTGAGCTGACGGTATTAAGGATTATATTAATTTTGTATATCAGTTGACCATATAAATACATCGGTTCCGATTCGACGAGGTTAAATTTTTTGTACTTATTCGTGAATAAGTAAATCACGCTCCGCCTTCTCTATCGCGTATAAAATATAATTATACGAATTGCTTTGATGATTGTAAAATCAACTATACTCGTTTTATTAAATAACATCAAAACGAGCGGTAAAATAACCATAACAAGTACACAAATGTACTAGTTAATTTATCCCCATGCTCATAATAGAGAATCGCGATCTGACTAGAAATCACGTGCGTCGAATAAAAATTGTCGCAATTGCGTAAATCCCCGAGTTTTCTACATGCGATTGTATATATATAAATCTACCCAAGCGAAAGCGACAATCGCACTCGTGTATACCGTAACTGTGTACAAATTGTTCCAGATTTTTTAAATGCCACTTGAATTCTGTCTGCATGTGTATATGTCTATATATCAGAGGGACATGCTTTGCGTGTGCGATAAGGAATTTTGATTGATCGATTTGGTATGAGGAATTTATCAGGCTTTTTATAGACTCCCGATACATATTTTCGCGTTTTCTGAAATATTTCCGTTCTTTTATAGCTGCAGGTGTAAACAAATGCAGCACGGCGTATTTTTGTTTTCAAATCGAAAGACTTGCTTTTCTCTTTGATATACTTTTCGGAGATTACAAATTGGGGACACCGTGTAATATTTTCGTTACACAATGTTTTGCGGTTGATAAAATTTTGTATTGTTGGACTAAAAAATAATCGTTTGAATTTTTTATTATGGTCATAAAACATATCCAGGCATGAAAAGTACGCGATAATATTTTATTGTATTTCAACATTTTACGCACTTTGGCCGTTAACTTATTGGAGTATAATGCTAAGTATGATAAGAATTATTCATCCTGATAAGCGAAGTTGGAAATATCTCTTAGACTTGGAAACTCGTGCCGGGAACGCGGAGATTACAGGGGTCGATTCGTCGCTTACATAGGCGTCGTGCGAATAATTAACATAGCGTTTATTGAAAAATATATTTTAATATAGTGTCTTCTTGAATTTCAAATTTTCATAAATTATATAATAACATGTCGCAATATGTTAACAAACTGCAGTATATCCGTCCCATCAACGCAATATAAATCTTCGTATAAAAACGAAAATTCTCCTCTAAAATCATACACCGCGGCAGCAAGTCGTTCCATGCGCTGCATGGCAGTCTTTGGCGCAGCGCAATCGCGAACGTTCTCAATTATTGCGGCGCAGCTCGCGACGGCTGCGGCCGTTGGAAGGTCGGAATTTACACTCTCATTACGTCCACGGCTGAGTGGCCGGCAACCTGTTCTTCGCCGCTATCGAGCACATGCATATATATGTATATCCATAAGCGCAACGTCGAGACCCCATCGAAGTCACTGCACCTGTCTGCGCTCGTCATGTCTTCTTTCGTCTTTTTTTTGCCTTTTTGTCGTCGTGGAAAAATGAGCTTCCGAGGTTTTGGTAACGAGATATAATTGTGGGGAAATCGCTATGGTTATACGAGCAGCGAACTGTGAGTTGGTTGACTTTACAACCTGAAGATAAAATGACCTTATTTGATCAACGAGGTTTATTAATGAATGTAGATTAATGCACACTTCGCATTATTCAAATCACTATTATAGTAATATTGGCATGAATGTAACGAAGCATTGGTAAGCTTGAACACATTGTCAACAAATGGGAGAAACGTTGAGCCGATGAGAGGAATCGAACAGCGATTTCATTAACATTATTTTTAACCCACTCGCCGCGAGAATTTTCTGTGCCTAAACGACCAGTTCTGCGAATACGTGTTATTTCCGGTGCAGTGGCAGATGTCGGTGCGTCTATTAAAATTTTATCGAATGCATTTTCAATAGGATCGTTCGTCTTGAGTAGAAGGCGAATAGACTGCTGAAATGTGAATTTGATTTTTTTTTAAACCTTAAATTGGAATGTGAAACAAAAAGCCCGATTAGCTCCCGAGACTCCGTACAGTGGCGTTTTAAAACTGTAATAATATGATATGTCTGATGCGGCTTTTCAGGAACAGATTGAAGAGATGATTGTCACGCGAATCGATCTGGGTGACGGGATATTTTTAGCAATTCATTTCGAATCCGTTGTCATGCCGTTTCTCATATTTCTTCTGAATTACAATCTGAATGAAATGTGCACTTATATCAGCGTAAAATGTTGTATCACATATAAAAGCCGCCGTAGCGCGATCGTTTATAAATATCAATATTAATTCAACGCGTTTCCATTAGTTAGCCAACGCTTGATAAGTCAACGATTATTCGAGATAATAAATAGATCGCGGCCTCGATCGTTATATTAAATCATCGAGCTTTATTTCAACTGACAAGTAGGTGATGTTAAACGGTATGCAACGATTCTGCAGTGATATTAATTCTGCAACGATTCTGCAGTGATAATAATTAATATTCGATGACTCGGCGTGGGAAGTCAGTTCTTCATCGGGCAGTCCATTATTAGACATCAAATTACGAACAGCTGATGAAAAAGACACACATTCTAGAGCATCTGTGTAGAGACAAAATGTATAATATACGAGTAGAGTGTAAGGCATAACATATCATCGATTTTCACATAAACGTCGAAGGTTATGTAAACTTGTGCCGGGAGCAGTAACATTTAGGATATTATAACGCGTGATGTCTTTCGTTCATATACATAGGATTCACTACAACTATACATTGTAGTCCTTCCTCGGTTAGGACGCTTGGCTCACTGCCATAACAGCTCACTAGATTAGGACATTTTTAATGCGCCTAGTCGATTTCGGATATGTATAATAAAAACTGGTGCGTTGAAATTTTACTCGGTGATAAAACGTGAGAGCAAAGTAAAATTTCGCGTATGGGTGATGGCTGAGAGAATGTCTTGTTCGATATATGAACCTATAAATTCTTTGGAAACTCACTTGTATATATAAATCCTGCATAAACTTCGTGTAAAGGTGTATAAATGCATATATAATCGAGGCGCGATTCGATGACATAATTGGAAAGCGGAATTTTCACGGCTCTCAGAAAAGCCTCGAATTACTCGTATATAGGTCGACTTTTATCTCAGCGCAACTGTCAAATAGAAAAAATTAGAGCAGCGCCATTTAGCACCGGAAATAGCGCGCGGACGTGTGTGCCTGATGCAGTAATGGAAAAACGCACACACACACAGAAATATAACGACACTGGCGTTATCGAGTAACTTCTTCGTCTAATTGTGTCCCTATCTCGTGCAATCGAATGCTCGAAAAAGCTCGGGAGGAAGGAAGCAAGAAAAAACAAGGACTACAGTGTCATACTCGGCTATAAAGATCTCGGCGGTGCTCTACTTTACACTCTGCGAGCATGTGTGTGTTTGTCTCTCCCCCTCTTACGTCGGATGACTCCTTCTCTTTTCTCTCGATTCCTCCCTACTGTCTCTTTCGCTCTTTTTTCCGCCCCCGCGAGCCAGGAAAAGCGTATCACTTGTTAGACACCTGTCGTCGTGTCTTCCTCGGAAATTCTTGGCCGCAAGCCCAAGTTGCGTAATCGCTCCTCTTCGTCTCTCTTCGACGACAAAGAACAATCGCCGAGTGGTCTTTGTGGAGAATTTTTTTTTGCGCGCAAAAAGCTTCCCTTGATCTATCTCTTTCTCGGCGCTGAGAAGAAAAATGAGGCGGACTGTGTTAGGCTCGACTGCATATTAGGACAGACTTTTCGGGGGTACAGGCTCGATGCGAGCTTTTTATACGTATGATACTCGAGGGAGGTAGCGGGTTTTATTTGGAACGGTCGAAAGTTTTTTTTTTCCTTTTATCGCTTTATCGTCTACAGACTTCTCACGCGATATAGCGCGAATTTATCCCCGTCTTAAAATCGAACGTGACCTTGGCGATTCATTTTTATACCGATGATGTTGAGAATATTTTATGCGTCGATTGATTTGCTTTTTCTTCAGTTTGTCGGGCTTCTCCTGCTTAAAACTTGGAAATTCCAGTTTTTTCCTTTAATATTTCTCAAAGAAAGGATAAGCTTTGGCAATAAATATAATCGATAAATCAATTTGAGTCAGGGAATATAGTCGTGTGTTGTTTATTGTCATATATAATAGGTGACGTCATGAAATTACTATCATAGATGTATAGCGTCTTTTATTGCACATCACGGGCATGATTCATAAACTTGCAGTTTTTAACGATCATTTCCACAGCTGTGTAAATAGCTCTTTGACTTTGTACAAAGAAAAATTAAATCAGTGCAAATGTTTCATTCATTGCGAAATCACTGAGTCTATACTTACAGCAGAAATAAACGAATCATATACTTAAATTCTAATACACATATAATGCATCGATTTCTCTCGTAATCTTTATTTATAATACATACAGATGCATAATACATTGCTCCCTTGTAGTTGAGAAATCGATACCACCCGATTATCTCGACATGCACCTGTAATGTGAAAACGCCTTGCACCGATTAATCTCAAAACCACCTGCAGCGATAAAAAAATTGCAATTGCGAATCATCGTCAAAAATACATTCATCCGGTGATCAGTCAGCCGCCATAATCTTAAGTCGTCGAACCGAAAAAGATGTACAAATGACCGTAATAAAGGACGCATATCTCTGCACTGACTGGGTGAGTCATATACGAGCAGCTTGATAATAATGCTCCATATAGTCCGAAGTATTTGCAATGCCGGCGGCATACATTATGATATATTCAAGAGTCATCTGCAACTTCGCAGTTCGCGATTTTTTTGTTGTAACTCGATCAAGCTGAGATTTTTTACGCTCACTTTGACAAGCAAGCCGATATTAGTAGAGGATTTGCGCAAATGAGTTTAGACGTAATTTACGGCTTGTTTCCGCAAGTAAATGTCGAGAATTCTCCGAGTTAATGGACTGGTGCTTGAATTTGATGATTATTGTTACAAATGTATGAGGCGATTTAGATTTATATAAGTCAATCCAAACATATTAAAGATATTTTTATGACTAATTTGGCGTCTCTGGTTAAGTGATGATAATCATGTATATCGTTTTTTATGCATTACAATCAACACGTCAGTAATTCTATTCCGCGACTAGATCACGGGACAACGATTGATATCATATATGCCGCTTATCAATATGGGATAAGAATCGTAAGCTTAATATGCTTCTGTATAGCATTGAATCTTTTATAGCCGGTAATTACAATTTTTCTAAACGCGCAGGCAAAACACCGGAAATTAACCTCGTCTCCGAACAAAAAAGGCATTAAATTCAGTCTGCGCGCATAGTCACTTAAAAATAATTTTTCCTTCGCTCGAACAATTTCGCATTTCACCTTGAAATAATTAACATCGCACAGAGTCCTCGGGTTACCCAACGTCAACGAATCTTCTTCTCCAGTATTACAATACACCAGTATACACATTGTTTCTTTAAATATTCTGTGGCGACTCGTATAATAATGTACATCGCGCGCTTCGACACCTCCAGAAGTAGGTTATATATGTATCCCTAAAAAACCGGAATCTCAACTCTCGCGATTCAAAATTGATCTCTACCCGCGCAAAACCTGTTCCTCGTGAGCTTATATATAGGAGACGTGATGAACTTGCAAAGTATATATATATATATATAGAACAGTTCGCTGGTCTCTCTCTCTCTCATAGGCCTTTGGGCGCGGTGACTCTCAGCCTTTTTTCCGCCACTCAGCAGCAGGACGATCTTCTCCACCCTCGTGCTGGTCGTTTTTGTTTTTATACGAGTGCTGCTATATAGTTATAGGGGGAGAAAGAGAGACGACGGGTTTTTATCGCCGGCGCGCGTCGTTGCCGGGAGATCCCTTTGCCGTGTGTTTGGCTTGCTTTGTTTTTTATGCGAGACAGAGGAGAGTGAGAGAGCGTTGTTTTGTCTGCACATTAGGGCTGGAGAGCATCGGCTGCGAGTTGCTTGTGTATACATTTTTAGATTTTCCAGCTATTCTAAACGCGTACTTAAACAACTTTTGCGCTAATTCATTTATCAGCGAGATGTTTATTAAATAACTTGTCCGATGTTGTTGTTATACTCCAAACTTCATCGCGCGAGTCATCTCAAACATCGAGCAAATAAAATCAAGCAACCCATCTTATCGATCGCAATCACTTCCTCTCAAACACATAGATATACCAAATCAATTTCCTGGTGTGTCTCCTATATTTCTCTCGGGCGCGTATCAACCTCGGCGTATATACGTCTTTGATTCCCTTGCGATCATATATATATATATGCCTCAAAAGCTGCTGCACTTCTTTTCCGCGATTCACCGCATAATACATTGATAGATATATATGCGCGTCGAGCTGCGATACGTAATGGATAAGCGCGCGTCGATCCCGTCACTCATACATATATACACGTACACATCGGAATAGGCGAGTGTGCGCTTATAGCTTCGGTTATATACGATAAGGTAAATTCCGGCTGGCGGCACACTCTATCGCATCGAAAATTCCGTACAAAGTGCGAAGTGCATTTTGCGAACGCGAAAACAGCTGTTTTAGGCGAAAAATTCACGCGCATGAAACATGAATTATTGTGTATGATACTCGCACAACGAGGACGTTTACGGATCATTATTAAACAGAAAAGTTAACGTTGCGCGAAGGTAAAAAACGAACAAGAAACAGAATTTTTTCTTCGAAGAACAAAAGTGAAAAAAAAAACAACCGCTAGCTCGCGTATTTATATCCAGTGAAAATTAAAATGACCGGCGATAATTCTATTGTTCCGCGGAGTTGGCTCGGTCATCGTGCGAAACACTTTTCTCGCCGCGGATTCCACGTTACGCGCAGTTGGTATGTAGCAGTGAAAATGTGCTAAAGTTGTGAAACCAGCCGCGTTTTTTCTCTCACTTCTGGGAAACCTCACTTGTAACACGCATACACCATAACTGCGAAATTCAATTTTCATTTACGCACCCTGCCTCCGTTAGTAATATATTATACAAGAACAGCGTTATTTAATCCGTTCAACGCGAGGAGATATAACGCATTTTCAGCCTCGGAATTGGATAATCTCTCTGGCTTTGCATGAAGGAAGAGGGACTGACTCGGCGATAACGCATTTTTCAACCTCGCAATTGGATAATCTCCGCATATATATGCGTGCATGTGATGCGGATAGGAAGGGAGACTCGCGACGGACGACACCGCCGCGGTATTATATATACCGTAATGCATCGCGCTGCGAATGCGAAAGCGCGGGACTGAATAAATTTGGGGCCGATTTCTTGGCGGCTTTTCTTCGAAGTTTATATATCTACGTTTTTTTCGTAGCTTCTTCTTGCTGGCACGCGCAAACTTTATTTTTCCGTGTGCAAAAGAGACGAAAAAATGTTTACCATTAGCATCGATGTGCGAATACAACGGCTTTGAAGATAATGCGAACTTGGCGTAAAATTTATTATTCGCGGGGCTGACCTTCTTGTATATAATGTGCCGCGCTTTGAAAAAATGCTTGAAAAATGAAAATTTAATGTTTGTCATTTTCCACGCTGGAAATTATCATCGAGCGAGCGCGTGATGGCATGTTCGACTTATCCGATTTCAAGAATCTGCAGCTATCAAGATAACATTTTAATCGCGCGCTGTAGAACTTTTATCAATCAATCCGCGAGTATCGAGAGTAAACGCGAATTGGGACCATGTAAATTGCATCGACTCAATATGAGGAAAGCGCGATGCAGGTCAGACAGACGTTTATTAATAAACAAGTGATAACCAATAAGGACTACTTTCCGATAAAAGAGCTGCGAGTTTGAGTTTGCCGAGTGACACGTTGAAAAGCTGCTCTCGTCAAAATGAACGAAAAACAATCATTTAAATACGACAATAAACAATTCGACAATTATCACTTCATTACTCCACCAGCTGCGAGTTATGTGCCCGAGCGGCTACACACATAAACACACCATCCGATATTTATAGGATCTTTCGTATACCGGCTTCTTGGCTTGCTTCGCCAGAAACTATATCTACAACTTCTTCTACGAGCTTCTGTTATATTTATATTAAAACCGAGACTAATGAACCCGTCCACTCACGAAAAGAAACTTATGTGACAATTTTCACGAGCGACGAAGCTCGAGTTCCGTCATTCCATAAATACTTACACATATAGCGACGTAATGAGTTCACCTACGCGCAGCTTCGAAATTCACTTTTTTCATCTGCAGCCTCGTGGCTTTTTACTCCAGTTTTTACTATAGCTGCCGGTGGCCGCGTGCATTATACGCGTCGTTTCTCCCGCAGGGCTGGACGGAATGGCGGAGAAACGGTTATTGCGATTGCTATGAATAAGATTACTATGCGCGATCCGGAATGTTTGCAAAGGATGGAAAGTAATGTCAGTTTACGGGATTGTTCACTTAAGCGCGTTTGCTTATGCCGGCGAGAAAATTGAGAAATTCATGAATATTTCTTGAATATTTTCTTGTTGCGAAAAATTCGTTTTCCAAGCGTTTCTTCGAAGGGTACAAAAAGTATATGAGAACTGATTTACAATTTTGAAAAATTCAGTATTTAATGCGCATCAGTGTGATTATTGTTCACGAATTTACGCATGGAGTCGCGTACTTTTTACATTCTAATGTAATATTATAAATTTTAATTTCATACATTCGATATAATAGCCAGCTATATACAGCTTATTATTAGCATTCTCAGACCAATCTCACTCGGCCATTGAAACTTTCGCGCCGTCGAGCTTGAGCTTAACCGAAAGGAAGGAAAATCCGCTCGCGAGAAAAGTCGTCGGTAAGGGTCTCTTTATATACTCTAACGAGAGATAACGTATAACGAAACTCTATCGAAAAAAATATTGGTTGCACCAGGGATTATTATATTCACGCGACGACGACCGATAATAATACTATTATGCTGCTCCTATAGTAAATATATATACATATATAGCGTTAACGGTCGTGCGCTGATTATTACGCAAGTCACTTGCCCGGAAGTGTGCGACAGGCGGCCAATGTTGCACTGGTGTGTATGCAGGTGTATACACTTGCGTTATATATATATATATATATACGACGGCCGGTTATATTCGCGAGGGCCTTGGACCGACCACGACGACAACTCGCGATTTTTTCCGCTTTAGTTTCGCAGAGAGGAATGTTGCTGTACGTGGGCGAGTATGTGCAAATATATAGATACGCGTTTGGGAGCGATTCGATGCGAAATTAGATATTTCTGGCTTTGTTAATTTTCTCGCGGTTTCGCAAGCTGCGGCTATTATTGTTGTGACTTGGCTAAAAATATAATATTCTTGCAGGGATGCGCGAACTTGACGGTTCGATAATTGCTCGAGGTGTGCAGTAACGTAATATGATTTGTCTGATGGTCTGTATATATGCATTTTTGACATATAGAATTGGGATCATCGTCTCTCGTATTACTTAAACGAAATGATACAAGCATGAATGTCAACGAGGTTACCTTGGAGTACAGAGAGCAAAAAAGCGGCACGTCGAGTAGGTCCGAATCGTATTTTCGGTACTGCGCCGACACGCATTTACCCGCAGCTATTGGGGTGACGTGTAGCTCGTTATCTTTGTTTAATCACGGTCGGCGGTATCTCGGAGTGTCTAAGTGCGCTGATAATGAAAAAAAAAAGTTACGAAACTACGCGAAACTCTATCAAACGTGTTCTGGAAAGGAATCAAAGTTGCGGAATATGATGCACGGGGTTGTGCTTTATCGGCTTTGTAAGCACTTTCTGTATGTACACGTATATTATTGTATGTATACCCGTTGAAAAAGATGCGGATGTTTCATTATTTCAGCTCGAGGGCAATGATAGCTTAATAGCGAGTTATAATTGTTCCGGGAATTATTTATAACGTTGGATCTCTACGCCGACGTTGTCGTAAAAGAGACTTCACCGAAATGCAGTTTGCCTGCGAGAGCAAAATTATTTACAGCGCCATAAAACTCCCATTAACGTCATAATCTTATTAACGCTTAAAGTCAAATTTTGTCGAAATATACTGCGGGTTTAGAACGTTATGATACTCTGTGTATATAAAATCGATACTTTATCATTAACTCCGCAGCGTTACTCTGCGCATGAAATTGAAAAACCAAAAAAATTTGATCTCGATCCAGCATCTTATCTTCGGTACACGCGAATCTCGGCCAAAACAGCCGAGAGAAGCATCGCAAATATGGTCCATACAATCACTGCAACGAGGTCAAACGAGAAGCATCGTCCTCGAGAATTAACATCTCAAGTGCTCTTCAATTTGGAGGTCCGCACAATGCAGCAAAATGCATAGCCCGCCTCGGCGTCTTTCTCTCTTCTTCTCCTCCTTCGCCAAACGCAAATCACATGGCGCAGCGTCTCCCGAATTTTTTTGCTCGCATTAGACTTCGCCTCTACTTTCAATGGATCATCTGGCAGAGCCTTGCGCTCCGGCGTCGGATTACACTTTCAGGATTCTTAGCGCCAGCTTTACCTCCCGGGCGGGTAAGTATTTGCTTGCAGATGCTTTGAACGTCGTGTATATACTGGAGGTTGTTGCTTCTTTTCTCAGCTAGAAGAACTTCTCAGAAAGAAACGACTGTCTTTTCCTTAGTTGTTTATCAGTGGTCAGGGTGATTAATCGGAGCGTCGAAGCGATGGGTTATTTCCATTCTACGCGACCAAGACTGTTTCTAACTTGCAGGAAAGTCAACTGCTTATAATAATACATTAAAATTAAATTTTATCTATAGGACTTCTTTTATCGTCGCAATGTGTTTATCTAAATTTGTGTATACACCTCGAATTATACTAGTCACCAGATAGCAAGGTATACCGGTCATTTTCGAGGATAATGTTGACTCGTCATGGAAGAATAACTTTGAAACTCGGAGATATTAAGGTACTCAAACGCAACGATGTAGCGGATCCAAAAATCTCTGCAACTATTGGAAACACACTAATCTTGTATGTCCAATAATTGTTTACTATAGATTTATCAGCGACTCAGTAGCGAATTTTGGGAGCTAATGGGCGATGCTGAAACGGATGAGTGGAAAAAGATGTGACGATTATTACCTTTATATCTACCTTTCGAAACGAAACATTTTTAACAGATGACTCGTATTCTATGGATCGATGGTATTCTCGATAATGATGAGTACACGGTCAAGAGATAAAATTTCGTGTCGAAATATATAGGTATGAATGTATATAGAAAAAAAGAAAAAACTGTACGCATGAAAAACATTACGTATACTTTGTACTTTGTAACACGGTTAATTAACTGTAATTATGAGTGTGGGTTGGAATTTTTTTCCACAAAGTCGTCACGGAATTTTGCAGCAGACGCTTAAAGAAACTAATTTTGCTAATGCTTCGTGGCGTTGTCTGTGCATCTGCAGTAACCTAATTAATAATTGCTATGAATAAGAAGCTATAACATTTTTATAAGCATTATGGACTTTGTCGCTTCTTACATTTTTCAATACAGTATACACTCAAGAAAATAAGCTTTTTGACGATACGAAACGAGTATAGCCTGCACTCGGCAACGCACTTCCGTTTTTTCTTCTCCAAGGCTCTCGCGCGCTTCAATATTTAAAATCAATTTTCGCAGAGGAACTATAGGAAGCCGACCAAACGCGAATTCAGGCCGGCGCAATTTATATATCCAATCTTCATTTATAGATTTAGCCCGAGGCAATTATAGCGCCGGCTTGCATATCACAAGTGTGAAAATCAATCGATCGCTGCCGCCCGACTATAAGATTTAACAGCACGTGATCTGCGTGAGCGAAAAATTCCGGTGTCTTTTTTTTTGTTTTGCTTTTATTTCTCTATAGATAAAGAACGGCAGAGTAGCGCGGACTTACATAACGCGCGTTCGCGGACGTTGAAACAAAAAAAAAACGAGAACGTCGGGATAAAGATGCTGTTTATTTCTGCAGCGTTACATAAAAACTCTTTAATTTATGGCAATTTTTTTTCTCATGCAATCGCGTGTGCATTTATCGACTTTTTATACGCGAAGCTACAGCGTCACAAGCGCGCTCGATTTGCGATTCTTGACGTTCGATAACAACATCTTCAGTAGATATATAGCCTATACAAAAGTATATAGCAATTCGATCTCGCGATACTTCGCTTCGATTCATCTAACGAGCATCCGCTAAATAAAATAGCATCGAGCATTTGAGAATGCTGCCTATTTATAAGAGGCGGCTTTTTTTTTCTTCGGCACACACAACGCCTGAGCGATTTTTCTCGTCAATAATGCATGGAATTTTTAATGGCTGCATGCGCGCGGCTGCTGATATCATGTGACTGCAGACCGCTGCTGCTGCCGACCGGGAAGTCCGCAAGTATACATAGTACGGTACGCGCGAAAAAAACTTGCTAATTCGACCGTCAGATGGCAGTAGAGGGCGACCGGCGAGGTTCGCTCGATCGGTAATGGGGGGGCGGTAGAAATCCGCGGGAAGCGAGTGGTAACTGGCGCCCCCTTTGGAAGGTAGAGAAACATTGGGTGGTTATCGGTGGACGGTATATTTTGGGTTGAGAGCGAGCGCGAAATTTTGAAATCCGATTGAATGATTTATTGTATATAGCAGAGAGAACAATGAAGAGCACGCCGAGAAAATTGATTGGTAATCACACGACCACTATGAAAGTTGTATTACTTTTTATGCCGATTATACACATTAATTTTGAATAATCGCTAACAATGTCAGAAATTGACACGATTGACAAGTAAAAAGTAAATATTCCTTTATTTTTCTCGTTGCAACCAAACTTCGAAATGTTTCTCTTCGCAAATCCAAACTTTATAAAACAGAAAGTGTGAGGAAAAAATCCATCCTGCACAACGATACGTATAAATGTTCCTATAAAATCGAAACTCAGGCTATCGCGAATTCATATCACTTACTTTCATTCCGACCTGAAAAAGAGGGAAGATAAAAAATCCAGAAGAAAATAGGGCACGGGATCGATGTCAGCAGATTTTGCCCGGCCGTCCCGTCGAGTCGAAAGCGCAAAACAAAAGAATTATCTCGACGATTCAGTCCGTCAATCGTGCATGGAAGCGTGCATACCTATACCCAACTCGTCAGCTGCACCGTGTGCATGCGTATGAATATAGAGGCATGATATTCGAGATTTTGGCGTTTTTTTTCGTACGGGGTTACCGAAAAAGTCGGCGTCATATATATTCCACCTTTTTCGCGTTTCAAACTTAATGAGTACGCAGGCACCAGCCTCGTGGATTTCGATTGTCTGGGCAGTAGGCTGTTTCGAAGCGGTAAAACTTTCCGCATGTTTTTGCGGAAAGATATACGAATCGTTATTGATACAGCAGCATAAAATAAATAAGAGATTGCACTTTATGATTTTTTCATATTCCTATAAAACTTAAGTGATTAAGTCTGACTTTGTTTATTTTCTATATGATAATGTACATTGAACTAAAAATTAACGAGATTTTTTTTCTTGCAGAGGTCCTATGGAAGTTGGGCTTAGACTTGAAAGCAGGACATATACAGCAGTTATTAGGAGCCACATGGTGAGTTTTAAATATTTATCAATTATACTAAAATGTCAAATCAGTTTAGAGATATCAGATATTATAACGTGATTTATCACTATACATGAACAGAGCTGTACATTCAATTTTTAACAATCTCAAAATCATCGCAAATAACTATAGTTATTGAGTTATCAATAAACCTCAGAAGTTCAATTCTAACTTGTCTAATACCCTTTATGCCCTATAAGTAAGTCAAAGACTTATTGAAAATTCATCCTGCATGCAGATGCGGGAGAACAAATATTTACTAGATTGATAAAACGTTTCTCATATTCATGTATATAACTCCGCAGGTCTATAGACGTCAAATAAGGAGGCTCAGTTATCGAAGCTTTCAAAATTCACGATAAAATGAAAATTCTCGTAAGTAGCCGGCGGGTATCTCTGATAAATCTTCTCCGGGATATAAGCTGTATTCGAAGCTTTCATCTCTTTTCGCGACGTTTATTGGACTTCTAGTTAACTATATATAGTAGCTAAGTTATACAAAAAGTGTGTTTAAACATTTTCTGCAAAAATGATATTGAAAACAATATAATACGTGATCCACGTTACTTTTCTATACAAATACCATCGCAGTAACTTCAATGCTCTTATAGGTATACCGTTATGTGATCGAATATACCAAATAAACACGCTCATGGAAAGTAAATGAAAAAAGTTCGTGCGTCCGACGATAATTCTCACACACGACGGAAATAAAAAATTGGGACATTTTTACGAAACTAATATATTTTTCCTATACTCGACGATATCGACCATATGTATACCGAGAGCTATTGTATCTAAAAATGAAAAGGTTGCAACGATCGCCAGCAGCAAAAAAGTTTAATAGAAAATTCGCGTAAGAAAATATACCATTTCTCGGCGATCTCTCCACGCCACTCAAGCTGACTCTCCGAGAGCCCATTCGAAATTGACTCGTACGGAAGCACCTGCATACACACAGCGAAAGAGCAGAAGCGACCGATTAGCTTTCGGGCGGCATTATACGCGAGTATAGCGAGGGATATCGTGCTGCACGCGAATATCTCCCGCCGAACTCTTACTTTCTCGCGGCCAAATCCCATTATTATACTAGTCCGTGAGCTTCTCGATAATTCTCTCTTCCATTCTTTTTGCTTCGCGTCGATGATTGAGTGATTGCGCGCGCGAGGAATACGATGGCTCGCTCGCTGTATATACATACGGGGTATCGATCCTTTCGATGAGCTTTATGGAGATATGCTGCGAAGGTGAAATGCCGACGATTTGTGCGATAGATTTTCGGATATGTCGAACGTCGGAGTTGTCTGGTATATAGTTTTCGATTGTTTGTAATTCTGTTGGTTATAGATGTATTTGTTTTAGCAACAAGTACAATAGATTTCGAGAAATCAAACCTTTGGTTTGTTCTTTTACACTATATAAGCAATTTTTTTACTTTTTACGCAGCTTCAAGTTCAGTGAATCCTTTTCTACGAACCCAAATGCATTTCACACATTTTACATTTGCACAATATGGCGACTTCGTTTTCAAGCTGATCAGTAGTAAAGAGCTTTTGACAAGGAGATGCATAAATTTAGTATGTTTACATAGCCAAACAATCAACGCAGACCTAAACATCTTCGGCGCTAATTCGACAAACCAACAAATCCGAGTATATTGTGCGGTATTGCGCTCGAGTTGTCGGCATATCAAAGGCAAAGGGACTAATTGCAAATCGTCGGGGGAGAATCCGCACGTGCGCGACCGGCTGGACTTTATATATACATAAAGCGCTTATATTCGCAGCGCGCGCGGGTTTATGAGTCACAGTGCACCACTGACACTGGACGATTTAACGAAATTGCCACTCGGACGTCGCCGCCGGAGGGCCATTCGGTTATATATATATATATACAGTATAACAGCAGTACCGAGAGTGACGCCTTATCGTTGCGGCGTTGTATTAAAGCGCGCGTGAAAAAGCCATTAGCTACTGCAGCGAGCTTTTGTGTCTACTTTTTGAGATATATCACGCGGGCTGATTTGAAAAAAAGATTTAGGTAGCGCGATGGTTGCGGATATAAAAAGGAGATGCATGAGATTTTTATTTTTGTTGGCTTGTTATGGGTAGATTGATAAAGTTTTGAGCTTGATGTGTGGTCAGTTTTTTTTTTTGCTGTTTTTTATTTTCCAAGCTAATAGGCAATGAATGATTCGCGTGCAATTAGATTTATTTGTATTTCAATAACATGAAAAGGCTCTATGCTCTTGAAATGTTTGTACTTTATCGATTTACGATCGTTATTTTTGAAAGAGTTCAACTGGCATCATTCCAAAAGATAAAATAATTTGTTGGGCAAATTCCAGTAACGCTTAATTTTGGAGCAATAATGGAATTTCAATTTCAAACAATTTTACCGCATGGATTTCAATTGTAAAATCTTGTCTTCGTTGCTAAAATGCTATTCAGTAATTACAAACTTTGTTTAGAACATTTGTTCCCTCAATAAGTGCAAGTGGTAAATAATATTTGCACATAAGAATAAATGGCATCTAGACAGAAGCATAAGTTAAAATCGAGATTCGTCGCTGTTTTTCACAGATACATCACAGATAGAATTATTTCTATTAGAGTATACATTTTATTACTCATGATGTTGTTTATAGCGACAATGGCACACTTAGTGGTTTATAAGTCAAAGATAAAATCCAGAGTTGATATTTTTCATTTACCATCAATAAAATAGAACTTTTCGTTAGACAGAAACAGGGTTCTATTCTATCACTTGCGGCCAATAACCATACGGCAATACGTATAATTGTCACGATCCTGATGATTTAAGCTGCACACTGAAAAAAAAACAAGCCACCAACGCACCTCGCGAGTCAAACTCGATCGCGAAAATCTTCCAACTCTAGCTCTCCCGCCTAAAATTAGAGCATTTCCTGTCGAATATCTCATCTCTCTATACATGCATAGCATATATAGACACGGAACATCACGTCCCGTTCATCTTCTAGGACGACTATTTTCAGATCCAGCAGCGAACCGCCCCGGCGTCGGAGCATCGATTATGAGCATTCTTATCGAGCACCAGCTGCATTTTGCATCCAGTCTGTCGGTCGTATCGATCGCGCGAGTGAGCTTTGAGCGGTGGGATCGGCTGCGAGCTTTTTACGAGTTTTTGTTAGCGTCGCTGTTGCTGCTGTTGGCGTCGGTGAGATACGAGCGACGCTAATGACTCTGAGTTGGCGGAACGGTGTGAATGAAGCGATGTAAATGATTATTTTGGTTTTTTGATTTTAAAGAAACTCTCCGAGTCGATTAATCATGTTCGTATTTTTATACGCCACTGGTTTTTATACCGTGGTTTTGCTCTATAACAACAATCTTACAGTAAATGTACAGTATTGTATACGTTAGAGAATATTCATTTTCGACGTTTGCTTACGGTCCATAGTATACGAACCTTGAAATATACCGTTTGTTTTTATGCTGCAAGCAAAGGTACGTTTGTTGTAAGCTTTTCAAAGTCGAGCTGGACATTAAAACTCGACTTTTTCAAACAGTCCGGCAAAAAGCCCGGCTCTACATACACATGTTTCCGTAATAAATTAGCGATACTGTTGCCACAGGTGGACTATTAAATCCGGATTAAGCGCGCGGATTCCCCAATACTTTTTATGGTGTTGTCTTTTCCACTGACGCACGCGCCGTAAGTATTTCGGCGAATCCGCGAAAAAGTATCTAGCTATAATCTAGCTTTATTTGTCCACTGGCAATTGGAAAGTTCAGCGAATGCGCTTTCAAAGCGCTTCTGGTACATAAACATAAAAGAGGTCAGAGATATAGTTTGATTTGTGTATAAACGGACGGATTTCGTTACATGCATTTATTTTCTCCAGAAACATATAAGAAATTCTCCGTTTCCAAGAACTCTTTTACGAGCGACGAAACCTGCGGTTCACATGTATATTTCGGCTATATACGTGTATTATTCCCAAAGCTCCAACGCGCGCATGTCCGCGAACGAGAGCTCAAAACTCTTTTACGATACCCCCGGCATAGAAAAAAAAAGCCCGAAACTCGATACACATCCCTTGGTCAACGTACCGGCTCGAGCCGGCGAGCTTGCGCCCTCGAGTCAACGCGGTATATAGACGCCGATGTGTTTAAGAGTGCGCGCGCGCGCGCGCAGACCGACGACGGCTGCAGTCGCGGGCTTCGCGCCAACGTGTTATCGGAACGCGCACTCAGTAGCAGGCCGCGCGCTCAGCAGCCCGCGTGTGTCTTGGCACGCGCCGCCGCTCTGACTTTCGCGATTTTCAGACACGCGACAACTCCGAGTCGATCCTCGTGTTCACTTTTCTGGATATATACGTCGTTCTCGTGTATGCCCTATATGCCGAGGAGATTTTGAAAAATTCGAACGATGTAAAGAAAGCTCCGAGCGAGCGTTACACGTAGACGCAGATATGAGAAGATAGAGTTGATACATCGTTGAATAGAAGTGGGTCGCAGCAGCAGCGGTATCATCATCCGCAGACCGAGCGGTAATGACGACGGCGTTATGTGTGCCGGACGCGGCCGCGTTATCTCGCTGACATTGACACTACCCCGCTCGGCGTATCTCTTCGAAGAAACACACTCCGAAACTTAGTATACACTCGCACACACACACACACACACACACAGACATAGAGACAGAGGGAGAGCACAGGAGAAAATCTCTTTCGCAGCCGGCGGGATCTACAGGTGTCACGGCTTGCTCGTTACACCTGTGTATATACATAGATACTCCAAGCGAAAGAAGCACGGCATGACTGCTGCAACGCGCGAGTTACGATTAATTAGAGCCGCGACTAATTAATCGCGAACAAGAGTGCGCGCGTGTCTCGTTAATTAACCGGTGCCAGGAGAAAAAGAGAAAGATCTTTGCGGCCGGAAGGAACCTGGAAGACGAGGAGCCACTATCACGCAGGTAGGGGGGCACATGGCTTGTAATTGTAAAGTTTCGTTATAAGCCGAGCTTCAAAAGGCCAGCGCTGATGCTGAGCAAGATTTCCGCGTGTACCGCTTGCTGTATAGTCGAGTTTAACTTTGGCTGCAGAGCCGTTAAGTTTTTCATCTCCGTGTGCTGCAGCTTCTTCAACTTTATGAAAGCTTCGGGGGACTTGCGATGCGATGATCCTGACATTTTTGTAATCGTTATTGTTTGCGCGAACGTATACGATCTTTGCGGGTTCGAAGCCGCCGCAAAATTAAATGCTTCGACGTGTGGAGTTTGCCTTTTTGGGAGCGGGTATTCGAGCTATCTGATGAATGTCCTATCGGCATATTGGATAAAATGCGCGAAATGTGAAAAGGTATACCAAAATTTTATGGAACCATGTCGGCGGTTTGGCGTTTACGAACGAATTTGCGCGTTTCAAGCCTCGCTTTGTAGCATAGCCCGCAGCATAGTTTGTAAAATATTTTAAATTTATCTCTCGTCCTTTCGGAATTGATATAGCGCTATGAACAAAAATAACGCGCGAGAGTATAGACTTTGGAGTTCATTACAATTTTATCGGCTTGGAAAAGTAAAACTTGTTTCGTAGATCAATTTTTATGCTGCTTAGGTGTGCGGAAATTGAGAAATTACGAGCGAAGAAGGGATGATAGGATATAGTTTACGGCAGCTTAATGCGATGCTGACATTACCCCATTATTTTGCGATCGATTTCTTGCTCCGAATTATTATCTATATAACATGCTCCCAATACCCATCTACGCGATGAAAATGTAGTCGTAGTTTGATTCATTTTGGATTATTTTAATAATTTTTTTACGTGTGCAGTTTTATCTCGCGCAAATCTAAATACGCGGACTTTAATCGCTTTTCGAATTTTTGATTAATTTATGAACGTGACGAAGGGTGAACTTCAAACTTCTTCCTCGAGCACCTAGTCTCATGTAAAATTTTTCGAGAGGTTCACCAGTGCTATCGATCTTTATGAGGTATTTATAATTCCCATACAACTTTTACCTTGATGAATTTTTTCGTACAATATTAGGTTCTTTATTTCGGTAAGAAAGATTATTCATAAAAAGCTTTACTCGCTATTCTCGGTTATTGCAGTCAGATCAATTATCCCCTTTAAGGTAAAAAAAGTCATCGTGATATCATTAGGCTTTACTAAATTGAAAGTATGAAATGCAAAAAGGCTAATCACATATAATCGTCCCTCTTCGATGAAGAATCCCACGTATATCCTTTCTCAGAGTAACAAAAAAATATCAATCATCATGAATGCGTTATACGCTGCAAAGTATACACAAGCCCTGCACGCGATTGTCTGCGCTCTGCACATTCCAATCGGTTGAATGGCCATTGCACCCCGCGATGATACATCATGCATGTGCAACCTGTACTACCTATATACAAGCTTGCTTGAAACAACGTATATCCGTTGTTCTCTCTTCTGTCTCTGGTCGTCTTTCGTAAAACGCAGACGCGTACAGGTAGGTATAGGATCGGCTCTTCACGTGGTTCAACGTGAATTATAGAGAAGTTCCCGATTTGAATAAGCCGCAACGCGGCGTTTGCGGCGCGAGACACGAAATTTACGGCACCGCGAAAGCAAGACAGAGTCGTTCTATCTGCCGTTCGATATCGCCAGCTGATAAATTCATTCACGGCGTGAAAGTGAGATAGAGCTAAAGGAGGATTGCGATTCCGCGGGCACTGAAAGGATACTTTTTTTAATTGCTTCGGCGGGAGAGGGTTGCGGTGATTGGTCTTTTTCCCCCGTTGAAACGTGATGGACAGCTGCAAGTTTGGAAGTGTGAATGTGTGCTTTTAAAAAATTGAGCTTTGTGGTACGTTATTTTAAAGAACGGTGATGAAATTTTGATGAAACGCATTGAATTTTGGTAATTCAAAATAACTGTTTTTATTAATTATCGAGATCGTTGACCAGTAAATAATTTTGATTTACTGTAACGTCCAACATTAATTAGTATTATCAATACGAGTGTAATTTTATTGAATTAGCGAATATTGAATGGTTCTATTGTAAGCTTTGTAATGCTCTCCTACATTACTTGACAGTTCAAGTTATAGTCAAACAAATTAATTTACGATTAACACGAAGATGCAATAGAATGTACGGCATTATTGATACTACCATAATTATGTTGTATATTTAATAATATTGGCCATAACGACATGGTTCGTCCATGAGTTTATAACTATTGATTGGTGAAATTTTATGATCGCTGAAACCGACAGATTTCCTCTCTTCATATATTTCTGTCTATATTGTCAGTATACATTTACCGATTAACTTGGTATAAACCGCATACTCACCCATTTTTATTGGATTATTCTCTACTAGGATTTATTAAAAAGTAAATACATTATAACTACATGTCAAAGAACACGTATAGCATTGCACGTGCAAATTATTATACACGTTTCACTTGATACATATCCAGTAGCGTGTAATTTTAAATGGAAAATGCTCGGGGGATGAAAAAGTACGAGCGGAAGAAAAGAAAAAAAATTGATCCCCTTATTCCAGTATAAAGTTGAGGAAAACACGGTCAAAGCAGATGAAATTACACGAGGATGCATGGGGTAGAGAGCGGCTAGTTTTTTCGCTCAATAAACTATTTACGCCTGCTTGTTATATTGCTCGCGCGTCAGTTACTCGCCTATCTAATTTATTAGAAAAATTGTTTTATGAAACGTCAAAGGTGATCTATTACAAAAAAGAAATCTCAAGCTCCGGCTAACCACAAGTCCCTATAGCCATGACAAATTCTTTTTCTAAACTCATTCATTGCGAGAAAAATAAATCGTTGTCGTATATTTGCGGCGCTAGCCAATATTAGTAGTAGCATCTCGTCAAGCTCAGAGCGTTAAACCAACGCGTCATCGGTAATCGGCGTGAACGCACGCACACACACACACACACACACACACACACACACACACACATACTATTTCGCATCAACTGGACCTCGGGCTGTGAAGCTTCGCGGTGTCCATTCAACTGTTGCGGGACGAACGTCGATTCGCACTCGATGATGGACTATCTCTCTCTTCCTCTCACGCATCGGGAAACGCTGTGTGAACGAAAGCTGCGTAAACTGCTTATTCGGTGGGAGTGAGAAGCGCTTTATGCGCGCGGTCGTTCGCAAAAGCTATGGGTATATATATCTAGGATTCTGTGACTGTTTGTATTGAATATTACGCGAAAGATCGATGCTGGGAATTCGCTGTTCTAGTTTGAGTTGTCGAAAATAAAAGAAAAAGTGACTAAAGGACGTATGAATGTTGACGATGCCCAGTTTTTAATGGGGAGTTACTCGCTTGCCAAAAACTTGCGCCATTAAGCTCAGCTGGGATATGCTTTAAAAAGTTTGAAGACGAATGAGGACTTCATTTGTATGCATTTAAGTAGTTGCAGGTCGAGTGCCGTGAGACTTGAGAAGAATATAAAGAATAGGGTTCTACATTTTGAAATAACGGGAACGTCAAATCGCGAAAATCATCAAAAGTTCCTATAACGTTCGAAAGGAGTTTTAAAGTTCTTGACACTAAATGAATGTTGGCAGAAAGGGTAAAAAAGCTTCCGAAAGTTATACTAAAACCAAATGTTTTGACGCCCGCTCATAACTCAAACGTTGGAGTAAACTTTCAATTCCGTGCATTCTGCATGAGTGAATTTTCCTGCTCCACCTCTGTTGCGCAACAAATCTTTGATATACTGCATATATCTCAATTAAGCCACTGTTACAATTAATCACCAATAGGTTACATTGTTAATACATTTAGTGATTCTATCGCACCATCAGTCATTTCGTAATCAGTTATCCAAATCATCAATTAAACCACGTTCCTTAAAGGAACCTTCATCAGAAATATAGGTCAATCCCACCCTCACACACACACACACAAGCTTCCAGAATTACCAGTAGTACACGTCCAAACGCTTTATCCTCAGTCGCGCATGAATACAAATGTTCGTTTACATAATTCGCAATAGATTTCTCGTAATATCCCCCGTATGAATGATCTGCGCCGTTGGCGATGTGGAGCCGCTGCTCCCCTATTTGTCAGCTGGTAAACTTCCGGCGACGACGACGAAGTACCATACGAGAGTATAATACACTCGCGCCGGCTATATATGCCGAGGATTTACGTGAATTAATTACACGGCTCGTTGAGGTGGCAGCCGCGGCGCCCGTCGCATATACATATATATACTACTGTCGCGCGAAACGAGCGCTCCGCGAAAGAGACGCCCACGGATAATTATGACGGGCGTTTGAGGCCGCTCTTAATGAAATCCGAAATTCTAAATGAATCGTGAAAAGATCCGAATGAATTTTAAACTGATGGCAGACTCCGCGAATAAATGAATTATAGTAAATAAGGAACGAATTTTTCAATCAGATTAAAGTCTTAGTCTCTTGCCTTCGTCGAAATCGAATGCCAACTTGAGTGGCTCGAAGAAACGGTAAATCCCTTCGGGAGCTAATTCAATGGAGGATTGGATAATGTGGACTTATATCCTTTATTCTCGACAATGTTTGAATATCGCGCAGGTGGCGCTGTGCGATTCTGTCTACCGGCTTGAAGTTTGTCAAACTAATTTCGCATTGCCGCGAACGGATTTCATTTAAACTTGCCGATGCGAACTTATTTCCATCTTCAACAACATTTCCCTGCCGCATCTATATACCTTTCCGAACTTTTTCTAATTCAGCAAAACTAATAACGAAGCTCCTCGTTTTATGCCTGGCTCTCCTCCGCTGCGCTGGGCTCCAATCAATCCGTTTGCGTGTATATCCAGTAAAAGAGGTGAGCAGCAACAAATCGGCGACTTCCGTTTTATTGGCTACAGCACAGATGTGTGTGTCAGTAGGTTTTGAAATTCCAAAGATTCGCCACGCAAGCAGGATTTCGTCCGTTTGGCCAGATGTCTTTTCCGCAAGTAGAGACCTTCCCCTGTAGTTTAAACTTCCCTGAAGCCACCCTTCTGCTTTTCCAGCGCAATTTATACACTCTTTGCTTCTTCTCTGACCTATCCCGACCTTTTCTTTTATCTCTTATCGCTCTGTTTATTTGCCCTTTATTTATTTCGCCCCTTTCTCGCTTCCTAGAATATTGCATTTCTTCTGTGTGCGTTCGAGCTTAACGGACAATTTAATAGAAAGATTATCTGCGTATAAGGATGCGCGACACCCAACGCCCGAGTTGATAGATTTATTTTATTGAAATCGAAGATGAGATACATATTACGCTACTTTTCCATTATTTAATTTGCTATATAAATATATCCATTAAAACTTTCGTGAAATCGAAAAGTTGATGAAAATATGATCACGTTTGATACAGAACATAAATCGCATCGAGGGTCCAGTATAGAAAAAATCAATTTTCACGCTAACCGCATCAGCTCGAAAGAAGGCCCTTCCCCAACTGCAAGCCATCCTCGAGTCTAAGAATCAATCGTCCCACCGTCCAAAGAAAGAAAAACAACGACTTCGAACGAATTCGCGGGTCTCGCCCGGAAAGAAAGAAAAAAACGTCGAGCCATATAGTTGTTCAGACTGTTCCGCGACTCGGAAAATGAGGAGGGAGGCGTAAATGTCGCGTCTTGCTCTCGGTCTAGCCAAGTGTGAAACGGTAGATTAGGTTCGGGCTGCGTTGCTCCGGGCTCTATTGGATGCTTCTATACACTATGCACAGACGTATCGCCGTCAAGATACTGCGGCGAGATTCGAAGGGGAGATGAGCAATCGACTGTGATTGAATTTTAGTCTGGTATATTTTTGGGACTCAGAGATTTTTCATGAATTACCGAGCTCATTGAAGTACGAAAGATTTTAGTCATTATTCTCGAAAAATGCTGGTACAGTCTTAGAAATGCTCTTATATAAATCCAAAGTATTGATTACGCAATACACAACTGTTAAGTCATCACAGCGACGCTCGTATCTATATTCAAACCGAAACGTGCTTCGTCCCCGAAATCAGCAAAATTAACGCCACGTAACGGACATTGTTCCCGTCCAATTCTCGATTCACAAACGACTGCATAAGCCGGCTGCTCTATTCGTAGCTGTCGGGAAGCTTTGCCTCGAGTATCCGTCTTAAAACCGGGAAGCAGGGAAAGAGACCGCAGCCATAGCGAACGAGCGAGCGCGGGAAAGAGAGCGTGAAACAGGCGCAGAGTAAAGCGTCTATAGCTGGAATAGAGGTGTAAGCGAAGGAGCCACGTATAGAGAGAAAGAGAGAGAGCGAAAGAGAACTAACGTGTTTCTTGAACTTAATCTTCGCCGCTGCTGGATATATAACACGTGTATTACGCGCGTAGCGTTTTAGCGAAGCAGATTTATCGCGCCTGGGGTTAGCCTGTTTGACGTTTGTTCTAATTAGTTGTGAAGGCTTTCTCGAGCGCGGGAAGACGGATTATGAGGCTGGTGCGATGCATAAAATTATGATTGCGTTTCTGATCGAGATTCTTAAAGAATGTTTCATTCGGGCTGATTGTGCTGGATTAGCCGTATCTGGTTTAGTTGCGGGTTAATAACCAAAGATTTCTACTATTAGCCCAGGCTTTCGAAAGTGTCCGACTGAATACGATGACTCAAAAAAGAACGATAATAAAGGATGTTCATTACAAAAGAAAAAAAAATACTAACCAAACATTTCTTATCATTGCCAGCAAACGACGTTTTTTTCGTGCTCGGACTGCGTGGAAGATACTCTCTCGCCGCGCGTTGCAAAGATAATAAATACACTTTTCCAATAGCACAGCGAGAAAAAGTCGCGACATCTGCGACGCTTCCGATATATATATATACATATATACCCAGGCAAATCGTAAAAATCGCCATCTGTTCTGCTGCGCGCGATGTTCCTCGAGGCGAGTCTGCCACTGTTGCTTCAACGCTGCGCCGTCTGATCAAAGAGAGGAAGAAAGAGCAGCGAAAAAACGAAAAAAAATTCAGAGCGAGACACGTCCTGACGATGAGCACGTTTCCCATATTCCTTTCGCTTCCTCGTTTTCTTTCGATCGAGACCTTATGCTCTTGTTTCTTTATGCGGGGCGAAAAGTTCCTCGAAATCTCTCTTTTGATTTCTTAGCTTCTCGTGTTCTTCTAATGCGCAAAGGGACAGGGACTGTGCAATTGTCAAGGGAATACTTCGCATGCAAATTCCACCAGCTGTATAACAAATATTTCATCTCAGTGTCACTTTAGAAACAATTTTAAGAGTTATACATGCTTAGAATTGTAAAACAGGAAATAGCTTCAATTTGAAAAAACAAATTCTTGAAAATGGTTGCTCCAGGTAATTTCTTTTACTATACCAACATGCACAGCTTTTCCCGCTTTTTTTTTCATTTTTCGGCCAACAAGCTCTCATATCTTAGCTCGACGAACCCCGTCAGCGGCGGTCCGCAAGCCTCACCTCTTCGGCGCCTACGTTGCCGCGATCGATGGTTCACTTTTAAGTCCGCCGCATCGACGAGCGGTTATTCGCTCGTGTGTGCCCTGCAGCTGGAAATTTATGCGCCGTCATACTTATAAGACGCTGCTGCTGCTGCTGCTTCGCTGAGCGAGAATTACGCACGCGCTCGATTATCTAGAAAGTGGCAGCGCGGCTTATTCTTTTTAAATGTTGGTTTAGTGCATCAAGTGTTACGGATTGGCTGGTTAAGAATTGCCAATTATCGATTTTTCGTGATTTAAGAATGATAATGAAGTAGCGGTGCGGTATAGTAGTGTAATTAAGGGTAATATAACGTACACTGCATCGCTGCAGACCACTAATTTATGCTTTATCGCCAGTTACTCATCTATTCATCACACCTTTTTTTATTTATCGTGAACCGCGAATTAGCTTCGCGATCTTGAGATACGACGCAGGGGGGAGGGGGGATGACGCGATGTTTCGCACATCGTTTAGAGGGTTTAATTACCGGCGCTACTTTCTCTTCTTTTCATTCCTTCTTTTCTTCCTTTTTTTGTTTAAGTAATCGAAGAATACGAGTAGGTGTGTCCGTGCACGGAAAGTAGGTTTATTGTACTGCTGGATGAGGATGTGGGTTCATTCTCGTAGAATGAGATACGGGTTTGTTCTTTTAATTTTGTGAACTTTCTATATCAAAGGGTGTAACTCGTACTTTGTTACTAGCACTTCTGATGCCAGAATGAAATTCAATTTCAATAATTTAAAGTGTGCTGCTCGTTTGGGTAGGGTGAAGTAAATTAATGCAGAGTTTAATTAGTGTACTCAGATGTAGATAATTGATAATAAAGGTCGTGCAAATATTTTTCATTTTTAAAAACGATTAAATAACGAACGCGAAGCCATTAGCCATGAAACTCAAGCGTTTCCGACTACAGGCTAAATCCCTCAAGCCTCGATCAATCAGTCGGTATACAAGACGAGATACCCACATCCATATGAAAAATTCCCGAAGTCGCCCTGCCTGTCCGATCAATATTCCGCGACGTTCACCTGTCACGCAGCTAATAGTTCCTTCCGCATTCTTTAGTATGACTGAAAGGAAATGGAAATAAGATTTTTACGATGAATATTTCAAAAAGGTGTCACAATAATTACTGAATAACTCATAATTTCATGCTGATACTTTTTTTGTTACAATTTATTTTGTTAGCAATTTTTTAAGCCAAGTGCTTTAAATAAGAACCAAAGTTTCTAACTTTTAATTCGAATCTTTAGAGTCGAACGTACCAACTTTTAAACTAAGTAGAATCCAGCCCTCGAGATATCCTTCTTGACCATCCACAGCCCACTGGTTTAGATTCGCAAAGCCCATTCCACGGAATGATCCCATTTTACTCTGATCAAACCAGTTTATGCCTCACTGCAACGCTGAGATGGAAACCCTCTTAATAATACGATGTAAGAAGACAACGTGGACTCCGAAATATTCTTACTTCCTCTATTTTTCACAGCTGACGGACACGGCGCAGCAGCTTCCGACGGTGAAATTTATTATCGTGAAGAGAGAGAGAGAGAGAGAGAGAGAGAGAGAGAGAGAGCGAGTTTTGTACGTCCTTGAGCTACGCGTAACGAGCTAACAAGAGAGATGAGCCGACGGTGATTTCAGCTGGCAAAAAAGTTTTATAGAGCTGCTTTTATCTTCCGCTGTCTTTTTTTTCGTTACATTGTAAGCGCAATATATCGAAAAGATGAAATCATTAGGGTGATGTACCTTCGTTGCGAAGATCATTTTACGCGTGGGATAGTATTTTAACTAAGTACAATTATAATTTATAATATTTTAAATAGTCGATCTTTAATGATCGCTGAAAGCTAACTGAATAAATTAAACTCACTGTCGTAGCCGAGAATTGTTACTCATCTCCAGCAAATCCATTATTTAATGAAAATTTTGTAAAAATAAAAATTAATAAAATAATGCGGCCTGCTAATTATATAAGAGGGATTAATTTTCACTTTTCAAATTATTTCAGTAAGTCTGGATGAGAATTTGCCAGATTAAAAACTTTCGCGTCTCGTTTAACGCGATTTTTCATTCTCCAGATAACGAACGTACATAATCAAACGTATACCGTTAAAGGAGTGAGCCAGTTTTTAGTTCTAAATAAAGTGTAAGAGCCTCTGGGGGCACACGGCAGAGATCTGCCCTAAAAGCTCAGAACCTACGAGAGACTGGCGGTACTAGTGGATAGTGGCAGAAGCGGAAAGTTCCCCGAGCATTACTAGAAAAGTTGTTGGAGCCAGAATAAAAAAAAGTATGACGCGCCGCGGCGGACAAAAAAATCAGATCGAAACTTTTGCAGATCGATCGTGCAAGAGTACGCGGAAGAGCTTTCTATTGACATGATTTACAATTCCACTCCTGGCAGCCATCGAATTGGCTTTAAATATTTGAAGACTGACCTATCCGAGGCATTATCTACTACTGTGTGATGTGCACTGATGATTGACGATTCGATCTAATATTTATAGACTTGTGGTCCGTTGGAAAATATGAAACTAGGCTGAGAATTAGAATAGATTGTAAGTAGAAAAAAATTGCGATTAGCATCTTATTTTCGGATAAAGAATAAGGTTTTATCGATAAGTATCGATATTGGATACGCTCAGCCGGATATTGAGGGCGTAAATCTCATGGGAATAACGAGCTGTATCGAGCCAACTGAATGACTAGACTTTGATATCGATATTATTGATGTTAAATAACTAAATGCTGGAAAGTTTAGTAGGAAATCGGCTTTCGGTTATGCGGTGACGTTGAAATTTCCATAACGGCTGAAAGTTCCGCTGTTTATAGATTCACAACGTGATGTATGAAATATCAATATCTTTTAATTGCTACAATTTCATTGACTGACACGTGTGGAATACGGGCTCATTTAAACACATCTCACTGACGCGTATGCTCTATGAGTAATAATACGACAATGTAAAAAATAAATAAAACCTTTTATCTCGTTTCCAATGCATCAAAATTGTTTGTAATCTGTACACCGACACACTCACCTATGACGGTCTTAAATATTTAGCCTCGACAGAAATCTTCATCTCACATGCAAAAGAGTTTCATTTTTAAAAAATAAAAAGAGAACGTCGTTCCTTCCAATTGTCAATTCACATAACTCTAAAAGCGGGTATACTCGTATACATCACGTGCTGTTCATAGAAAGTGATATTGCAGTTTTCCGAGATCTTACTCACAAGAGATTCGTCTAGTGAACCTCGTAACTATGCAAAGAGGTAAGAGAGAAAGTCCGGCGGCGTTAATTATTATTTCGTTGCGAGGTCACAGCTTTAATCTTCCTCGGGATAGTCACCGGATGAACGAAGCTCCTCGTCTCTCTAAACATTTTTCTCTGCTTTTCATACGGTTGATCATCTAGAGTCATTTAGCTCTCTTGGCTAAAATATTGAAGGGAAGAAAACTGCTTCTTTGATCTATCGATTCTTCATTCATCATTATCTTCATTTTTTATAAACGACGCTTATACAGAGAAATTCTCATGGCTTCGCCTTTATATATTATGCAAAAATCGAATTACGAAGAGCTTATACATATAAATGCAATTAAGCTAATCCATTTCCCATTAACCTAATCTCAAAACTTCCTTCGAAAATCAACCCCTCCAAAGTAGGCTTTCGGTCCCGAAATTCCTACTCGCGCCCCGGCTATTGCTCAATTCTCCCTTTTACCCCTATATGTCACTGGCTTCCGACTAGCATTCAGTGGAGCGGTTAAGGTACGAGGGGTTGCTTGGCTCCGCTCGCAGTTTATTCAGCCAGTGATTACGCGCACTGCGAAAACCCTGACCTTACCCTCTCGTGCTGTCGTCGTTATATCTTCAAAACGTTGCGTGCGATATTTTCGTCGCCGTGCTGAAAAGTGACCTCGTTTTGTGCGCGTACTTATTTTCGTATCGCGAGTTTTCGTACTGTGTTTATTTTTTACGAGTACAAAAAGGAGGGAATCGTTTAGGCCATTGAGATGTATTTTTTTCTGGACGTGCGTTCTCGTCGATTTTTTTATGGGCTTCGAGCTATTGAATAAATTTGAATGCGATATTAGTCGGATCATTATTCGCGGATAATGGGACGGATAATTCATTCCTGATGTATCAAAAGTTGAGAAGCCGTGGTATCATTATTTCTTGTAGAGGGATATTTGAATATATTTATTTCAAGTACTTTATTTGTATTCATCATAATCATATGAATCAGCGAAATGAGTATGATACAGAATGTAAATGTATTCATTTCGTACTCAATGTTTACGAATTGGTTATAACATGTCAACGAGAAATAAAAGCGTTGGTCATCGCGCTGCCATTGAGCCCAATTAAGCAGGTCCACAAGGCAGTTTTGATATAACTCGAACATCGAGTCCAGAAAGAGATAACGAGCGGCGTTGCTTCTTTTACTGCGGAATCGGTGAGCAGCTGCGGCGATTAATCGCTTAACTTCCGCTGGGCGCGTGAAACACACTTTATATACCCGTTTGTAGTCGTAAATTTACGATTTTCTCGAAGCAGAGAACGCGCGCCGGATTTCCGAAGGCTTCAACGGGATGCGTTAAAACCGTCGAGTGCGATACGTTGTTTCGAGGTGAACCCGCAGTATATAGTAAGTGCTGGCTTAGGTAGCACAGACTGGTTACGAGGCAGGCATGTGCTATTCCCTTCTGTGATATATATTTTTATTTTTTACGAGAAGTCGCTGCTTTTTCCGAGCTTACATTTAAATCTTGAGCCAAAAGCTTTATGGCTATCGATCCCACACTCGTCCGAGAAGCTAAAAATACATATTTATATCGAGGACAAATTGACACATTATGCCTATAATTATTTTATTGCATTTTTACGAGTTAGGCAATGAAATTACAACGTTAAACAGTAACTCGCGCCTTTTATTCAATGTTCCCGGCTCATTTGTTTTATATCCCTATGATTCGCACAGTAAATAAAGCGCGGCTGTAAATAACGCAGCGAAGAAAACCTTTGACGTGGCTCCATTGAATAAACATGAGAAACAACGGCAAAGTTTGTACACAGCTCATTTTACAGTTTTTTTATACACAGTTTTAAAAATCTCTTACTTACAAAGTTTAATTGTGACGGCTGTGCTCTGTTAGCATCTCATTAAAGGAGATTTTTGCAAAGCGACAAAGGGTCATCTGTTAATTTTTCTTGCGCAATCCTAACGGATGGATGTAGAGAAAATGAAACACTTTTCTCATACCCGTAAAACGAAGCAACATTTTAAGAAACTCTTGTAATCAGTATTAGAGCTTTCGGTGGAGATAAAAATAAATAATATAAGTAAATGAAGTGCCTATATACTACTTGTAAAAGCGGGACAAAAGCGAAGAATTTCACGGGAAAAAGGTTCCAAGTTTCATTCAATTTCGCGATTCACTAGAACAGCAGCTGCCGCTACACTCAAACGTACGTCCGAGGTATATTCGAGGTTTTTTTTCGAGTCTCTGCAGCAGCTTCAGCAGTGAAGAAAAACGTACAGACGTGTATCGAGAGAAAAGTCGAGACGAAAGAACAAAGCCGGAGCGCGAAGAATGACTGCTATATACGGGCAATTTTTTTCTTCTTCTTCAACTCCATCCTCCCTTTTGTCTCTCCAATAACAATATATGACGTATGAAACAGTAAAGCGTTAAAAAAAGAAGAGAATCTCACGTTTGAGAAAGTTGATTAAAAAGCTCTCCCCTCTTCAGCGTAACAACAATCGCTTCAAAGGCGCGCGCGAGTCCCACCGCGATATATAGGCACCGGCATCATCAATTTTTTAACTCGCGCGACAAGCTGTCGCGCTATATTCAAAAATAACGCGTCGCGAGAAATATCCGAGTGTGTTTCCCGACGCCAGGCTACTGTCACAATGGCGCCGAAGCGACAGCTAAATACACTCGCAACGTAAATGTGGAATAAAGCTTCGCATAAATACTACTACTCGCGTCGCAGGGCGAAAGTGTGCCGCACTCTTTAATCCCCGCGTGAGCTCGAGCTATTAAAGAGGATGTGAGCTTGCGCGAAGATGCGCTGTACTATAGACGTACGGTATATCGATATTCCGGAGGGTATGCGGACGGCTAATGGGGTAGCGCTGGGATGTTGATAATTCTGTAGAGTTAATGCCGTTACATGTCTGAGTGTGTATGGTCGTGCTAAATTTACTTCAATGCTCTTGCATGTATCACGCATGAGAGGTTTTTTGAAATTTTCTCGATTGGAAGATTATAAAACTTACGATGATATGTATATACTAATAATAATGAACTTACACGGTATGTCTCGTCTACTTGAAAAACACGCTTTTAAATTTCCGATAACGTCCCCACAAACTAATCTGCCAACTGCATTCAGCTCGACTCCCTTCTGATCCGCCTTATCTAAAACCCTCCTATAAAATGATAATACCAGAAAACTTTCACTGAGGCCCATTTCTTCTCTCTCTCTCTCTCTCTTTCTTTCTCACTCTCAAAGCGTCGACGCAACCCTTCCACTCACCCCCTTGGAACTCGACGACATACATAATAAAGCGGCGACGCAACGACTTTGCGCTAATGCTTCCGCGACGCTGGCCCTGATTAAAATCGCCTTCCGAGCCACTGGCCTGTGATATTGCCTCAGCGCACGCACTTTTTACCGAGTGCGTGCGAGAAAGGGGGGGGGGGAGAGAAATATATAAATTATATATAGAGAGAGCGCGCTGAAAAGGGGTGGGTATAATGCAACAGCATAATAAGAAAACGAGAGTAGAGCGCAATGATACGGGAAGGGGTGGGAGGGGGGTCGCGATCGATTTTTGTCCCGTGTATATATGTGTGTGACGCTTCAGGCTACTATTAGAGAGAAGAGGAAAGGAGTTATCAGAGAGTGGACGTAAAAATAAAGCGACCTTCGAGGGTAACTAAGCTCACCGTCGCGCCAGAATTAAAGCGAGCAGAAGTTCTTCTGGAGACTACTGGATATCCTCTTTATGAAGAGGACGATCTTGGCTGTGCGTGATGTTGGAAGACAGGAGTGGTTGCTTGATATAATTGGCATGATATGATATCGGGGGATGGTTTTTTAAATAATTATTTGCAAATGGTTATATGATAAACATAATATCAATCAGTCTTAATATGAATATTTATAGCTTTTGAAAAATGATTGATAAACTTAAATTGTTCGTGGAAGTCATTAGCGGGGAATAAATTTATTTTTAATAAATTACAATATTAGCTTGAGATAAATTGGCTCATTTTATCCAAGTCATGTTACAGTCATTCATGTTTTGAAATTTTATTCCGAGTCACGCGAAGCGAGCATTGTATTAAGGCTAGAAATCAGCATAAAATGTGTAGGGAGAAAACCAGATTGATGGAGCTCTTACGAGCAGAATGTGCATTCTTACTTTTCACTT
Source organism: Muscidifurax raptorellus (assembly GCA_020010945.3). NCBI lineage: Eukaryota > Metazoa > Arthropoda > Insecta > Hymenoptera > Pteromalidae > Muscidifurax > Muscidifurax raptorellus. Next base: position 32,666,222 of record CM052079.1, read on the forward strand.
TGTGACTATAAAATAGAAAATTACAGATTCTAGCGCCTACTTAATAACCGAGTTTTTTCTCACATTTTATAGTGTAAATAAAACATTGGCGCGCGATTCCTAATATAATTTTTATATAGAATTTTTACGGCTAGATTTTTATATTGACATTGAGCTGCGAGTCTTAAAGATTTCCATCTTATATAGCGTTCCAACATTAAAATAAAGGTACAAAGGTCGACCTTGAATACATTTTATGCACCATAATTCAATTTTAGTGACATATATAGTTTATGCCACTGCATTATATAAACTCTGATTTATTTAAAAAAAAACTAGCTTGAGTAATTAAGTTTATTTCGGCTTCCACGTTAGTCGTTAAAAGTAAATCTGTCACAAAAGTTACTTACCACTTTCAAAATCATGTTGAAGTATCGTTTTACGCATCTTTTCGTTTTTAACGAATTTATTTCCAGAACCTCGAACGACTAAACGAAACCAAGACTGCCGTGTCAACTTGTCTATTTATATTTTTCTCGCTTTTGAGCCACGAAAATATTGATTAGCTGGTAAAAATTCTGGGTTCGTTTGTCATGTTAAAGAATATATCGAAGAAACGTGATGGTTCGAATAGTGGCACATTCTTGGTTCCATATATTGTATATAGCACTTTATTTATAAGATGAACTCTTGAAGTGAACTCTTGAAGTTTAATAACTAGTTTCAAACTTATACAAGGCGTTTATTTTGGCTCTCATTACAGATTTATCAAAACCCATTTACGTACTCTGCAAAATATGTATTTGTAATGTTAATGGCGCTCATCTTTGTTTTAATGCGTGCATGAGCTCACGCGGTATTCCATTAATAACGCGATCGATCGCCTTAAAACACTATCTATATAGTTCAATATTTATTGTTTAATTTCTGATAAATTTGGCAGACAACATCATTTTTATACGTAATAATAACCATTCGAACTTCGATTATGATTCTTCATCTGGCCGCGAATAATAATAGATTTCTCAATAAACTTTTCTCTGAAAGCACATCGTCTGTCGTTTATTTCTTCGAAAATCAATTATCAGAGTTCATTAGAGTGGTTTTCTATATAAGAGTGACAATATGAACTCAGTGGAGAAGCTATATATAAGAGGGCATTAATTTCATCAGAGCACAATCAAGGAGGATTAAAAAGAAGTTTAAATTACATTCGCTCGAGGGAGTTACTGTCGGACATTCTTCCTCTTAGCTCTCAGACTGTATATAGGAAAAAGGCTTATCACGTAAGTAAGAAAGCCTCTTTCTCGTTACGGTGCAATCCTCTCGGGCAAAGAACTCGAACGGAGATACCTCTGTCGCCTGTATATAGGCGCAGTGTATACGTAAAATCGATGTATAAATGTCTGCCGGTCTTCTAGTATAATCGTTATATGCTTTTTTCTCTTGCATGCGTCTTCTCGTAAAAATTATTATTATACAGTAACTTTTATATAGCAAGAAGGAACAAAATTACGTGCGTGTATGATAGAATACCTGTACAGGGGAGCCGTGTAAATTTATAATCTTGCATCAAGTTGAGAAAAAATATGCGAAACATCGTGGGAAATTCTCTCTCTGTATTTCCATCGTTTCGCGCAATCGTCGGATCTGAAAACATTCGTCTTTTTTCATTGCTCATTTTGTGCGGAAAAAGCTCTGCTATACAAAATTTCATTTACTCGTGCGTATCAAATGTTGGATTGCTGAAGGTAGTACTATTTTTCTTCTGTTATAGGCGCGCGATGAAAAAAGCCAATTTAGAGATGAAATATAAACGCGTTTATCGAGTGTCCGTTTTTCATAGGCGCTTATTTCGTTGAAACCAACTGATGAAGATAGATATCGGTTTCATTTGGATTTTAATTGAAAAATTTGATGAATTTTCAAGTTTACAAAGCTCAGCTGCAATATTACTTTTCGAAAAAAAATATTTATCATCAAAAGCTATATTAATGACAAGCTAATAAGCATTCTACAATAATCCATCACCGACACCCTACATCACCTTGCATCAACACAGTATATTCTCGCATATAGTACTTTATCCCCAAACAAACCCTATATAGCATTATCAATAAACTTCTGAATTATATACAAGCGTGCACTAACTCCACACCGCACCATTAACGACCTCATTAATCCAAAAGCCATCCAGCGCAACCTTCCTTCAGAGTCTCTCACAATACCTCAGTCCGGCGATGCTGTCCATTGGAAGCCAAGGTGCTGTGCGACAAAATCTAATTAAATCGCACGGGGGGTTTAATTGATTTTGGCTACTCGTGGGACGTTATGGCCGCGTCATTCGCTTTCATTTTTCTATATAGTCAGTTCGGCCTTCTGTTCTTGCGGGGGAGAAAGCATTATATATATATATATATATATATATATATATATATATATATATATATATATATAGGGGGTCATCGACTGCGGGATTTTATATCGGAGGATGCGTTTAATAAGGAGGCGCTGATAATAGCTTTGTTGATTGATATTTGTTGCAGAGGCAGCGAGGTAGATTAGTTGCGTATATAGGTAGACGATGCTTATGATTGGAAGGACTATCAGTCGATAAATAAGGCGTGTTCAATTTTTCAGGCGACAAATGGTTTGATATAAATGTCGAATAAAAAATATTTCTTCTAGTCGTAGTTTGTGCTATAGTTTCCAAACATTCTTGTCACCTTTGCTGGATAGTGGCCGTGAACGAGTTGGCAGTAAAGGACGACTCTTTGGCCAGTGTAATGGTTAGATAGCCGTTAATGGCTGTTATAGAATAATGTATGGCGTGACCCTTTCGTGTTCAAGTGATTAAAAAATGATATGTGAGTTTATAATACACTGCATTATGACCCAGATGAAAAAATTCACCGAAGCACAGCTTTACTCTCAGGATCCAATGTACACTGGAGAACAAGTCTTTAATGTCAATTTATGACTCTGGTTAATGATTATTGCAAAAAAATTGTGAGTTTCAAAATTCCATGACAACTGCACTCTATTCAATGTACGAAATTCTTCCATTTTCAGATCCCAACCTGAATTAATCTATATACTCGGCCTCTGAATTCTAATAGTCGCTGAAATAAGCAGGGGCGCGCAGTCGGCTGAAAGCTATATTCCGATTGAAATAGCAAATTAGAACTTGAGCACCTCAAGTTTGTTTTCCACGAGATTTTCGATCGAGGAAAGTTGCAGCCGCGCCGGGAAGATCATTTGCATTGATACACTGGGAATTGAATTACTCTGCGGTCGCACGACCTTCAAAGCGCGAAAATGATAATTTGCCTGAAATTAAAATGGATGGGACATGTAGGGCGCGATATAATATTATGAATTATAATCTTTACTAATGTATATTTATAAAATATGCGTAATAATTGAAGCTCTATATATAACTGTGCTTTGTTTTAACGCGGCTGGAAACGCGCATATACCGATGCGTTTCAATAGACGCGCGGGGCCCTCGGGAAGTAAACAGAGTTGAGAGAGAAAAGAGGCCAATAGAATGAGAATTTTTACGAGCTCGCTGTTTCGTATGTGCGGTCGCTGTGGATTCATTTCCTGTCGATTCGCTGGGAAAATAAAAATGTGCTAGATAGCAGCTAATGATAAAAATTGGCCCTGTACGCGCGCGTGGGAGGCGATGAAGCTTTTCGCCGTGTATATACCTATATACATGTTGTACACTATTCCTCTATGCATCGAAAGTCCGCAGCTTTGAACTAATTTGTCGTATACATATTGAGTGGTGTTTAGAAGAAAATAGAACGAACCGAAACGCTGCTCAGTGCAAGTGCAATTGGTATACATATAGCCCGTTACAAAGACGAGCTTCGCGCATTTTCATCGTCGCTTTTTATCAAATTCATTTGTTCAAAGGTCACAGAAAATCACACGTGTCGCGCGAGAAAACGAATGGCCGCGATATGGGGGACCATAGAGAATCGTTACAACGTGTAGATTGTTGCATATCTATTATATCTCCTGTAGCGAATGAACGGAGGAAGACACAATAAAACACTGTCTTTATGATTAAAGTCGGCACACAAAACTCAATGCATCACAATCGTCGTTATCAGCCAATTATAAGAGCATCGTTATAAAGTCGATCTAGCGACAAAACATCCAGCAACTTCAATGACTTTACAAAACAGTGCACCGCGATTCTATTTATCGAGGTAGTATACAGCCTTCGGGTGGATAAAACGAAAAGAAGAATTGGTGCGCGCCATCGTTGAAATAAGCGTTGTGAGCGCGTAATAATGATAGCACTTTGTGTAAAGCGTTATTATAACTTCTCGCTACTGTCGGTGAGTACGTAATTACAAGTAATGCTCTGTATTTATTATGTAATTAACATCGCTTGATAACATTGGATAAAAAACGAAGGTAAATGCATTTGTTCGAGAGCAACAGCTTAATTAATTAATATGGTTAATTGTAATTGTTGTTCGTAAGTTTGGATATACGATTGATTCCGCAACTTTGCAATTGACTTTTAGCGTTTATAACGTTCATTATTTCCTCGTAGACATTTAAGTAAATTTTAATCAAAAATTCCTCGAGTTACATCCTAACTATTATATTGCGTAACTAAAGTTTAGTTAATAGTAGGCACAAATGGGCGGTGCTTAATGACCCAATTTACGATCGCCTATAGAAGGACTGAAATAAATATTAAATTCGATCAGGTGATCAATGGGTGATTATCGTCTCCTTGATAAAGTGCACGTCCATTTGGGCTAAGTAGATTACCAGTCGAGAAATGAAAGCGAACGGTAGCTGATGCAGAGGCTCGTGGATGACGAATAATTATAAACCGTACCCAATAGTTAATAATAATGAGGCATTATGCTACGGGAAATTAAGCAGCTCGAGTATTGAGCTCATAATCGTTTTTAGTACGAGAATGAAATTGATATCGTCAGTCTATAAAGTAACGCTTGAGCGAATCAATTAACGCCAGCCTATGCGATACTACTTTTCCATCATAACAAATAAAGTCGCTTTTCTTGTACATTTTTTTCATACTTTCTCATCGTAAATATATACTCATACAGTTTCATTAAAACTTCTTCAACATAAATTCAACCTGCGCCTTCCAACAAGTTTTTCAAAACTTGAATTATTTACGAGAAATAAAGTTTGTCGTCTACAAAGAAACTGAAGCTTCCGATTCCAAGAATTTTTCGAAATGGAAGTGAAACAGGAAAAAAACGAGCAGATAAACTTCTATCTGAGAGATACGTCACAAAATATGTATTACATCACTTTGATTTGATATCAGATTCCCGTTGAAGAATTAAATTTTCCGCGCGTCTTTGGATCTCGAAGATTTTATGTTTATTTTAAGTTATATACTTCTGCCGACCTCCTGCATTTCAGATGCGGAAATGCGCAGCCGCTGCTGATGTAGCTCCTGCTATGTATAGATACCTGCTCGTCTATCTTCCTTGAATTGCGACGACATACTCACGTCCTTTCATATCGGGATTCAGCTACTCGTCGCGCAATTTAGAAACTTGTGGCGGGAACTTACTTTGAACTTCGAAAAGATTAGTATGTCCTTCGCTTGCTGGGACTTTGCGTGATAATTACGAAGAAGCTTAGGTGAAATGCGATATTTTTACTAACGTCCCGTTTAAAAATTTCGCTTTCGAGGAAGATGTATTTTACACAACTCAAATATAAATCCTGATCGATTTTCAATTTGTCTGGCCTTCAATAGCATGTATCGCGCAAAGATGTTAAATGTAGCTTGAATTAATCGAGGCCAGCTGAAATTTTCGTTTGTTTCAAGCAAAAAGTTTTCTCGTATGTATAGTCGCGATTTATTTAGCTGCATTTTATAGTCATTGATGCGGCAAAGTTCAACTGCTGAGTTGCAACTTCCATGACCATTTATCATAGGAGGTAGGGGAGGAAAAAAAATTTTGAGCTACTGCCGCGCCAGCGAATTGTAACTAGGTATATATACATACATTGCAGTACAATATAAATTTCAACTCAAACTTTGTGACTTGCGATGTCGTAACGCTTTATCTGATCTACCATAAAGCAACTTTGTGCACGTGCGTATGCGTTGGCTTTGTTTTCGTTCCAAATTTTAAGTATGACATTACTCGTAGACATTCGGCTTGCGTAATGTGAATTTTCGATTTCAAAACGGGTTTCGTAATGAATGAGCTGCGTAAACATTTTAGTGAAAAGTCGGAGAAGAAAATGCCACGAAGCTGAATTCAAGCTCAGTTCTCCTTTCGAAATCGGGTATACGAAAATCCTCTTACAAGTAGTATATAGTAGAAGCTGATAAATAGAGATCGACAAGAGATTTACCGTTGAAGCAGGGAATTCTTCGATGGTATTGTTACCTTCGCGCGTGAAATCCGTCAGGTTTACTTTTAACCAGATTGGATGGCTTTGAACCGATTGGCTTAGAGCCGCGCGCGAATAAGCGTATTTATATAGTTTTGTGGCTTCGGCGAAAGATTGCGGAAATCGGTGCTAAACGCGCGGTTGTTCATTCTCGCGAACAAAGCCGGATTTCTTCGCGTATAGTCGATCGGTTTACCCGATGAGGATTCTGCGGTTTGATACAAGTCGTTTTTATTTTTAGAATCGCGCAGTGAACGTTCAAACAGCATTCGGAGTGTTTGTATATTGGCGCCCAATTCATTGTCAAGGTGATTTCAAAAATTCATTCCAAAAACTGATGAATCCTCCAGTTAATGGTAACAGCTCGGAAAGTGCCGATAACAAATCTATAAACACACCCTCCGAATAAATCCCAAAAACTCCTAGCCCTCGAATAAATCTGGAGGTTCCATAAAATTGAAATTTAAAATGGCAATCGCATTACTACCACGGCAATTCCGTCCCGTCGTTCTCCATCGGCGATTGTCGAATTTATCGCTCCATACCCTTGGCACGGTCGTCGTCGACTCTACACCCGCACGTGGAATACGCGGTGCGCGCACATTCTATACTCTCTTGACGGCGCGGATAAAAGTAATTAATTTAGCCAGATCTTATAACACGTATATCGGAATCTATAGTGCTGCAGCTGATGCATTTTTGGCGATGCTCCAGAAGTTGTAAGGCGAGCAGGGGACAATTTTCGAGGCCGGAAGGTTCCGCTTACTGGTGTAGGACAAAGACTGCTGGAGCGATAATACTTGTGTGTGAATCGAATGCGTGACTTACGAATTTGGTTCTTTAAGTTTCGAAGAGATGACTTATATATATGTGATGAGTTTCGCAGAGAGTTTTCAGAAAAAATGGTCTTTCAAAAGTTGTTGATGAAAACAGAAAATATTGGAGAGCAAGATATACCAAGCAATTTCCGCGAAGTCTATGCTGTGCCAAAGAAAAAAGCCCAGCGCAAAAATTACCCACCTCCCCGAGCGTGCATAAGTGTACTCCTAATTACGCTCGGTTTTAAATAATAAAGAAGCCGTTTAAGCAGCGGCGAGGCCGCGAAAAGAAACTATCCCTATGAATTTGCATTTTAAAGCCGGACGAGGTATTCCCTCTCTCTCTCTCCATCTCTCTCTCGCTTTTTCACTCTCCGCGCGCATCCAGTTTGCAAATTACAGCCGGGATTTCCCGACGTCCAAAGTAATCTTCCTGACGAGTGGCCGCGTCACCTGTTCCGCTAATCCGCGGGAATTAGAGTCGGATCATTTTCGCGGTGGGGTTTTTCATTGTTCGCACGAGTCTGCTTAATTAAAGGCTGATGAATTTTTGGCCTTTGTACATATATATGCAGTAGCTGGCAGTATAAGTAATACATTTTTTAAAGGATCATTCGATCAATCCATTGTCGTACTGTATCAAAATAGAGAACACCCAAATATGCATTCGTTTACTTTCAGTGCGAAAGCTTATAAAAAAAAAAAATTGCGCATTGCCAACGTTAACGCCATCATTGAAAAAGTTGGACTGTCAAACTGGCTGGTATAAATGTAAAAACGCGACAAAAACTCGGTAACTCTATCTCCCGTCGCGGCGCGTCAAATTCAATCAACGTCGAGAGTCCTTTACATCGGAAACCACACAGTCGTCCTCGCGTTTTCCCACAGAATGCATATATGCCACACAGTACGTGGCACAGCTCGCCCGAACCGAATGAAATTACGTTAATCGAGTTACAGGCGACGGCTCATTTTGATTACACACACAGAGTGAGCGATAGAGACAGAGGAGAACGAATGTGCGATGGCCACCGCGCACCGCTATATGCTGATAATATAATGCGCATACCTACGAAGCTCGTATATAAACGAATTTGCAAATTCAATTGCAGCTTAGACTCTAATTAGGAGCTTTGTCGCAAACACGACCGAACTGTACGGCATTGGGATGAGCATACATTCTCTCGAGCGAACGAAACTTTCGTGGTCTACATTTTGTATATAAGATTATATTATGGCGATTCGAGAAATCGTGTGTATATATATACGTGATTTTACGCGGCGATCGCCGATAGCGGGGGTAGTTAAATAAGAGCAATAAAGAGTCATGTTCACGAGAGTTAAGATTGCAGAGTATTATCATAATAATTGAATAAAGCATCGCTCTTTATTGCCCGGCGCTCGTAAAGCCTTTATCGTAATTTTTCTTTTATACTGATTAACTGCGGAAGATTAAAAGGGAACGCGTCGTTTAGCGATGTAATTTATCGGCGGAATGTATATGTTTCCGCGCATGCGATCTCGAATTATATACGTATAAGTCGAGTGCTACATAGAAAATAAGCGTTATAGAGAATTAAACGAATCACCGCTTGAAATTTCGAGCTCATATGCCTCGCGCCCCCAACCGCAAACGTCCGTATCCCCTGATTTGTTTGCGCAAATATATAGTCCAACTTTTAATTCTCTCGCTTTCGAATATTTTCAGAGGGTCAGCAGCGCATATAGCACGAGGCACTTCGGTGAGCATTGTGTTGCGCTTGCACTCAAGGCCGTAATTTTTGTTTTCGGTGGACGCACAGTGTACACATGCGTACAGCAGAAGAGCGCACAATACACTGGGACACCATATTTCTTCGCGTGTTCCATTTCGTTCAGCTCTTGGCTTGCCTCGCGCGTATTTATCTACTCTTTTTGGAGCCGAGAAAAAGTGTGTATGTTCTTTATGATTTTCTTTTGTTTCGTGAACTTGGAGATTCGAGTTGTATCGGGGGTGGAAACGCGTTGAGACTATTTAGAGACGTCTGAGTTTCATCGGCGCACATGCACGTATTTTTGGATACGCTAAACAAATTCTGTGTTTATTACTGTATTGCGTAACTTTTAAAATCGTATACGCTGGATTATTAGAAAATTAATTCCACGAGCACACGATGATTCCTTCTAGACTGCGCACTGTATGTAATATAGTGCAGTTCAAGTTCACGTCAAACATTCCCTTTTTATCGACCTAACCCAGTATACATGTCGCGGACGCGCGCGCGTGTGCGTGTGTGTGTGCGCGCGCTATACACCGCTATTATAGCCGTCTCGTCTTATAGAAAACACGATATCACACGCAGTGTACGACAGAGAAAGTTATAGCTCATCAAATATTCGCGCATTATATAATCAAACAGTCTCGCGTTCACCAAAGGCCGTTGACGACGATCGACTTTTCGTAAAATAGTGTGTCACCTTTCGAAATCATCAAACCGCTTACAGTCGACAGCTTCGTACCCTATGTTCGGCGTATATATATATACTATAGGTCGTCGGATAATTCGTCCTCAGCCCGGTGTGTATAACTTCGCGGGAATTACGTAGAATTATTATCGCATCCAAGAAAAATAACTAAAAGCTGCCGCACAACTAGCGAGAAAATAAGTTATTCAGAGCAGAGCGACGCCCCCTTGAGAAGACGTGGCGGCGGCGGCGGCGGCGGCACTGTGTGTCGCGCTTATGTGGAGCGTCAGAGCGGGAGAGATGCGCCATTGGATCGATGATATATATACCTGTGTGCAGACTACGTCGGTCGAGCCGTGGTCGTGTGTTTGGACGCACACTATTGGAAAGTTGCGGTCTTCGTGGTTAATTTGTACACCATCGGGCAAAGACGACACGACTCGACGTCAGACGCATGCAGAATACACGTGCCGGAAGAGAGAAGGAGGGGAGCGTGGGAGTCAGGCTTTGAGCCAGGTTGTGTGGTATTTTTTCCTGTGGTTTCGAGAGTATGTGGTCGACGCCGTTGAAGTACTTAATTAGCGGAGATCATGTGTCAGGCCTCAGTGATAAAGTCGCTGTTAGATGAAAACTTGTTAGGAATCCGGAGGAGAAATCACGCAGTTCGTTGGTTATTCAAATTCGCGTTTGTTGAAACTGCTCGGACTATCCTTGCCATTCATACACTTCGATCCGTGCTGTTACCGGAGAATTGATCAATTTGCTTCGCGTGTACAAGGTAAACTTTAATCAAAATTCTGTTTTCATGGATTCCTCGGCGGTATATAACCAAGTTCGATTCTGAACTGTTAAATAAAGAGTATTTTTGGGATAATAAAATTACCATTTTCGCATATAAACATCTAGCATAAGCAAATGCGAAGAGGAATTAGTTGTTTTTTAGCTGTCACGGTCTGACGACCACGAAGCACATTCTTGTTGCTTTATTCCAACCGAAAGACCGGCTTTCACGTGGATGTATACTTGTAATAGTTTCCTTTTAGGTTACCGGGGGGTTGAGTGGAACTTGCACGTGGCGAGATCGATCGCTGTTTATTGATTCTAAAAAATTGGCGCAATTTAAACATTCGCTCGAATCAACAGAAAACTCTTCTTATTCAAACAATCATATTCTTATCAAGAAATAACTGTAGTAAAAATTCGGCTCAAAGATAACAAAATTATTAAGTTTGCATGTGTGATAAAATATCACTCAAAATACCCTAAATCCGGCGCTTTCGAGTAACTTTCTATAACCGGATCCAAGTCTACTTTGGCGACTAATATAATGCGATTTCATCGTCTTATGCGCTTCGTATAAAAAAGTTCCGCGCGCGCGCTCGCCAATAAAATTGTTATTAATCCAATGAGGAAAAGTTTGCATTGCGACGGTTTCGCGCGGCAGGGCCGAAGTAGATAATACAGATTATCGCCGCGAGTGTGCGGGAACTCGAGAGCTGCGCGCATTCGCATGAAAAGTTGGACACGATTTCAACGCGTCGTCGGCTTAGCCTCGCTCTTCTTTTCTCTCATTTCAGACTGCTTGATATTCCCTCGGTTGCATTATGCAGCTGGCAATATTTTCGAGCTATGGGGTTCCATCTGAAATTCTGTAGCTGGAAATGAAATTTTTTCCCTTTTTTAATAACAGGAACGATATGTGCTAGCAGAAATTATGTAATTTTGTACGAAACAAAAGTTGCAATTCGTAATCAGTGTAGGCGCACGCGTGACGGCTAATTCAATCTCCGTCATTAACTCGCAACGCAGATTCAAAAGCGTAAAGCTGCATTTACATTTTCTCGCTCATTAATCAAGCGATCAACGATGCGTCAAAAAGCAAAAACAAAAACCCGTCGAGTTAACGTACATAGAGAAGCGAACTTTCGACGTACACGTCGTGAATTTTCAAATTTCTGTGCGCGCAGTCACCTAACTCTCTCTCTCTATATATATATAAATTCGCGAAATTAAGCATGCGCTGGTAAAGAGCGAAATTTAAATTACTAATCAAACGCGAAATCCGAGCGCGCTCGTGTATTAAAGAATCTACGAAACGAAACCGGAAACGCTTCGCTGCTGCTTAATTATTAAACTGCAGCTTGCGGAAGCGTGCGCGCGCATACGTGCGCTGGAATTTTCACGAGATATCACGGCTTTTGTCCGTATATCCGGAGAGCTTAGAGCTGGAGTTGGCCGAATTTCGTTGGAAACATTATAATGCACAATGCTTATAGACGGAGCCTCTTGTTCGTCTGGTATATTTTTTGCGGATGATTTTAGGTTTGGAAAATAACATTTATACAAATGTAGATTCATCAATCAACGTTCTTACCTCTTAATAAAATTAATTACTTTCAAGACCTTCTATTTAGTTCGCAAATCCGCAAGTCACATGAGTATACGTCTTTTCGTCAGCATATCTCCACCTGAAACTCTCTCAACTCGATCTCGTCTGTATTGTAGGTCACACGCAGTTCTCCGAAACAGCTCGCCTAAACCCTCGATTAGTTTTATCGTCCTTACAAGTATATCCCGGTATAAAAATACTTGGCGCCCCATTTTTTTTCGATGCCATAGCTCGTAAAGTAGCTACCTCGGCGCTAACGAATTCACAGCACGTATGCGTGGCAATCTTTCATTTTCTCTTTGGCGCGGGCTGAATGTAGCCACCGAACACGTTTGTCATGCTCACTTTTTCATTTAACGCTTTATTGTTCGTTCGGCTCTTTTATTGCCCTCGTTGCTTGGCACGCCGTACGTTTCTTTCCGGTTTGAGCTCTGTACCTTTTTCTTTGATTCCTTACCGCCGTGAAAGAGATGCTTTCGTTATATTGCCAGAGCTACTCCTGCATCTGACATGTGGCTTTAATTGAAAGTTTTTCAGGCTGTTAGCAATTATTAGCTTTTCGAGCGGTATTTCGTGATTGGCTTTGCTCGAGATACGCCCTCGTCGAATTATTATTTCGAATGTGTATTATATACAAAGCCGTTTATGTTTTATGCATCAGTTTTAGTAGTATAATCGTGTATGAATATTCCATTGGCCGTACGATGATACGCCGATAATTTAATCAAAACCGTCTCCTGAAAGCTGATCGCACATCGTCAAGGTATGAAGCCTCCGGTAAAAATTTGAGGCTCAAAAAAAATCCGTGCGAAAATAATTTCCGCAGAAAAATATACAATAAGCGCTCCGCAGTTAGTTAGCTTTAAAATGAACGTTAAAAATTGTTGGACGAAAATGAGCAGATTAAAAATTTGCATTCCTGCATATTCTTCCCCTAGGATGCGGCAGCTGGGAAATCGTGAATATTTTAGAGGAAATCGGGTTATTAAAAAAACGGTGCCACGTTAAAGCGAAGTTTATGCTCTGTTGCCCTTGCATTTATAATTTACTGTCTCCTACATATATATATACCTTTACTTGTGTTAAAATCCAACTATACTTATGAATACGCATAAGGCGTTCTTTAATTTTTCTCAACGCTTCGCAAGCTTGTTGCTTTATCGAACGATCACCGATCTTCTCCAAGCGTATTTGTGTAGTTCGCAAACTAATTTACGTCGCTTCGTAAAAAATCAATAGATCCCATCAGGCAAACGAAGGTCGGGCTTCTTCAAAGAAATCGGCAAAATAACGCCAACCCAATAATAATTTGGAATTATCGAGCTAGCCAAGGTGAACGCCGCTTCCAATACGATACGAACATACGCTTAGTCGAAAATAACCGCGAAAGCGAATTCTCGAGCGAGTGGTAAGTGAAAGTCAAACAGCGTGACGGTATCAGTAGAGGCGATCGGTTACGGTCAGACGGACGGTGCACTTTTCCGATTGACTCGCGGCGGAGCTGGGCGCACGTGTATGATATTGCGTCGTTAGTTAAAACAATCGCGATCGTTAGTTACGAATTCTCGGCTTTCGCGGACAATGGAAAAAGCTCGTAGGGGTCGACGAACGGCTTGGTAATAGAATGGAAATTGAATCGATTTCGTCGGGAGAGAGTGCGCTAAGCCAAATGAAATCGTAATGGGGTAACAGGATTGAAATATTGTCAGCGGCGCCCTGTGAGATCTAAAGGTGGTTTGGAAGGCTGGGGAAGATCGATCGAAATGCTTTTTGCGGGTGGGTTTCTTCGTTGTTTTTTGCCTTTGGTGCAGTATTATGCGATATTTATCGAGATATTTATGGGCACTATTATGGTGAATTCTTGTTTTAGAGAGGTTCACATTTGTAATATTGCTTTTCTTTTCTTTTCAGAAACTCAAAGTGACGACATTCTCTGAAAGCCGTCGAAAATGGACGACCTGGAGTTGGCATCAGAGGTATGTTGAAATTTTGTTTTATACGTTATTTGAAATTTTAAAAGCATCGCATTGTTCATTTATAAAGCTTTAGTAAAAATTAATCGACTTGAAGTGAGACATTTTTAGGATGTCAGTGAACTGTCAATGTTTGATTAAGATCAATTAAGCTTTTCTTCGTGTCTGTGTAGATGTCGTAAAAGTCGAGTTGAAAAGCGACAAAACGAGTAATCTTGATTAGCGAAATCGTTCTTTACTTAACTTTTTCGATTCGTTCTAAAAGTATAAAGAAGATAAATGAATAATGAAATAATTACTGTAGCTGTAAAACGATAAACGAACAATTCAGTAGGTAGAAAATCTAAGCAGGTAGAAATAATTTTTTAACGCCAAATACTAAAAACAAGCTATTAAAAAAAATCTTCAACAAAATATACTTATTAATACCAAAAACTGCAAACTCGTAATTATCAAGCAGCAGCATTCCAAAAAGCTGTCAAACGTAACAACCTGTCCTTTCCAAATATATATCAACACACATCTCTAATTGTCGACTGCAAAGGGCGGCCCTTAAACGGACCGCAAGCACCGACGACGCAATTCCTCTTCCCTCTCTCCGTCTGTCTCTCCCCCTCCCCCCGCCCCGTTCCTACAGCAATTATGGAAAAATTGTCCAGCAACATGCGATGCTGTTTTACAGCTCGGACGCTTGCATCGCTAGACGACTCTTGTCGTCGGCGCGCATAATTATATACGCGCCCCGCAACCGGCCTCCTGTTAATTTCATTTTATTATGATTACGCTTTTTATTCGCTCTGCAACAGAGGAGCACGAGAGGAAATGGGCCGCTCCCGAGAGTGCAGCTTTTTTTCGCGCACATATCGATTTTTTGCGCAGTAATGAAAGGGCGTAAAAATATTTACGATCGGGATCTCGGCTCCCTTACGACCCTTTTTTTCGAGGTGTCTTTTGAGGAACGATCGCGATAAAGACGGATAATCGTCGATATAAGAGTGATTTTCAGCTTTTAATCGACCGTTTCGATGGCTATATGCGCGCAGTGCCTTGCGTTATGTGGTGGACGAGGTCGATGGTTTAAATTTGGAATTGGGTATACCATTATAAATATAACGATTTTATCCAAGTATTTTGAAAAATTAAAGTAACTCATATATTCAAAGCCTTGTCGCTCGCTCAGTCGGGCCATTGCCGAAACTGCGTTAAACTTTTGAAGCTCTCGCATACATTCGACGTCACTCGTCAAAACGAATTCATTCGTCTATCCGAAAGTTCTCTCATTTCTGAAAAAAAGCTCTCCATCTGGAGGAAAAATTCGTATCAAAAAGCCGTTTCTCTACCTCCACGTTCGTCGAAGCTCGAAAGCGCGTTGCACGCGCTTCGCTGGTAATTGAATGAAAGCCATCGTACGGCGCACACTCATTTATGAACGTTCACTTTTAAAAGGCCGCTTAGCGTCGTCACTTTTTCAGTTACACGCGCCGGCTGGCTCTTTACGTTGTTGAAATCAAAGATGATGAACTGGATTTTGATTGAGCAAAGTGTCACGCTCATTTACCGAACGATGAAAAAATTTTAAGGCACGAGAGTGTGAACTTTAAAGACATTTGCGATGGTATAATTAAACGTCACGTCTGACTGCGTCGTTTATGGGCTTCGAGTCTCCCGTCTTCTCCTTAAACTTTGAATTTTTTGTTGTTTCAGGTTTTGTTTAGTATATATTATATTTTAATCCAAATGTAATTCAAAGGACGATAGCGTTTAATCAAATTTTTAAACCATTTCACTCATCTTATTTAAACGACTTTATCTCCTTTTAAGAGCCCAAAGGAAAGATACAAGTAGATTTACTCTTATTACCGCAGATAAAATGGTTACTCGAGAAACCCGATGCACTTTCCTTTCTTCTCTTCTAGAATATAGGATAGCGGTTCGACTTTGAGGTTTTACACTCGGTAATAATGACGCTCTGTGGAGCGCATCAGTTGTATCGCGTATCGCTATACCTGTCCGACTGTACTTTCCCCGGCTACAACTTCTGGAATTTCAGGAGGAGATGAGGTACAGTTCTCGAAAATTAGTTTTCACCGTAGGTAATTGTTGATTGGGTCACTTTATCTGCCGATACTGACGAGTTGATGAAAGTTGTATAGCATTGGATAGACGAAAAGAAAAAAGCTTTATCTCAGTATTTCTTTCTATGTATAATATAACAATTTTTAGAACATATTTACCCGGAAAAAGCTCTTTCTCAGCTTCTTCATCCTATTGAGAAGTTCTTGCCGGTATACCTGTGGGAATCAGGAGTAGTCGGATCTCTGCTCATGAAACTATAGTATAGATTTTTCGCGCGAATCTCGGAACTCGATAAATCGCGAATATTTCACAGCTGCTGTGGGGAAATGTGACGAGTGAGTAGTAGCCGATTTTGCGAAGCTTATATCTCAAAAATTTTCTTTTCCTTTGTCTTGGAGAACTATATTTTATTTTGCTTCTTACTAGAGGAAGCTTTATAACAGTAAAAATGTTTCAAGGCGTTTGGAATATAAATCATTGAAATCTATATTCATTTTTGTATTTCATAAGTTTAAAAAAATGTAAATCATTTGAACGTTATGCAGCGAATAATTGTCAAAGACTTGTGCCAACAAACTTTGAACATTACACTAAATCATCATACGACGTCACACCAAGTTCATATATTTAAACACTGAAATAATGCGCTGTACATTTGTTTCATCATTTGCAATTGTATTTGTATAGCATCAAAACGAGTCTAATTTAAGTACACGCGAATTCCACATTAGTATAAGTTAAGAAGTCGATCTTAGGTGGCAAAGGAAATAAAAATGTCGATAAAGTATTTTACACAGTCAGAGTGAGTTGTGTTTTATTTTCGGCAAGGGGTATTTCCATTCACATTAAATGTCGTGTTCTCGCAAACTGCTATTTACTACGTAGGAAATAGGAAATGATGTAACTGATTAAAACGATGGGCGTTCCGATGTTTCAAGGGTATCAAAACTCGCTGAATAATGTATTTGCACAACAAGTGACCAATTAAGAGTATTTATTCTGACCTAAACCAGTGTGAAATACATCAAATACAGTTTGATCCTTGCATGTACAAAAAACCGTTAATATATAATATATAATGCAATATAGGTAATGAAAAACGAGCGGGACGACAAGAAATCCTTATATAATCTAATCAGCAGTCCAGTAATCGTTACAAAAGCCCTCACACTCCAGGACATCATATCCAAAATGCTTCAGCTCACGCGTCCATACTCTGATCGATGACTGAAGGATATTGCCCAAAAGCACAACATCTCGCCATTCATATTTCATCAGACGTGTATTCAACACTACTGACCAGTCTAGTGCTCACGTAGAATATGTGACGAATATAGGCCATAAAGAGATTATTACTGCTGCCAGGGTGGGATCAAATCAACGTGCCATTAATGGATGAACCTCTCTCGCCCTTTCCTTGTCTTCTCGACGAAAGGGGTCAGTAAAGAGACGGAGAGAGAGAGAGAGAAAGAGGCGTACGTGACTCATCAGGACTGTACACGCGAGTCGCGTGCGTGTACCGAAGTAGTTTAGGAGAGCGATGAATCGAGAGGGGGAGGAGGTTGAAGGTTGGTTGAATAGCAAAGGATTGATGAAAAGACTTGAATGGGATTCTTGAATTTCGGACGAGCTTTATTTGACGAGACGTCGAGACCATTATTTGTTTTGCGATGATAACTGTATACTTGTTAGATATTTGCTTAGGAACAATGTATTATAATAAGTACTTTACGCAGACTTAGTTTTTTTCGACCCACATATAGCAACGCAGTTTTCCGAGCTAACGCTTGGAAATTAATCTCTAAGCTTCAATTTGCGATAATCGCTCGCTTTTGTATATGGATCCTAAATATAAATAGAGCCAGGAAAATATCGAAAAGGGGTGGCTATAGAAACCCAGTCTGCGAAGAAGATACAAAAATATATGCACAAGGGGATAGGAAAAATGCGAGCCTCACGAGCCAGTCTCGTCACTCATAAGCCGGCGTAAAACACTTTCGGAAATCGATATTCTCTATAGCCTGGCCGATGCTGCTTTTATTAGAATCTCCTGGACTCCGAGGGAAGATTGACCGTTGGCCCCTTTTTTTTCGCCAGTCGCCGCTGCCGTACCAATCGGAGAAGAGAATATGTATTCGCCCCTTCGTGGCTATAGGCGAGAGAGCCCGATCTTCACGGACATTCAAGGTGCGCGCTAGGAGAAACGAATTTTTGACGCGTCTTAGTCTGACTTTTATTATTTATTGGATGTGCGATCTGCAGATGGTAATGTGGCTGAATCGAGACGAGAAATGGTATATAAGTAACTTTAGTAGTTTGTGTGTTAAATTGATGGAGATGATAGGTGTATAAGAATTTAAAACACTATTTTATTTTTTATCTCATGGCTGTTTCTTAATTGTCGGCTATCTTTCTTCTCCCTGGTTATACCCGTAGGGATATATAGTGTTTATCTCGTTATCTTATCTTGATTCCTTTTATATCTTGAAATTTCACTGAAATTTGGAAATGAAATAAGCTTATAATTTGTTGAAACATTCAGTTTCTATATTATTAAAATGTTATGCATAATTATATTCACTATAAAAAAAAGAAGAGTATAAGATTTAGGTAAATAAAGAAAAAGTACTGAGAAAAGATGATAAAAGGTAGATGAAAGGAAAAAGCGGTGGAGAGACAAAAAGTTAATGTAGTATAGTGTATATGGCCGGCTAGATGGCTAGACGGAAGAAATGTATATATTGTTCCAGTGAAATATTGATTTTTTATACAAAACTATACACACAACTACGTATTAGCAGTGACAAAATATATAAACAT
Organism: Muscidifurax raptorellus; assembly: GCA_020010945.3. NCBI lineage: Eukaryota > Metazoa > Arthropoda > Insecta > Hymenoptera > Pteromalidae > Muscidifurax > Muscidifurax raptorellus. The sequence goes on from CM052079.1 coordinate 32,685,142, forward strand.
TTTCAGCAGTAGAACTTTTTACCACTTTGGTTTCAATATATTCGAAAAAAGGCGCAGCTTTCAAAGCTTCCCTGTGCACATATTATACTTCACAATGTATTTGCTTCGACTTTTCTGGAAAATGACATACCACCGACGCATACATTTTCTGGCATACATTTTTTTTAAAAGGGAGAAAATAACTTTTCAGCAACAGAAACAAGTAGAACTGTCACAATTCAACGCATCCCGTGCAAAGTTTCTCCGTGCGTTAAAGTGCGCCTGACTGTTTCAATTATGTTAAATCAGTTAGACAAGCGTACTTCTCAATGTTATATTTCGCTTATGTCATCAAATGGAAAACAGAAGTGAGAATAAAAATGGGAAATATTTCTTCGATACACCAAATATTTAGCTCTGTACAAATACAGATTTGTAGAAAAAGCAAAAAAAAAGCTCTTACCTATTTTTTCGTCGAACAAGTCACAGAAACACAGCTCGTTCGTCGTTTCCGCACATAGTTGTCATTATTTTTTTGATCCCGCAACAAAAAAAGCTCTTACAGTAATTCTCAAGTACCCTATACTTCCTCCGACTACTCGGGTGCATCCTTTCTCGGACATTTGCGGGTTATACGGCAAAACTTGCGCTGCCATCCGCGAAAAACTCGAGCCATTCGCGGCTGATACGACGCCGTAGCTTTTTCTTCTTCCGGGGGTAATAAAACTGCCGTATATAACTTTTATGCTTTTCCAATTATTTCAGCCATTGCTGGGCAGCGAATTTCCGCACCGATTGGCGTTTTTCGCGATATCCCCTTTTTCCCCTCCGTCTACTGGCGGGGGCGCGCGCAAGTTCAAGCTGTCGTTTCGACGAGCGCATAAACGAGTTATAAGCTCGAATTATGTTGTTCGAAGCTTGCGGCTGTGTTTATAGAAGAATAGCTCGAATCGAGTAAATGCAAAGGCTATATCAACGAGAGATTAATGAAGTTCGCGGCTTTATTGCGTGGGATAAAATATTGGTTCCTCGTTTCTATAATAATGTAGAGCGGAGAGGAAAGTTTTTAATAACCTTCCGCAATGGGGAGCAAATATTTACCACTGGTCAGATTTACGAGATGTGTTTTCAACTCTGTACTCGTATAACGCGAGCTCGATCAAAATTACATTTCAAAATGGGAAAAATTGCGAGAATAAAAAACCGCGCTCTGAAATAGAGAAAATAAGAAAAGCAAAGACGAAAAGTAGGTAATACCAGCGCCATAAGTATACCCGAGCCCCATTATACAGCTCACCGCGAAATTACCATCTCGATCACGAAACAATTTCGCCGCTCCGTGTATATATACGTATATAGCCCCATCAAAAGGCGCAGCGCATAATGAAAAGCTCGCGTCCACTTTATACGCATATCCAGACTCGCATCGCGCGAACCTCTCACCTATTTTTCCCGCTGCACGCCATCGCCTCGTTCGGTGTGTATATCCGCTCCGCGGCGATTTAATTTCGTAAGGGTCGCCGGCGAATTCGCATTTCAACGGCTTAATTGAAAGAAGCGTATAGGCCGAAGGGAGAGGGCGAACGGGGAGATAAATTTATGGAAGGGGAAGAAAGTGGAAGTGGCTTTTTAAGGGCGCAAGAGGGAGAATATCCGCCTATGCGGCGGCACTTTAACGCGGCTAAATTTCTTCTATTTGTTTAGGACGGCCTGGTACTCTTAAATCGATGAGTGGGGTGTTGTTCTTGTTCGCATTAAAGGGCGAGCTTGGAGTGATAAAAATATTCACGTGTAAATATACTGCAGCTGATGGGCGCTTGCAGTGCGGTATAGACGTGGAGCTTGGATGTTAACAGGGATAATTAATTTATTGTTATACCGCTTATATTATAGTCCGGAGTCAAGTTGCTTTGATTAATATTGAAATTTGTTCGATTGTCTCTTCTCGTTATACTGAATCGTATTATTATTTGGTTTGAGATGCACGTGTATATTGGTATTCTCTTCATCTGCAGGTCGTTTCACGTTAGCATAATAGGTTCAAACAATGTAAAGACACTTTAGGGAAAGGCTTACAGGCGAAGAATGGCGAAATATCCTTTACGTAAGATCCCGCTGCTGCAAGAGATAGTAGCTTAATTATGCAACTTTATATCATATGGTGATTCATTAAGCAACTTTATATTTTCCTACGCGATATGAAAATTTAACTTGGCACGCGGATACATCGTTAATTATACTCAAAATTTTATAAACTTTTACCAGTAGTCCATTGGAATCTGGAGGCTACAGCGTTAAATTGTGCAAGCTGGCAAATTAATAACGCATAATTGAGCAGTTTAGTTAGAATATCAACCATAGCAGGCATCAAAATTCAAAATTTATGTCCACACACCAAAGCCCACCGCACACATTTATCAGCTAATCCGAAATTCACGCTCGATTAGTATGCAATACACTGCGCGTCCACCGCTCGCGCGATCAATTAAATAACGCACTATATATACTACCCGAGCAGCATCAGCGCATAAACAATTTCGATTCCAGACCGCACGTGCACGCGCGCATCGTTCGTCTATTTTCGTACATCTGCACACACGCACTGCTCCGCCGCATTTATATATATGTATACGAATATCGCATCGTATGCAGCTTTGGCGCCGATCGCACTTGAATAAGAAAACGTTGTGCAGATGTCGAGCATATTTTTATCGTCGGATAATTGCGGCTATTTCCGAAGCTGCCCACAGCAGAGGAACGAATATCACTGACAACGTACAAAGTGGCAGAACGGCTCCGAATTATTGATTATCGCGCCATCCCAGGTTACGTATTCAAATGCCGCGTGGTGGCAGGTTATTTGATTATTTTGTGTGAAATTCGTGCGCTACATATATGCGGGGCCGAATTAAATAGGCCCGCGATCATATGCGCAAAGTATGATGCGGTTGAATAATTCATAAGCGAATTCCCGTTAATAAGTGTGTTAGACCTGGATTTTACTGGATATTATATTATATCGATTCGAGCTGCGGAGAGAGAGAGAGAGAGAGAGAGAGAGCTCTCGCGTTACAGTCAATTTCGCGTGTACACCGCATCGCAGGCGGTTCGACGGAATAATATACGTTGGCGAGCGGATTTATGAGCGCTTGTATACTGCACGGCTCGTGGATGTATATATACACATAATACAATGAAATTTATATACCCGTTTTAGATCGAAGAGACTGCGTATAGTAAACAGAAGTTCGAACGATTTCTTTGCTCGATGAGGAAAAAAATGTATAGCATATATATACACGTATCGACAAACAAAGCGAAGATACACGTAATATAGCAGAAATCAAATTGCATGAATTTTAATGGCGCGTCGTAAAAGTTTTCTACGTGAAATAAATCCACGGAGCCTTATCAGATTTTATGCTCGAGCGTGGAAAACGCGCGTAAGTGCATCGCGTAACATTCGTTTGCGCTCGTGTGATCTCGTGTAATAGAACGAGAGGAGGAAAGAAAGGAAGCGATCCCCCGAGGCACTAATATTTCTTTTCCTCCGCGAGGTGCTCGTATACTCTTTCTATTCTTCCTCGCCATGCGCATACCGTCTCTTTCTCTCTCTCTCTATCTCTCTCTCTCTCTCTCTCTCTCTCTCTCTCTCTCTCTCTCTCTCTCTCTCTCCCCTGTTCCTTAGCTCTCGATTTTTCTTCGCGTATAGCACGGTCATACTTTTCGTTTTTTGCTACTTAGAGAGGAAAAGAGGTAAATGCACCGTGAACTGCTCACGCATATTTTGAAATAAATAGCTCGAGGGGCCGAGTGCGTGAAATCGGGGAGATGTTTTTTCAGATTTATTATTACATCCTTTTTTTTTATATTAATACACTCGTGTCATCAATATTATCCGTACGCTCGAGTATTACTTTACGGCTGGTTATTTTAAAAGCTTTATTAATAAAATATCTTTTCCACGTGACCCGTATAGTTGAAAAATAATCTTCTTAAACCTTGAAATAATTAGCCTATATATAACAAGCAGAAAAACGCAGTATATACTCTTCCCCTTCCCCCGAAAAGCTACGCTCTATATCTTCTTTCTCCCATTACTCTCGGCTTCTTTCTCTCGCGCAACGCGCGTTTGATGCACTGCACTCTGGTGATAAAAAATAAACGCACGCGCGCGCTAGCTTTATCAATGCCCCGCCGTCGGCTTATCCTCGTGTCTCCGGAAATTTTCTCCGGGGGATTAGCCGCAGCGCGAAGATTCTCTCGGGATGGCCACATTCGACGGGGGTGAAGGGAGTCTACCGACTGCGAGCCGGGGGTTCATGGACAAGGAAATGAAGATGCATATTTTTGCTGCTTTAAAAATTGGTATTGAGTTTTAAATATTTTTATAATAGCCGATAGTAAATCTTTTGATAAATCAGACCTTTACGCCTCAGTCGATTAAACCATAAGCGGTCATAGGTCTAACAAGTAGGCAGTTTTCGCATTGAAAATTTTAATTCGTCGAAATGGTCTTCTTTCAGAGATTTTCATTATTATATTTAACAAAATTACGTACACTTATACTGTGACAAACCTCGCAGTCCGTGCATACCTAGTATACAGCGAGCGTGCGACAGCATCAGCGATCAATAATTATACCAATAATATATCGACGCACGTGATTGACAGCCAGCGTGCGCTGGCATTTTCCCGCTTGCGCATACACGGCTCCATTCGCGAGCTGGCCATTTCGGAGGTACTGGATTAATTACTCTGATTGAGTCCATCTGCGCTATATGGACGGTGTGACATACTGCGATGCTTGGCTCCTTAGACCGAAGGGCTGCTTCTATCATCATATGCATAACGCAATCAAGCCAACGCGTTGTTTCGATCTAATGTTGTTGGCGTTTCGAGGGTCGATCGCTTGGCGGGACGGCTTTCATTATGCGCGACAGCATCGGTGTTGCACTGGAGAGGTTATTGTTGTGGAGTTGGATCAGCGTTGACAGCATTCTTCTCATTGTCCTGCTTATCATACTCACGTGCGTATACATGTACGTAGGCGAGTATTTATAGCAATAGACGTAGAAACCGAAGTAAAACCTGATTGATGATCGAAAAAATACTCGTTATCCCGCGGAATCGCGACGGGTAACGAGCCAGAAAGCTCATGCGCTTTTCAACCGCCAGAGCTTGGCTGCAACGCGTTCTTTCCTTTCACGCGGCACGCGCTAACAAGCAATTTCCGCAAAGCTTTCGGCTTGGCAATAAAATTCCCGGAGAAAGGACGAAAATAGATAAGGCTACATTTTTCTCGATCAACGCGATGCGGCCAGTTTTATATTGCTTTTTTTGTCTTACAAACGTAGACATACTCCGGAATAGCCGTGTATACTACTGTAAAATACATGCGCTTTTATAGATAAATTTTCATATATTTTATGCGAGTGAATAATCATACACCGCCAGCTTCTGCCCTCGTGAAAATAATAATAAAACGCGATCGATCAATGTGCACGCGCTGCAATAGCATATATGCGCGCGGGAGGAGCTTTTATTTCAACTTGCACTACGCGTCAATCCCGTTGGGATAAAAGCTTCGCGGAAAATACTCACACAGCCGACTGCCTCGTCATTAGTATGAAAATTCGAGCCGCAGAGTCTGTTCGTAAATCGACTAGAATTATTATCGACGAGATGATTGGCGCAGTCGGGAGAAATCGCTGCCGATGTGTTTTAAATTGTCGCGCTTCTGGCGCGTAATGATTATGATACGTCGAGGTGATGATGGATTTCCATTTGCTTCTTTGGCGTAAGTATCTATATTCGCCGGCTTGGCTTGACGTTTATCTGATTCGGATGAATTTTTTTACTACATAGCTCTCGGAGTGCGAAGGTTTTATTGGCGCTTGAGTACATTTTTTTTACTGCAAGTAAGTTTTAGAAATTCAGAATTTCATGCCTCCGATACGGCTAGTATTGTGCGAAGTATTTTGTTGTATTCCAGAAGTTGAAATATTACTCATTTAAAAGATTTAACAGACATAGATATCGTTTGTATAAATTCAAATTTAAAAAACTCAAAAATTATATTAAAACTTCTTTCGAACAATTCCGATTACCCCTTCAATCGCCCATAATGCAAAGCTCATCCTTTCCTTCCAAATGCTTCATCCGAAACGTCAACCCCATCCAAAACGTCTGCTTCAGCACGAAGCCAAGCAAGAACGCGCGGAAACCCAATCGCAAGCTCAATTTACCCCTGTTCAATCAAGTTCGGCTCATGTTCGGCTTGGAAATCGCCTGTACAGCAAAGGATAACATAATAACCCAGACGCTCGCTCACTTGAGGATGCGCTTCGCGTAAATCTGCTCGTTTTTATTCGTACGTCGGCCGGCCTTTACGAGGCGAGTGTGCATGTATCGATTTCCTATAAAAAGCCCTGTAGACGAGGGACTTGCCGCGAAGAGATTCTCGCGTAATAAGCCGCGACGATCGCGACGCGTGCTTTATAGGATGGATCGTGAAGGGGAATCGGCGGAAGCGTCGTTTTCTCGACGAATGATATTTTCTATTCTCCCGAGTTTATCATTCAGAATATCTCGAAAGAAGAATTTGTTATTATATACATCGGACAAATGTAGCTCGTTGAATGGAAGAACAAAAAAGTCATCCCCGTAGCAAAATTTTTTGACTAACGCGTTGAATAAATTACATGAAAGTCCTACGCATTCTGTACCTGTTAAATTTAAATGCGAGCCGCGCAGAACTAACATGAAATATTAAGCGCACAGCCGTTGAATACGAAACGCAAGCTACTTTTTCAATCAAACTTTCAAATCGGAAAAATTACTTTCCTCGCTCGCCTCGCCGGCTTATAATCAATGCCTCGCCGAGAAACTTCCCGCGAATAATGGCTTTAGGTTGTTACAGCTCCTTAAGCATTCCTCCAGCGTAAGTAACTCGCGCGCCGCTGTATTCCCGGCGAACATTCGCCTCTTTACGCGCGGGCATTATGAAAAAGGAGCAGTTAGTTATGCCGCGAGGTTCATCCTCTTAGGGTAGAACAATTTTCGAGATCAAGCCGGGGGAAGTTTCGCGTTCGCGCTGTTGCTTATGTTACTTGAAAAAATAGTCGAGATTGTTTTTTCTTTTCTCGGAGTTAAAGATAAACGAAAGTCCGCAATCTTCTATGAGGATTTTTAGGGATTGAAGAGGAGCGAGAGTGTTTGCTGTAGTAGACTGCGTCTATTAATCTTGGACGCAGACGCGCTCGTGTTTATCGGTTTCTCGAGATGAAGATAAATTCGATGTGGTTTGGACAGTTTGACTCGGATGTAGGACAGGCTAATCTTGGCCGATTTCAATACAATTGGCTTAACAAGTGGCTCATACATAAACTGATACTGAGTTCTCGGCTGCAATCTTGGACAAATAATTGCATGGCTCGACTGGTATTGTTTTTGTCGAGTAGGTTGTTTTGACGGCAAGATAGAAATAACTGAATATGTGGAATGAAACTTTGAACTGTTTTCGTAAGATTAGTCGCAAGTGCATAAGACCATACAACACCTCTTGAATCGAATTAAAATTCCTCCAACACATATCAAGTACACGTGTACGTTGCAAGAAGGTCTCCGTTCACCTACTCTCTACATCGTCGTCTCTCGTTCCCACAAGTTTTAATTGAACTAGACTCGAGCAGACTGGGATGCATCTCGCGAAGAAGCGCAGACTATATACGCTGCGGGGGGCGACGGACGACTTTAACGGTCCACTCGAGGCTGAGCAGATATTTAGATCTTTCGTTGTTATAATACGCTCGTAACGTCGCGCTTTCTTTCGCTCTTAGTTTTCTTAATCTACAACTGCCGAGTAAACTCATCGGCTGATGAGAAAAGTTGCTCTTCTTCGCGGTTTCATCATCAAAGATGCCACGTGCGCGAGTTTTTCCTTTTTAATCGCGAGGCACCGTCGAGTGAAAGCTCCTGCGTGTCGGGGAATTTAAAAGGAAAAGCTGCTTAAGTTCGGGCATAAATTTCTTGTTTGCGACCTGGTGCGTTGTTAAATTGTAAATTGATTAACGCGCGTAACGTTTTGTCCTACTTGTTCTATAGTCGTATCGGTTATACGTGAAAACATAATCATCCGTCGACGATTTACATCGCAAAAATTTTTCATTGAAAACATCATTGAATCCCAACAGCAGTAATCTATTGAAAAAAAATATACGAAAGCTGGAGTGAAAGCTTAAGTTCTCATCGTGTCAAATCAGCGCATCGAATGCCCCGTGCAGCAGCTGAGTGCTTTGATATTTCGCCCTTTAAAAATTGTCAAGTGTCTGGACGGCATCGACGTGAACATTTACTTTGTCCGGGGGGTTATCAGCGAAATGTCACTCTTCGATGAAATGTATCCGTTTTGAGTTCGAAGACGATGCCTTTTGCCCGCTGGTTGATCGCGTCGATGGTTATCGCTTTTGTGACTCTCGAGAATGAATACGTGGGTATGTGCGTATATGAGCTTCTTTTATTGCAAGTCTAGAAGAGGTCTTTTTTTAAAGGGATAAGATACTCCTACATGATTGCTGTTGGAATTTTATTCCATGCAATGTAAAATGGAAAAATGGAAAATTCAAGTAGTCGGAAATAGAACTTTCAAGCCTGTTCTAAAAGAGACATGCGCTGTAATATCATTATAAAAATTGAAAATATGATAAATAAGGATGTATTTCGTTACTGTCGCGAGATTATCGACATCTTCAAATCGAAATTTCAAGCTCACGCGACTAAAATTTTATCTCATAACTATCTAACTACCTGAGGTTCTCGAGACAGTAACGTTGGCCACTACTCTAAGGATGGACCCCGTGTCTACTCTTTTATTTTAGGATTTATGGTACGTACTATCGACTCTTCCAAGAGATAAATACAAGCGCTTCGTCAATCATTTTCTGTCTCGTCTTCGACGTATACACCAGACCACCGCGTGTTCCTATATACCTTAGGGGTTTCCGAGCGTCTCGTTTTAGAATGAAAAATGCGCCGTCATGCGTTCAGGCCGCTCGCAAAGCGGATAACTTTTTCAAGATTGCCTTCGATGGCTGATCTTATCATTCGGCCAGTGATATTTACTCGTAGGGACTAAGTATACGCAGTGTGCCGTTGAAAATGACAAGTGATTAATCGTATTCCGCTTGGAAGAAGTGATTTCGATAGGGAATATTTGCGGAGAGATAAGTTATTTCATTAGATTGTATTTATAGTTCTGCTCAACAATTTGAAAATTGAATTATAGATAACCTTACACTCGTTCTTCCATCAAATTATTGGAGCTTGTAATTAATTAGATAAGAATAACGATAATTTAAGAAAGATTGTAATTTTTTGATACGACGACATATCCTTTTCACCAACTAATTAGTTTACCCAGAATCACCCTGCAACTACAACCGTGCAAATATCATTGTGAGCATACTAATCATCAGTTCTGAATAAAAAAAAACCTTCGCACAAAAATACACCTTTCATACTGAGAGCAACGTTCATTTAAGTAACGAACCCCGGCCTATTTACTCGTCGAACTCTCGAGCCCGCAGGTCTCATACGAGTAAACAGGGCCAAACTTCCCTCGTATGTACGTGTGTAGTCGCGCTAAAAGGGTCGCCCAACGAGTGCTGCACACGCCGACGGCAAACAAGAAGGATTTTGTTTCGGACTTAAGTCTGGAAATTCTGCCGATGATGTACGAGCTAAGCTGCTACTGTTTGCTTTTTACGGTTTGTTTGACGAGCTGTATATGCAAAGCCTTTCGCGAAACGAATGGTATAGCGCACTTTTTTCAGTTTAAAAATATGTACTATTTAATTGTTTCATAAAAAAACGCATCTTCTCTTAAAGATGGACCAATAAGGCGTCAAATCGCTCATGGTAACCATTTTAAATTTCAGGTCACGCCATATAATTCGAACTTCTGTCTTGTATAAAGCAGCAGCAGCAAATGTCAAGAGCGCTAAGTTCGCGGCAGACGCCGGAAATTATGACTGCGCGAGGAGACTCTTGAATTATTAGGAGTCGAGGCTCTGGCCCGGGTTATATTGTTCGCGGCGGTTTTTCCTTTTACTGCTTCTTAAAAGTCGTACTAAATCTTACGCGGCCGGGAGGCCTTAAGAGCTCTATGTTGCTGCTGCTGCTGCTGTGGCGGCGACACTTTGTCGCGCTTGGGAATTTCATAAATTTGCCGCGGGGGATTTTGTTGTGGGTGGCTATGTATTATAAGTGAATGTTTTATTGTTATTTAAGAGGTTTCGCGTCAGCCCATTCTCAAGGTTAAATAAGTATGCGCATAGAATTATATTTTTCTTCGATGTGAGTAATTTGGTAGAACTGTAAGATTCAAAGAGAAATCGGGACGTATATACATATATTTTACGTAACACCTGCAATGTTGGCTCTTGTGAAACGGCTTACTCCGTAAACTCGTAATAAATAATACTGTTATACATACGCGTCCAAAATTACAATCCCAAAAATAATAGTAATGTACCTGCTAGCAAACACGGATGATAAGCTATGCATCAGCCAACGTGGAACCAAAGGTAAATATTTAAGCTATAAAGCTGCCGCGATAGTGGCTAAGCAAACCCGCCAAGGTTCGAATCAAATATTTTATTTTTGCTCGGTGATTTATTCGTTGAAAAATGCAATGAATGAAGTTTTGAAAATTCTTACACATAAATTTCAAAACATAGCTTTTTACTAAATCTTGGTGCGTACGAGCGTATAGAGCACCAGGTGCCATTCGTCGCCAGCCCATTAAAAAGCACTATGTCCCTCAAGTCAAGCCTAAAACTCGGCATAAAGTCAGCCCTGGAATTCCTCGTTCGCATTGAAACTCACAGCAGCGTCGATAAAAACCGGCGCCGCAGCCAACTAAGTGAAAAGTAAAGTTTGCCGCGCTCGGAAAAAAAGGGAGAAGCAAAAGGAACGCGAAGACGACGAGCGAAAGAAAAGCTTGGGCAAGTCGCGCGAAGAAAATAAAGCAGCGGGAAAAATCAGTTTCCCACCGGTTGCTCTTCGGCAGCGACAATCCGACGTCCCGGTCCATTTAAACTTTTCGACAAACGGACGAATCACAGACTTCTGTGCAGCGCTCGCGGAGATATCAGGCGCGGAATAACAAATTGCGTTTTTTTTCGACGGGCCGTCAAGTGTGTCGGGTGGGAAAGTGAGCGTAATGATATTTTTATAGAAAAAATGGCGGGTGGAGAACAAACGTGTTCGGGATTGATGAAGGGAAAGAGAATTTTTACTGATATCTGATGTTACACGTAGAAGAGTATTAGGAAATCTCTTGAATATTAAGATGGAAAAGAATTTTACTTTTAGGCCACAAGTAATTTTTGTAAATTTTTATATAGGTCCTTTCGCATCAGCAGAATGAATAAGATTGTATTTTGAAAATTTTAGATGATTAAACATTTCAACCATGCAAACACATATTTCTTATAAGAGCTTGAACCACCCTGCAAATCAGATCTCTTTCATCTCTGTTCTACTTACACATCAAGCCCTACTTCTAAAAGAAAAGTCTCTTTCGTTCTTACTTCTTTCGTCCAGAAGCAGTGTAAGTCCGATCACGAGCTGCCGCCTTGGCTTCGTTTTTATTACCTCCGGTCAGCCCCCTTTTCGTCGACATCGTGTCAGCAGCATCATTCGCTCGATCGGACGGAAGTTATGCAACGGGCAGCTATGATGACGAGCAGTTGTAAAGTGTATAGGTATGAAATTCTTGCAGCGTCGAGTCTGGTCGACTGGAAATTAGTGCCCGTTTCTAGTCTTAAAGTTTTCTTTTGAGGTTCTTTTGGGGTGGAAAGATCGAAGTGTCGTGCGTCTTTTCAGATTTTTATGAGGTTGAGGAGTTTGCAGTTTGATGGATTTGCAAAGTAAACATTTTTATATTGCGTTAATGCGGTATGCGACTTTTGAACGTTGATTTATTATTATACGTAAGAAGTGGATCGAGCCCATTTAAAGTTAATTGAAAAGTAAAATTATCACCTGAAACTTGCGCGAGTGTCAGCCAATAAAAACGAAGAAAGAAGAGAAAGATTTTAAAGTGTGCATCCTGACATTCAAGTCTCTCGAAAGAAAAGTCGACTCTTAACTATTGGTTTTACGTCGTCCGGAACTTTACTTAGCTTATACTCCTCGAAAGTGCAGAAAACAGCCAATGAGTAGACGACGACTGCATTATAAACGAGGGAATAAAAGCGAGCGCGATGTTGCTTTCGAAATCACGATTGCGCGTAAGGCTAATTACTCGGACGCAAGTGCTGTGTACTGGAGAAAGAGAGAGAGAGAGAGAGAGAGAAAAAAATCAGGAATAGAAAGCCGGAACGAGACTTTTAATTACCGCGGGAAAACCCGCGCGTTTTTCGCCTGCTGCATCTTCGACCTTGGCGGAGAGGTGATTCCGAGCTTGCGATTGCGTCGTGATATTGCGGAACAAGAGGAGGCGAGATTACAAAGGACGTAATCGCCTCTGACTTATAGTTAAGAAACAAATTAGCGGCGCAAATCTTAACGGGAAAATTGGTTTTATGGGTGGGAGGAAAAGTCGTTTCGAGAGGCTTCTTCTTAACATTTAATTTTTTAATCGGTTTGATGATTCATTTTGTAACTTTGAGCTCGGGGTGAGATTGTTTTTCCACGCTACGTAAGTTGGTGGACAATTTGAAACTAAATCTATGTTTAAGCTCTATGGATTATTTAACCTCAATCAATGTACCACATGTCTCACTGAAAAACTCAAATTATATCTATCAATTTTTTCTATCAACTCAGTACAACACCTTTCCTTTTAACATAATGAATTATTCAAATGAATTACTTCACCATCTTTTCTCTTGGAAATGCTTATCTAAAAAAAGGAAAAAAAAGAAAAGGGTACCTGTCTAGAAAAAAGACAATAGAATGTGGAATAAAGTTTGAGACCCACCGTTGTATTTTCGAAAAAGAAAAAACAAGCGATGTGGGATCAGGAAGGAAGAAAGGCCGAGGTCGAGTATATCCATTTCGTAGAGGAAGCGATAAAACCGCTAAATCGTTAATCGATAAAGGAAAAATCGAGGATCTGACGCTCAATGCATTGAATTTAAAGCCGCCGTCTCCGGCCGCTTAGGCTCTTACCACGAAAACTTCGGATATTGGCTTCCCCTCCTTCTGAACTAAATATCCCTGGCTCTTCCTTCTCCTCCATTTTTTAATCTCTCTTGTATAATGGTTATAGGAGATTTGGGATGAGGATAACGCGCGGTGACGCACTCTCTGGAGATATCATAAAACAATGTATAATGACAGTGGAATTAAACCTCAGCCATTATCTTGCGCCAAACGTCATACCGATTTGGATCTACGATTTTTCATTCGCGATAATATAACGCTATTGGAAGGTACCGAAGAAAGCATTTTCATGTTTGCTTATGTCAGTATTGGAAAGGTTTTTGCGCCTATTTCGGGCTTTTAAACTGTGAGTCAGTTGAGCAGGCACAAAACGAGCCCGATTCCTCTCAATTTTTACGGACATAGTTTTCATACAATATTTTATCGGAAAACTTTATTCCATACGTAAATCAGACCATTACATCTCGGCCACTTTATCTCCCCTTTCTCGGTCACGCGGACACAAACGGACGGATTCCTTCACCACCTTCTGTTACGCGTTTTCCGTGAAGCCCTCGCTGGTCGTTGTCCCTTATCAACGCCTCGTCGCCATCAATTCTTCGCAACTCCAGCTGCTGGACGAATAGTGCAAAGGAGCTTTATTTCTTTTTCTTGTTTTGTAAGCAGCTCTAAGAAACTGGAAAAATCTGCTGTTGCAGTGAACCGTCGCCCCACCGAAAGATATTTTTAGTACTACTATATTTTTTTATACTACTTCCAACTATAAAGTATACTGAATATTCAAAATGTGTTTTAGCACTATCTAAAGAATATCTGTTAATTAAAATTTTAATCATCATCACTAACAAAGAAGTTAAACCTTGAAGAAGCATTAAGTCATATGAAATAAGAACTCGAGGATAACGTTTACCATAAAACTTATTAAATATAACTATTTACTTCTTTTGTAGAATATTGTCTTAGAAATATGAATTATTCGATCGCAAAAAAAAATTTAGCGACCCAATCCAAAATATAGAGTAAAGGTGGATATAATTCATTTTATTAAGTAACCATCACTTACTCGATTTTTCTCAGTAAAGAAAAAATTGTTATGATTTTATTTCCGAATAAAGGCTGAGTCTAAGAAAAAGTTGTTTTTGTTTTCAGACATCTAATTAGTTTTGGGAGAGCTAACTCTTCAGGACAATCAGTTTAGGAGGAACCTCTGCAGAAATTTATGATTCGAGAATAAATGATGTTTCACGAAAGATTTGCGATTATATTCATGGAATAGAGTGGCTACATGTGTCTGTTTCGCATACAATTTATTTAATGTGTTTACTCGAGCATAAAGCATTATTATCGTACATATCAGCTATTTCAGTATCTCCTGTTTTCGTATTATAACAATGAAATATTAACCAACATAGTTATAAGACATGTATGAAACATGTCAGTAAAAAAACTGACCTAACAATCAAGCTATATTCAGCTCCAGACTTATACTTTCAAACTAAGTCATACCGCATCACTCTTCTTCCACCTGATTTATCTCACATCAGAATTAAAAATTCACCAGACCAATCAACTAAATTGCGGCTAATCCCGCAAGTTTTTGTTATTAGCTGAGGCGCGATCCGTCAGGGAAACTTCATCGTAAATCAATATGGAGACTTAACTTTATAATATGCAAATTTCAATAGGACCCCGCAGGGGATCGTCGTTGGCCGAAGATTAATAGCAGAGAAAACCTGGATGCAGTTCGTGACTGCGATTTAGAATTCAAATTCTGCTTGAAAGTTCTCTCTGATCGATGCTCTCGGAGGGTGGAGTAGTATTCGCCTACTCTCTCCTGTTTGACGCCTCAGGGTCGTAAATAAGTTATGCGTAATAACGCTGGAATCAATCGTCGCCAGTCGATATTGTAAAAGAGATGACGAATATCCAGCATTAGTCATCTCTGTGAGTTCTTTCATTTTTCCTGGAAGCGTTTTTGACGAAGGTTCACGGTACAAGTTAATCGACGAAAAAACCTCTCGAAACGAGCGACACAATCGACAGGCTTCATTTCTCATCGCGACAATTTACAAAGAAGCGCCGTCGCGCCTCCCAACTTTTTATTAACACGACGAAGAATATCCTGAACATCGAGCGCCCACGTGTTTTTCTCAGATAGCCCTTAAAACGATATTACACGCGGAAAGATTCGTTAAAAGAGGTCTGTGTGTACGTCCAGAAAAAAGACCGGTCTGTGAACCCTTTTCAAGCTGCGGTGAGCTCATCTGACAAGTGACAGTTGTGCTGGACAATATCGTCGATTACTTCTCCCTCATTTGACCCAGATAAATCGAGAGAAAGACGACGAGGCACGTACACTGCACACTGGCACATATATCGAAGGAGGTTGGGACGTCGGTTCTCCTGGGTAAGGAGGACGTTCCGTCCAAGTCCAAGGCCGTTTTTCATTCCGTGGCTTTCCCAGCACACCATGTGTATGTGTGTGTGTGTGTGCGGTATAAGTTCACGTTCGGCTGTGGATATAGGACACCGAGAGAGACTAGCCGTTCTTTGTCCTTCTTACTGGGAGGCTTTCATTTTACTACTGGGATTCTAGTTTCGTGATCTTCGGGGGTTATTTATGCTCGCGCTATTAGCCAGCCCTCCCCTATAGGCACACAAATTTTGGCCGGATTTTATTATGGGATCGGTGAATGATGTGTCGGATTCACGTGCTTAGTTATAGCTCGGAAAAGTAACATTTGAGAATTCGTAGAGTTTAATAAGAGTGGTAGAGATTCAAGGTCTTTCTGCGTAACGTGCATATTTGAAAAATTTATCAATACCTCAGAACAATGTTTATAGTCTCAGCAAGGTTCCTCCTGCGTTAACCCTTCTTCTTCTCATTTTAAGTGTCTCATCCTTTTCGCAACTTACTTTTTTTGCTCTCATGAAGCTCGGACATCAATTTTCCACCTTCAATATTTTCAACTTTCTCCGACTCCACAGGGTCGTCCTCGTCATATTCTCTTTAACATTAGTCGATCGACCAGGGAACACAGCACCTGCTATATGCTTGCTAACTCGGCTTTTTCCGACGTGGATAGATTCGCCGTCTTTAATTTTGTTATTCCTCCTGGCAGAAGATTAAATTTCTAACATCGGGAATCGGTCCTTTGTCGATTTGTCACGGATTAACGCTCTGAGTGAGTTTTTACTTATTAGCGACATTCAATTCTTCTCTAAATGTTTGACGACGTGTTGTGTATCTTGCCATGTTGTAGATTTCAAAGTTGATTTTCATTGTCAAAAGCTCAACTTCATTTGCAGATTAACTCAATCGAGTCTCACCGTTTTTATGCCCCTCGGCGTCGGACGAAATAGAGTTTCTCTCTGCAGCTCTGTGTTTGTTATATATTTATACAGTCTCGCAAAAAAGATGACAGCTCTCGCCACGTGGGTCGCGAGCTAGACTTTCGGAAAAAATCCGGGAAAAACGAAGTTAGTCCGATATACAAGCCTTAGTCCCGTAAATAGCTGTCAGAAGAAGATTTCACACGAGACGCAAAAAATGCGTGGCATAATATCGTATGCATAACGCGTAAGGGTGTACGAGTCCTCGGGGAGAGTAGTGGCTGGGTCTTTCGGGATTAGAAGAAATTTGGTCTCACACGTGACAAACTTGGAATAAAGCGTTGAAGTACCGGTTGACGTGGACTGATATTCGTATAGACGATTGAAATATTTACTGTGAAGGTGTGGTTTTGAATCTTGATTAGTTGCGCTGACTCATTTTTCAGTTTTTTTGAAAGATCGTCTATTTATTATGACCGGTGAAAATTAATTTCATAGTACAAATAAACAGAAGAGATTTATTTGTCGTTGATACTGGGGGCATTCGAAAAAAGAGGCAAGTGGAAATTTACCGAGGCAAGCAATAAATACATTTTCCCATTAAAGGTATATTTTACAATGCGCATAACTCGAATGGGTTATTACATTTATTCGTTTGTTATCGATTGCTCCTTGTATTGGTAATCGTAAAATTTAAAATTATCCTACGCTGAGTGTACCTGTGGTCGAGAAAACATTTGCATAAAAATTATATGCACATTGTTTCCTTATAAAATTGAAACAAAGCAAGCTTCTACATCAGTTTCTATGCTATATATATATATATACCTATAGCATGTATTCATTTCCAAAGTAACCCCGTTATTTCTGTTTCTACAGTGCGCCTGTAGCATGGTAATGTTCTGTGAATGAAATTACACATAAATTTTTCAGGCTGCAATGTCGGCGATGTATAAATCTGCAATACACTTTGTTCGTTTTTCCATTTGATTACTCCTACATTATATGGAGGTTTGCGTTTTTTTATTCGGCTATCAATTGTACGTTCAGTGGAGGAACATGAATCTTCGAAATACTCTCTTTCTGGGATAGTTTCGGCGATGGTAATTCAATCCCTGACGCCGGGAGATATATTGATCTGAAAAATATCGGGGTGAACGAACGGTGAAGGATGATACGGACTCGAAATCAAAATTTATGATTCGCCGAAATAAAAAGACGCGCCAAATTTGAAGTGATTTTGTGAATCCGACAATGCTATAGAGATAAAGTCTTTAACACATTAAAAAAACTAATAGTTTTGCCTAGAGCCGTTTTCTTTGATTCGCAAGAAGAAAGTGCAAAACAAGCGCCACGACAAACGAGCTAAACTCCAATCTAATGGAAAAAAGCTTCGTGCCAAACGAAATCGTTGAGAGAAGAAGAAAAAATCGAAGAATCTTGGCCGCATTCCCGGCTCCGCGAAAAAAATGCTCGATTCGCTCGCAGACTGCTCGAACGGCGTATAAATCGTCCAATTAATCCGAGGAAAAAAGCGCAGCTTTAAACTGTTTTGTATCTGTACAGCGCAAAGTTGATCGAACTCGTGTCGTCGAGAAAGTTTTCTAGTCCCGCTGAAATGTTTTCCGCTGCCTTTTGCTCTCAGACGTCTTTCGTGGTTTATCCTCATTTTCCATTGTGAAAGAGAAAAAGAGTGCGAAAAAAGTTTGCTTTGTTCACGTTTCTTCTCTCTATACTCGTCGAGCAGGCAAGTTTTTCTTTTGTCGTGAAAATCCAGCTCGATGACGTGGAGATAGCTCTTGAATATTTCCTAAGTAAAAAGTCCCGTACACATATATCGTATTTTTTTTCGAAGATCGAGTATCAAGAAGGATATTTTTGTATACACAAAGGAACTAGACTTTGCACAAAATTCACTTCAACTGAGCTACGATTTTTCGCGGCCGCCGCGTTTTTTTTCACAACACCATCACGAGACTTGACAAACGATTGCGCCGTTATTAATTAGACAAGTGTTGTAGCGACCAAGCCGCGTATATCGTATAAGTGCAAACTCACAAGCGGGACAAGTACGAAGAGATTGATCGTCGGGAAATGGATATTCGAGGCAGCCGACTTTTGCCGTTGACTTCCTTTTTTTTAGTTTTTAAGGCTGATAACCGCGAGTGCGGTGTTCCAAAGTGGTGGGAAGGGAATGCGCGTTGCGAATGTCTGTAAAGTTTAAAGTTCGAGATTACGATAAGAACGTAGAATTGTTTTACATTTATTCGAGTTATTCGGACACGTATATGGCATATAGCCAAACAAAATCTCTCAGTAGCGTCCATACATTACTAACATTTTGTAATCATTTTGTTGTTGCAGGTGAGTCATTCGATTTTTCATGCTCTATCCAAACGTATACACGAGTAAGTAAAATATGTCCATGAATCCATGTCATCTATATTATATGACATTTTTATTCGTACGGCTGTTGCCAAGCAAACATCCGTCTCGTCTCCATCAATAATAAAAATGGGAACTGTACTCAAGTTCAAGCTTACTTACGAGACTATCCCTTCAACAGATTCGCTCGAACTCTGAGAGTCTGAGACTTAATCGTGCATATAAAAACAAGAACTTTTATGCGCCGCACTCGAGTCTCAGGCAAATTGAAAAGTTTCTTTTTTAAGTATCGATCTGCGTACGAGCAAACTCACTCATCTATATATCACTCATATATAGACTGCAGAAAGAAAAATGCAATTGAAAACTAAATGGTGTTTTGCTGGGTATATGTTTTTGTGGTCTTATAACGCGCGGCAATTTCGTTCCCTAATAAGAATTCATCTTATCGCACTTATATAACTTAAAATGATCAATTTCAGATTGGTTACAATAACAATTAAAATGTATTTAGTCGACAACTGTATTTATTCAAGCATTTTAGAATAAATTTTTTTACGGGCATTTATTCACCTAAAATAGAAATAACAATCAAACCTAAATAATATAAATTACCATAGACTGTAATTTCTCATTTTCATAAATTAAATTAATTCCAAAATGTGCGTTTAACAAATGTGGCCAGCATCAAGAATAAAATTAATCGAAAACTTTAGGACATCTATCATCCAGTAAGAGAAAAAAAGCTCTAGCGGTAACAGCACGACGTTCCTCGCTGAAGAACTGCAGAATTGTCCCGAAAAAATGCAGCTCGTCCCTTCATCAGAGCAGCTCGGGGAATTCGCGTGCGGGCGCTTGAATTATGTTAATTAAAAATCGTGACCGTCGCTCAGACTCTTACACGTACCGGGATGGCCTCGTAAAGACACGGAGCTCAGGAATTTTCATCGCGTACCGGCATGACGACGAGTAGGTACGACGACTACGGAAGAGAGTATAACGAAAAAAAGGCGAACGAGCTTGCGCGTGCACTTTCGCGCGATTTTTCCTTGAGAGCTTAAGGTCGTAAATTAAGAGGAAGTCTTACGAGAGCGTTGCTGTATGCAGAGCGGTGGCGCTGATTTCTGACTTACATGTTTTTTCGTTGGGGCTAGAAAAGTTCGTAATATTAGAAGAATTGAATTGTATAGTTATAGAGACAAAGGGTTTGTTGTATAATGTTTACTTAGATCTGGGTAATGCTTGAGAGAAACCATAAGCTTGACACGATTTTTTCGCAAATAAATATTTAATACACTTCACTCTCAAAAATAAAAGGCAATTTTTGTTATAACTCAATACTCCGAAGTAAATAAATCCTTATATATTCTTCTGACATTTCCTACGTAAAAAATTGTCAGCCAGTCAAACGAAAATACGAAAGTACTACCCAATGAAGCGAACCACCTACAGCATGTCTTCTTAGGACTAGTCGTCACCTACATTTATTCCAGCGGGGTTTTTCCACTACTCGACCGACCGTGCCAGTGCCAACGAAATTCATTCGTCCGATTTTCTAGCCTACTCAATCCCGCCCTTTTCTCCTTCCGCTTTTCTCGTCTTATTTGCCTTAGCTTAAGCGTAAAATTAAACACGATTGGCTGAGTTCTCCGGAATTCTACTCCTGCTTGTTTTCTTTCTCATTTTGCCGCCTTTCAAGCTATTTTCGTTTCCTCCATACACACATACACACACACATACTTATATACATGTATATAGTAGTTTTACAATTCGTCCTCTCCCAGGTGATGTCTTCTTAGCTTCTGATTCTGCATGCAACCTTCCAGGTAAGATTTGTTTGATCTGGCAAATGAAAAAAGTAAAGGATAAAAGATATATGACGAGCATGATAATCTTAGAGCTATAGCAGAAATCAATATTCGTCTCCAACGTCTAACGCACGTTTTTTTTTACGTCAGCTGGCAGTCTTTTTATCTAGCTTACAGTCAGTTGATAATTTTTTTTCTTTGAAATTATTGTGTTAATAATTAGTGTAGAGCTCTTTTTACTAGCCTTAATTTATTGTTTATTTTTCAAATTAGGAAAGTTCATTGTTACAAAAATAGAAATGCAATAATATAATTTATAAAACACCACTGATGAAAAATCGTTGAAACACTAATAGCAATGCGAGTTGTCAAACAGATAACTTATACTCGCACGTAGCATGCATCACCCTTTAATTAACAAAGTTTAAAAAAAAACGATATTAACACTGTGTTTAATGTAAATCAGTATTTATTCCGAAATTCCACTGCAAAGCAACAAACATACTAATCCGCTTACAAAAGGAATCGCATCTGTGTACACAGACATGCGCATGACAATCTCTCCAGAAGTAATGTAATCTCGGCATTTCTGAGTGCACTGTTCATCGGGGCAAAAACACGATATTAGTGTCAATTGATGTAAGGGAATTTCTCGAAAAGCACGATCCCCTAATCCCACGCGTATATACTGCGCGTAATGAAGTCGATCGAATTACACGCGTAGCCTACTGCTTTTGAATTCTGCGAGCACATATTACATCAACGAGCCGAAATTTACGCCAATAAGCCTAGTTAGTAACAAAGAGCTAAACCTCTGGTCACGTAGCTTCTCAATGAGTTGTTTTAGTATTTGGGGCACATTGTAGTAGTGCTTTTTTAAATATTGCTGTATATTTGCAAATACGATTAAATATAATTTGATATTTGTTTATTCATAATAATTTTGAACACGTAACCGCCATCATGAAGACAGAATAATTTCGCAAGCATTGCGTCACGTTCTATGACGAATTTTACGTCGTCGTGACAGAACAGCATTTAACTCATAAACTAATCACCAGTAAAATGATACCTCGAAAGGACCCACTGAACCGACCTACGTTAGCAGAGTTAAATTCAATAACCCAATTCTCGAGGTTACTTAGTCGTAATTCTCTGACCCACAAATCAAGCTCGATTTCGCCGCGCGATGCAACGAGTACTTCACTAATGATGGAATAACATCTGTTCTGCGTGTTCGCTGTACTCGCATTTATTTAGAATAGTAAAGGCGTCTTGCAATCTATTCGGCTAATTTACATGTAAGTGATAAGTAAAATATGAGAATTCAGTATTTATGAACCTATCTATGGTAATGGTTGTATCTTTTTGGATAGGATAATAAAAGTTTTCGAAAAAAGCAAAGTCACACGAGGAGTTAGTTGTTATTTCAGAAGCAGCTGAGATTTATGAGCCCCGATCGGTCTTCTCATACAACCCAAGTATGACGTTATTCTTGAAGTTTATTGCTTTTCTTTTGGTTTTGCACTACTTCAACGCAGTCGATAGTGCGGCGAATGGTACCGGCGAATCTCATCTGGTCGACATGCTCAGACGTGAGACGATGCTTGAGGAATTGTACAAGTGCTTAATGGACATTGGCCCGTGTAATAACGAAGAATCCGTTCACTTGAGAGGTCAATATATTTTCATTCGATACTTTTAATTTTACTAGAATTTATTTGCAATTTTATTATTGCAGATGCTATTCCAATGGTTTTCATGACGTATTGTCGTACTTGCGACAATCATCAGAAGCACACTTTACTAGTTTTTATCATATGGCATATGTTTCATTCTTTGGACACTCTTCTAATCGACAATGACGATTCAGCTGAAGTGAATATTCCTTATTCATCCGGTAACAAGACTGCACCTGTAGTAAAGAAGAAAGTTTCTGCTGCACAATAATAATAATATTTTCAGTCTAACCATAATGTAGATCTTCTATACTATTGAACTTTAGTCGAATAAAATGCTTGATAACTCCTCATTCCTCAATAAATTTCGAAATATATATATATATATATATATATATATATATATATATTCTCATGTCTAAATTCCAACCAAACAATCCACTCTGATTAGAGATTCGGTGTATCCTCTGAATAGGCCACCACGTAGCCTAACTCGTTCAGCGAAAACGCGACGACACGCATGTTGACGCTTTGATAGATTGATTCCGCATTGATGCTTGCAGAACGTCCGGTGTACCTCCTATATATATATATATAGAGCATACCATTTCTGGTCATCGTTCATGCCACTCTTTTTTCTCAGTTCTTTGAATCTCACTCGATGAATTGATCGTTTAAAAAGTGACGGACGTTCTTCCGAAACTTGTTGAGAGCTCTCGAAGACAGGAATTGACTACTCAATAGCCCGAATTTCATCGGGCATCTTTTGAAAACATATAAGTTTTATCATTTGACAAAAAGTACGCGACAACATTATAAAAATCCACTCCGTTTATTATTATACGACAGCACAAACGAAAATTCCATTTGATGTGTATAATATACAAATCATCAAACAGTACGACACGCGCGTGCCCTTTCACCTTCTCGTCCACATATACATGTATATAGGTAACGCGTTCACGATATACGCGCGAGAGCTGTCATAAACACGATACTCGATCCCTCTCGCGCCTTTGTATATATATACAGAATCCGACCGGTGATAAATCCCAGAGCACCGTCGGCGTCACTGCTCGTGAGCCGGACCATTGTGAAGCTTGCTTATGGAGACCTTGGTCTGGCGTTCCAGCACTTGACCGTTGCGAGATAGAAGCGCATCGTTCGAATTGATTCGCTAAAAGTAGTGCGTTTTCAATCTGGAAAAAAATACGCGAAAGTAGAGGAATAGGTCGAGAGGTGCATCACTAGCGAGCGTAGTAGCTACGTGTGTAAGTAGACAAGTCCAGGATATGGTCAGACCACAATGCGGTAGTTACCACTTAACCCTCGCTCTATACAGAGTAGACAGTATTTCTGATTACTTATTCCGAAAGTTAATTAAAAACAGGCTAGTCCAGCGGGAATATTCAACGAGCGGTACCTTGAGGCGAACGAAAACCGCGTATTAAAAAAAAAGACGCGCAAACCTCTTGAATTTGAATTGTAAAGCCAGCATGCAAAAACGAAATTCCAGGCGATTTTCTTCAAAAACTCGGCTCGCCTGACCTTAACACGGCCTGTGTACAAACGCACACTCGTGACATCGCACAGTTAGAGAGTACAGTGCAAAGGCCATTAAGGAACGATCGTTCTCTCTCTCTCTCTCTCTCTTTCTACGACGGCCGTCAAAGTCGAGTGCGCCTCGAGGATTAGCCGTGTAGCACTCGGGCCAACGCAAATACTCAGGCTTATGCATATGTATGCACGCGTATAATAATCGCGCGGCGGCGGCAGCTTTTTGTCGGTGCACATGCACATACGCGTCGGGCCACGCGTTGTACGTGTAGCACCACGGCGTCGGGTTTATTTGTAAGACAGGAGGTGATGCGCGTATATACGCGGGGGATACGATTATGAGAGGTGGAATTTTGAGAACGTTTGCTTGATACTCGTTTGTCGTGAGTATCTAAAAGTGCGCGTGGTATGAAGGCACAAATGTTTTTTAGCGTAGCGTGATATTACGACTTTTGATAAATCAGGCGTAACTCAGAAAGTTTACATTAGTCATAGCAACCTGTTCCGAGTCTCGAGAGAGACTGCCAATTAAGCACTGGGATTTACGCGCTTGTAAGGTCTATCACCTGGGAAAACGACTTGCGATTGCTTGTAATTCGAACTTGTGTAAAAACAGAAGAGAGGCTTTATAAGTCATATACATTAATTGCGAAACTTGCGATGGTATTAATACTAATAGTTGCGTTTTTTACATTCGTGAAAAATCAGCGTGCGACAAAAACTACTTTGCAAGATAGTAAACGACGTATTGAATATGCTTGAACAATAAGCTTCTGCACAATATAAACACGGGCTCTCGCGCAGTTGGATTACACTTCAATTCTCTACTCTCTCGTGACCGCTGAGGGTCTAACAAGAAGTAGTTATCGCGTCCAAAGTTTGCTCGCGATGATAAATCGCTAGACGAAAATCCAGTGTATTATGTAGCGGTGAGAAGAGAGCCAGTGCAGCGTTGCTTATACGGCCGTCGAAATATCGCGAGACAAGAGGTTGAGAATAATGGAACGATGGGAGAATCAAAAATATGAACGCGATTTTAGTTGTTAGTGCGTTGATTATCTTTATTGCGGAATTTTCAAAACATGCGATTTATGCTGTGAAGTTTAATTGATTGAATAGAAAATATGTATAGCTTGAAAATGTGACAATAAAATTTTTAGGATGCTATAAATGATGTCTAATGTTGTTTTGTTTTTTCTCCATGCACTTTTGGAAATAAACTCGCACGTTGAATATTTCTATATATTCACTGTATAACATTTTACGCTTGTAGAAATATGGAAATTTCAATATCGATACCCACGTATGATGAACGATATACGAATGTACGTACGAATGAACTCCAACAAGAAAAACAACTTCACCATAGCTCATCTCGTCATAAACATGCAAAAGAAAATAACTAATTCTGAATAAAAGAAATCCACGCAACGTCAGAGAGATTACTCGCAAATACATCCGGAACTGCATACGATTCGTCAATGTCTCGACTGACCAGCCCGCGCATGCGAGATCGAATTTCTCCCCTCAAAGTAGCAATGAAAATGATGAATCTTGCCGTCGATTTCAAGGACCAATATCTTAGAGGGCGCGCAGCGAACTTTTCGCCTAATAAGTGCTTTCCCTTGGAAATCTAGATGCGCCTGAAAGTTGGCCGGATTGCGTCCGTGAGTGTGCATTACTGGCGTAATAGAGATGTATTGACTTTGACAAAGTTTTTTTATGGACAAGATTTTTTGTACTCACATATTTGTGTAATCATGACGATTAAATAGCACGAAAACAGTACTTAGGATAGTCATAATTCAATGACGCTTTTAAATTTTGAAATCGAACGGCACTGTTTGCACTGGCAACAGAAAGTGCGAGAATCAAACAGCCTCATGATTAGCGAACTGTAATTAAATTTCTCTCGACCCTCCCTTATTAACAGCCCTTCAAAGCAAACGTGAAAATGACACAGAGCTCCGTTTTGAAACTTCAAAATAAACAGCTTCGCCGCACTAGTTATAATTGGAAAGCTAATCGAGTATATGTTTTACGAACTTCCATTCGTCCACAAAAGAGCTAATAGCTATAACTATCAGGCTCTCGTCTCTTCTGTAACTTCTACCATGTCGGGCATCACTTGTTTTTATTTAAACGAGGTAATCGCGCTCCCCTCGAGTTTCAAAACCAATAATATTAATTCTTGAAGTTGCCAAGTGAAGTGGAGGAAGCCGGCGCAGCACGAGTTTCCCGGAAGGCTTCCCAGAGTCGACAACGACGACGACGAAGCTAATTACATGCACCACTCGAGTACACGTTATTACGCTTTGGATTGCTTTCGGCAAAGAGAGAGAGAGAGAGAGAGAGAGAGAGAGAGAGAGAGAGAGAGGAGAGAAGATATGAAATTAACGTTCCCGTGTTCTACTCTTATTTAGCGGTTTTTGCACTCCTGGGGCGCGCTCTGCTCTCGCTATATGAAATGACGCGAATTACTGTTGGTGAAATAAAATTTGGGGGTCTAATGTATAAGTGTATAATGTTATAGGTTTACTTTAACGATGTAAATTCTGTCGTGTATCTTCTGCTTCGTGTAATTGTCTGTGGGTTTTAAGTAGCAAGCTTTCCTTGCGTCACGTTATTTTATGCGTACGCGTGCTTTCGAAATGCCTAATTAATGAATACATTGTAAAAACTGAAGAATAAAGAAGTTAGCCGTAATTGTCGCGAGAACGGTAAAAATAGAAAAATACATTGAGCTGCATCTGCAGCATGTGTTCAATGCCAAAAGCTCATCGTCAAAGCCGGCACGTCTGGTCATTAGCACATCAGTCTCCTTCGAAGCATCAATTAGTACAACAGTCGTTGCGGCGGCTGCATCGTGACGTCGTCGCTTAACCAAAGACTCTCTCCTCTCCTATATACGTCTCCTAGCTAAGCGCGGTGCTTCCGTAGCGCCCACACGACAATCGTCGCCGCGACGCCGCTGCAATTGCAATTATGAACGGGAACGCGTGCTTTGCTCGTGTACATATGCCGGATATAATGATGGCTGCCGAGTGACGTGAAATTGAAGCCTCTCGACTTTGCTAACACGTAGGAATACGTATACGGTTTTGGGATTCACTATACACCGTTTGACCGGTCGTAAATCAATATCGATGAAAAGAATTTTCTGGTCCCTGACACAGAATGTGCCGAGGCATGCAATAACCATAAAACTCGCTACGCTATACTCCGGTATATAAGAAATAAAGGGAAGAGATATCCTTGCATACGTGGATAGAACGGAATGCAATTGACGAGCTTGGATCTTCGATATATAAAGGAAAAAATAATAAAAACAGAATCAGTGGTATTAGTGCGATAGAATCTTCTGAACCGAGCAATAGCAAACGCAATGTACACCTTAACAATTTGTGTAACCATCATTAGTAATTCGATGAACTTTGACTTTCGAGTCCAGCGATTACAAAAACGGCCTCTGTATAAGTTGTTTGGATTAAAAAAGCTGCGTACTTTTATGAAGTGAGACACGGCCTCTTCCGAATTGGCTAATGGAAGATGCATAGAGCGTTTTTCCGCTTGTAAACTCGGCGGCAAACGTTCAATTAACACCTTTCTTTTAACTCGGATGTTTCTTTTCACTTTGTCGAGCTAATTGTCGTCCCAGCGCAAGTTTTTATGATGGCGAGAGAAGACGACTGAGCTTGAAGCTGGAATATTTGCGCGCCGAGTCAAGCAAAAAAGGGTCGCGCTGATTGCGGTGAATATGCGTTGTAGCGGTTTGCGGTCGCTGTAATTACTCGTTTCAATGTGGTACTTATATTTTCATTGAAATAAAAACTTTTTACTGCACGCATTTTTTTATCCATGGGATTGTAAATTTCCATTCGCTACATAAATAATAGAAAACTTGAATCACTATGTATAATGCCTTGAATCGTATTGTAAAAAAGTTACACGAATAAAATTGAAACTAACTGCAACATAAAATTTTCGAAGGACTTCGTATCCACTATAGCCTTGAATCATCCAAAAAGCGTCCGCGAATTCTCTTAGCTTTTATCCTCCGCAAACATCCAATAAAAATCCTATATCTCAAAGCCAACACTACTGTCACGTTATATGCAAACTTGCTCCTGCCCCTTGTGTGACATTTTCCAAGGTCACCTATCCCAAGGTCGCTTTGCACACCTAAAGAGCAAAAGAATTGCGATTTTCACCCGTCGCAGATATATCGCTCTTCGTTTTGGATCTTAAAAATAGACCTCAAACCAGCTGCACTGGAGGAACCAGCTCTTTTGACATTCAGCTGCACCGCCGGCGTGTGCGCGCCTTTAGCTTTGAGATATTTTGGTTTGTCGTTGACGCTTTGAGCGCTCGCGTGTCGTTTTGATCGACGCATCGAGTGCGTGTATAATCGTGGTAACGTTTGTAAGTGGCGCTTTGACGAGAAGGGTTGACGAGTACTACAAAGCGTCAAGGATTGATTTGAGGAAAATTTATGGGAAAATTCGAGTGCTTTGTGGACGTCGGAAAAGCTATTCGTGTATTGATATAACGAAGATAAAGTTAAGTTATCGCGCATTGATATCAGAAGAATGGTAAGTTGAGAAGAAATTTTGAAAAGAACGACAGTGAATAGACGACGGGATTCGTTATTGGAAGGTAGCGCGGTCGAAAGAAAATGCAGTTACGAATTTTCTCGTACAATGAATCTAATTGATGTTGGACAAGCCTAATTAATCACAATTGAATGACTCTCCGATTGCGGCGATACTCGAGAGCAGGATGTTCCGATTGGTTGATTGATTCGCCGACTGCGTAGGTATAGACGCGTATACAGATCGAGGGTTTCCTTTTGTAATACATAGCCGCTACTTTCTTCTATTTCGTCTTCACTAAATAACTTTCGACCAGTCGACTTATTTTCAATGTACGTAGTTTCTTACATTTCGTACACTTATTTTTGGATATATTTATCTTTTCAGATTATTAGTAATCACAAAAATAAAGATGGGGAAATCCAAGTCATATCTAAAGTCATAAATTTGAATTACGAAAACATTCGCAGGCGAATGAATTACACCGTTAAACGTCTAAAAACTTCCGACATCATCAGTAAAAAAGAAAAACGAAATTCTAAAATAAATATAAACTCGGCACGTGGAAGCATTTGACGCGCCAGTACCACTAAAAAGTGCCACCAACCTCGCTAAAATAAATTAAAGATGCGCATAGATAGGAAGGAGAAAAAAGTATAAAAGAAGAGTTTACACCGCACGTACAGCCCGCGCGACACAGTAGATGAACAAGAGGGAGACGGAGATACAGGAGAAGGACTGCGTTACGTTGATACATGCCTTTTTGTATACACACCGCGCGATGGATTAGCATGACGATATCTGCTCGTCGCGCGTCAGTCTAGCTCGGGTCATTAAGAGTTTTACATCGTCGGCACAGCTGTCGCTCGTTCAACTGAATCTTCGACCAATTTTCTTTTCTATTCGACACAACTCTTTATTCATCGACGTCTGCATATCGATCAAAATCGAGTATTTTTCATACCGCGAGTGCACTTCGCTTTTCAGACTAAAAAGCCCGGAAAATGAGAGAGCGAGGTATCGGTGAATAGCAGCGAGTGCGCCGGTTGTTGCAGTGAAGCGTCGTCGGACGACGATTAATCGCGAGTATGGAAATCGGGTCTCTCCAACGGCGGTCATTTGTCAAGTCGAATTGATTCCTTGAGAGCGGGTTTCTGCATAATAATAATGATAGACTATTCGCGAGGTGCTTTGAAAGATAAGTAAAGTGAAGTGAATTAGCGCCGTATATATTAGAAGTGATAACTTGTGCTAGCAAGTGTGGACGTGATTGGCAAGTGCATTATGGAATCGTTCTGGGTGGATCAGGTGAATTTTTAATTCTCTGCGTATAATCAGTCGTAGTATACCGCTAAGTCCGAGTAATCGTAAAACAAAAAAGTTTTTGAATCTACTCTCTGCCTAGTGGCGATAGGTGGCCTTAAAGGCACTTTCCTATTTCCCTAATCACTTAAAGGTGCTGAATGTATATAGCGGTCTACTGGTGTTGCGATATCCTTGCCTGATTTTTATATGATTTTGTATATAAAATGCGGTTGCTAAATAAGGCTGTTAATGAAAATATGTAATATTTTCTTCATATTATTTTTTGTGTCAACGTAGCTGATTTGCACGTGCGTTTAACTATTATTTGATTGTTTCACAAGATATGCTTTGTTGTGTAAGAGGTATACGCTTTGGAATATGAAGATGAGGCATTGTCTGCCGTTTGAAACTAAAGTTTTTCAAACGTGTTTGATGAAGAAACTTGTGGATAATTAATCAATACTTATATTCCCACTTGAATACATGCACACTTCGATGTATTCAACAGATCTATTGATTCTGACGCAGCATTAAGTAAATAGCGTGTGTTAAGGTAAAAAGTGCCGACAATAGTGTGCACTCATTCCTGCTGCGTCAATTTTCGAAATTTAAGTCTTTACATGTTTTCTAAGCCGACACTTGCAACAAATAATCCATCACTGGTGCAAAGTTTAGCGAAAACACGAATAAATATTGCCAATATTAAATTTAAATTTTGAAATTATGCAAGTACCAAAAGCCAAACGATATTTTTTACCTTCCGAAAAAAGGAATTACCATTTTCAAATCTTATCTTGAATAAACAAAAAGTTCGCTACATTTTCCCCTACCCAATCTCTAATTAAAATCAAACATCCTCTCATGAACGCCCTCAAAACACAGCTCGCCCTTAAAAAAACCTCGCAGCGAACTTATAAACAGACTCCCCGCGGTTGTCGTCGCGCCACATGCATACTTCAAGGTCTCAGCACGTGTCTCGCACAATAAAGCGCCACGTCTTCGCATTAAATGCAATATCGAGCGCGTCCTCGAGAAGGAAACTTGCCACTCAATGATTTTCATCTTCGCGACAATGTACGGTGCAAAGGAAATAACTCTCTTTAACGAAATATGTCCTGAGTTGTGTCTTTGTTGATAGTTGTAAGCTTGCAGATGGTAGTTCGATAGTTTTACTCTCTCAGTTGTTTAATGCGGTTCTTCGAAGCCTTTGTCGACGGCTTGCTAATCGTATGGGAGCCTTCTGGTATTCTTCTACAAGTTGAGCTTAAACTTAATTCGATGATAATATATTAATATCTATGTGTTTACAGTTTCGCTGAATTTATTTGAGAGATCGTATATATCTGAGCAGTAAAAATATTCTAACAGCGGGACAAAAAACATTAGAGGACGCAGAAAATAAAATCTGAAGTGGAATGCGTAAAAAAACATCTTACATGAGATTAAAATCAATCACAAACACTATCCATGCAATGTACCGTCGAAAAAGCCACTCCACTCAATTGCTTGTATTCACTGATTTTTCATTCTCCACTCACAGCGTGAAAAACGTAGACAACACGGATTATTACTGGCTCACGATTTATATCCTTTTCTCCAACATTTTTATATTCTTTTGAGCTTACTGTAATATTGTAGTTGGGTATTGTAAATAAAAATAAAAAAGTTTTAGATCCCTGAAGAGCTTACCACTGTTTTATGTATGTGCATATTTTCGCAAGTAACTTTGGCGACACACTTCTGATAGAAAAATTCACGCACGAAGCGATGCATAGAGAAAAGTTTTCGGTAAAAAGTTTACGAGTATGTTTGGAGCGAAAAATTGCGATGCGGTAAAGTTGCATTTTCGCGGCTCGTGGTTTTAAAATGATCAAATATTATTTTATTATTTTCCGTCGGAGATTTCAATATTTTTGTTTTCAATCTGTAATCTACATCTCCATTCACTACTTATAGCTAATTCAAACATTTCCTTTTAACCATGAGTGCATTTCTTAAAATCAAAGCATATAAAAATATTCGCACATCACCGCGGAATGTTCATGCATTTCTAAAAAAATTCGAATATTTTGACATTGCAAATTAATGGAATACAAGCCGTCAAAAATGCTGCAGATTTATGATACTGGCGAATGTGTTCTTGAGAGCTCGTGTCATAATTTATTTCGAGAATGCTTTTTTCATTGAGTACAGCCTATTTTTAATACTTAATATTCGATATTTGAAGAAATGCGTTTAAATAATCTCAATTTACTTTTTTAAAAATTTCCAAAAATCTGTTCGACGAATTGAGTTAAATAGTTGCATTTAGAATTAATAAACTAATATCGAATGAATATTGGCAGAAACGTCAATATCGATTCGTTCAAATCTGATTTTGGAGTCAAATACACTCCTCAAACTCGTTTCAATCCATTTAGCTTACTAAAACAAAAAACGACCGTACTTCGTAATTACATTCCCCCGTAAAAAGCAACAGCAATCCATCAAGCTCCACCACATGAATAAAGAAACTTTCAAAGCATCCGCTTTACGCGCTCCCAATTAATTTTCAACTCTAACTTTTCAACGCAAAATTAATCGCAGTAAACTCTCCCATGAAGTCTAAATTATAAACACCAGCTTTGGCTGAGTTTAAGGAACTCAGAGCATTGATTTTACATTTTCACAACTTTGTGCTAGGAAACTTTAAAAGTAGCCAAGATTCTCGTCATTCTTCTTTCCATTATGCAAACACGATAATCCCCCAAACCCGGAAGAAACTACGTAGGCGTCCTGCTTTTCGTTTCTTTCTCGGTTCCTCCCTCGGGCTGCAAGACGACCGTCTTCTCCTGGCGTTTTGCATACCTTGGGATATATTTACTCTCACTGTAGTAAAGGTGCCACGACTGCTAGTGGATCTGACTCCTGCTTGACAGAACGATTTTTGTATATACATAGCTCTTTGGCTTTCTTCTGACCTGTCAGTATATAACAATAAATCTATGTAAATTTTGGTACAATGTAACAGGATTTAGTTACAATTTTTAATATAAGAATCATCGTCAAAGTAACTTTGCCTCTAAAAATTTAATTATATTTTGCAATCTATAAGACAGAATATAATTAGTCTTTAATACCGTTAGTTTAGCGCAGATGCAAAATAATTTTAAATTAGTTCAGAATTCTCATCTCTGTTTCGATAATGAAGACATGGAAATTCAATTATATGACCTAATTAGAGAACACAGTCTAATGCCAATGAAAATAGATTATGTATAAACCAATCGCGACCTGCTCTATATTAAAAAATAACTCTGCTATGAAAATGGTTCATCACGTGATAACGTTCTTACAATGTACTCAATTTTAATATAGCTCAATAAAGTAGAATAAAATTCGAATTCAATGACAGTAAAAGCGTATTATAAATCCAATAATCAATTCCTAATAATCGATTTAGTTACTCACAAATTAATACATTATTTTTATCTCCTGTCCGCTAGATGCCAGGGAACACGACGATGGCTGGTAGCACCATGCAAGAGGACGAGTTGCGTCTGCTCAAATTGGGGCGTCAGCAGGAATGCCTCGGGCCGCAGGCCGTCAACGCCACTCTGCCGCCAGGTTCGTAGCACTGGTCATACTTCACTATCCTCTTCGAGTGCATCTGGGTCTTATTAGACCCATAATGCGATAATCGGCCTTGTACAGAAAGAAAGATATCGCTTTGATATGACAAAATTACGGATAAAGTTTTGATAGTGTCAGTTTATTTGTTCGCTCGCATCTAATATGCAGTTACGCTTGAACGTAAAGATTAAAATTTAATCAAAAATCCCTATAATTACTCGCG
Organism: Muscidifurax raptorellus; assembly: GCA_020010945.3. Lineage (NCBI taxonomy): Eukaryota > Metazoa > Arthropoda > Insecta > Hymenoptera > Pteromalidae > Muscidifurax > Muscidifurax raptorellus. The sequence goes on from CM052079.1 coordinate 32,718,788, forward strand.
GTAGTTCCTAATTTTGATATACATGCTAAAATTTAGCAGATCCCTTAATTTCAAATTTCACCTCAGCTTTTGCGCGGGAAATTTAAATTTAAATCAAGATTAAAAAATTATGCCGCGAAAGAGTGGGCATCGAGGCTAAAAATAGTCCCGTGTCCCGTGCAAACGGTAAAAATCCTTTTTTATACGCGCATAGCCGGAGTATAATAAAAGCTGGCTCTGCGTGTACTTTTTCTTCCTATATCCCTCCTTGCTACGCGCGCGATTTTTATATATATATAAAACCGACTTCTTTGTAAAGTCTAACGCCTCCATGAAAGTCCCTTGGCGAAGTAGGTGCTTTTTCGCTGGGAATTTCCTTTATAGAATTTCGCTAAGATGTTCTCTCGTAGCTCGGGCGACGCAACGAAGCACTCTCTAAAGTAGGACATTACCAGGGAGAAGGAGAGGGAGGCGTAATAACTCCTTAGGAACATTTTGAGCGCTCGCAGATTTTCTCCCGCACGTTTGTCTCGCGAGCCAAGCTCAAGGTTGCGCATCGCTCTCCATCGAGCTTTAAACATCTCTGAATAACAAACAACGCTCGGCGAGCAATTTGGAAGCCCTTAAAAAATTCAATAACCATTTCAGCCACGGGTGTACGTAATCGTCGATGCTAATGATCGAGCACGCTATATCACGCGGGGAGGCTCAGAGCGATAAGTATTTATGACGTAAATTCAAAATCGCGTTCATGCGGCGGTATGAATTCCAAACTGAGCGAGGAGAAACTCGCTGCTGCGTTCGCTCGTATTATCGAGACCGGAGAGCTCCACTCTCTCGAAGGTTGTGTATAGCTTGGTATACACGACGCATTAGTTGCTTGCGGAGTAAGCAGCAGGCGGTGCAGTGCGCTATATACTGAATGTTATAGTGGGATGCGGTGGAAATCGATGTCGTATCCATTGTTAACGGCTCTGCGGATGCTGCTCGGCGAGCTGTTTCGTTTCGAGATGGAGACTGTTTGCTGTGGGCTTTAATTTGATAGAAGTTGAATCGATTAAATTTGGTCGTTCGAGAGTTGCGAATTTTGTTGTCTCAAATCGCTTCGTATAACCGACATTACGCAGCAAAGCGCAATTTATATATATCATACGTTTACATAGAAATTTTAGAAACCGCGGCGAGAAATACGCCTTATTAAATTCGTCATTTTATACGTTCATCAGCGAGTTCATCAGAAGTATCATCAATGCCCTCTATATATACGTGTAAACAAAATGTTGTACAAGAAAGCATCGGCCATCAACTTGAAGCTCACGTCCATCAAGAAGCTCTAAAGAAAAAAAAGCCATCAGTAACAACGTCCAGGCATCGTCCCGAGGGCTCGAGTGTCGCGTGATCCCGATCTCCGATAAGCTTTGCGGTCGCACCCGCTGGATTTTACGATCGGCGTTGTAACGTGTCTCGGCTTCCTCGGCTGTGCGAATGAGCGATGCCGATGATTACGCGAATGCTGCACGCGCGCTTTATACGCGGGATATTAATTGTTGCGATTGAGGCTATGGATAAGAGGACCGTGATGTATTCATTACGCGACGCGAACGATACCACAGCGTAAGTAAATCAAGATGGGTGTAGCGAGACATTGATGGACGAAAGTGCAGAGTATACCGTATTTTTTTATTCATTAATTTGGTGTTTGTATTTTTTTACGCGACCTTTCAGTACACCGTTCGGTGATTAAACAAAGGGATAAGCTACCAAACCAAGCCCGAAATAACATTCTAATTTCTCCGAAGACAATTTCTCCGAGAGTAATCCAAACAGTCGAACCCGTCTCGCAAAGAAAAAACGAAGAGAGCGGCAACCCTTCTTTTAATCACCGCCATAATCCCGCGATACCATTTCTCCGATCCCAATTCATGCGATCGAAGCCGATCCTCGAGAAATCGCACCTATCTCAGCATTCGTCGACAACTCCCTGAAACAGAGCTGGACGTTTGACAAATTGCCCCCGTTGGCGTCCAGCGCCGTCCCTTTTCCCCTATATACATACCCGGTCCCGAGAAGAAAAGGGCGGGCATTTCCAAAGTGACTGTTTTCCGTCGGCCGAATTGTGCGGACAGAGCTAGGCTCCTTTATATGCGCACCTCCGTTCCGCAGGCGATGGGATTAACTGTTGGGGATTCGAGGATTACTGATGGCTCCCGGTGCGAGCTGGATCTTTGCGAATGCGGATGAGATACTTATTCGTTTTGAAGGTCAGGAGGGTATCGAGGTCGGTTCAGGCATACATATATGCGCACGATATTTGATGTATAAGTTTTTATTTTATTCTCTGACCGGTGTCCTTGTATAGTCGGATATCTTTTGTACGTTCGGTTATTGTATAATATATTGTCTAAGCCGCAGCTGTTCATAATCAACGTGTTTCGTTTTGAAGCAAATTAGACCGGTACCATTGGCCCTAATTTTATTCAGATGATCAGCTTAACGATACCAGAACTTCTTATTATAAACGCATTATCGTTATACGCAATGAACATGATTATGAAGATAATAACGTGGACAGCTCGATACGCCGGAATTGCTTTGTGCATTAGCTCTCGAAATCTGGATTTCGCGGTTATACATAATTTGGAAATGACGACACAAACTCTCGCTCGCGCTTTAATTCTCGTTCAAAATTTAATATTTTTTTTTAATCCTTTAAATTCTTCCAGGAATTAGCGGCACTTGAAACAATTTCCTACAAAATCCTAAACCGCAATCGCCCCGGAATACGTAGCTCACGAGTTGTTCCAAAATCATTTCCAGTAAGTTTCATCGAGGAAGAGCAGATTAGCATCGGAAAACCGCGCAAAAACGCATCAGAGCTTGAAAAGCTCCATTTACCTACAGCAGTATCGCAGTAGCAGCAGCAGTAATACTTTCCCACCGACTGTTCCCTTACTGCTGCGGTTTTCCCGTTCTCTCAAAGCGGTATCATACAAAAGAGAGGAGACGCCCGCAAGAATTTCTGCGCGCAATCTCGGAAGCCCCCCAAGTGTCTTGCGGCGAAATTACTTTATCTGCAGCGCGATCGCGTTATATTGTGTGTCTGCGTCTTGCAAAGGAAGGCCGCGTATGCTTTGATGAACCTGCATATAGCGAGGCGAAAAAAGTCATGTATATACACCTGCTATCAAGTAAGCAGAACAGATTGATAATCAGAGCATTTCAATTGACTCGAGGTAGATATATTGTATTGAAGGAGACGGATCAAAATTGAAATTAGTGAATTGTTCTCTTGAATTTGGCACGGAGTAGTAGTGTGGTATATTCATTTTATAAATCAGTTTCGGAAGTGTAAGATTTTACTTGGATCTTAATTAGATCTTCTTTCGCATAATTAACTAGGGATATAGGTAGCAGTTAACTACTCAGTTCTTGAATGATACGTTACCTTGAATTCGTGCAAGTGATCATAAACTTGGCGAAACTGTTTTTGTAGGTATAAATTTCCACTGCGTTTCATTAAACTCTGTAAAGCCGGCTTATCTGGAATTCAGTATGTAGGCAAAAACGGACTTGACGAATGTGTCATCATTATCAGATGGTTTACTTGCATAAGTTAGCCCGCATCGTTCTCTCTTTTGCCCTGAAAATTCATATGCGAACAGGACTCGATGTTATAATAGATACAGGTGCGGCAATCGATAATTAGAGCCGTTGTTACATGCTTATGGGACTTTGTACGCATGACTGTTTCATATCACTAGTCGAATATTCGATTCTTTCGAAAAAGAATGTATATGCGAGTTATATTAAAAGGAAGTATTTCATAAAGAATTTTAATAATGACTACATAATGAAGTTCAATAATATAAAGCTTTTCGATCTTACCTCGAAATTAAACGAAGGTATATTTATAATCCAGACAAATTTCTTCATGAACCTTGTGAAGACGTGAACGCGAGCAAGACAATAGTTCCGAGTACAATTGTCCGGTCTTTTTGAAGAAAATACAATGAATCATCCAGGGAAAGTTAGCGTAGGTTTTTTCGCAGTCAGAACTTGTTATCGCGACGCGTTGCTCCATCTAATTGCATTTCATTTGAGATAATTGCCACTGCAGCACGCTTTGACAATTAAAGCAGCTGCTGGACTCGCAAACTCGGGTCTTTAGCTACCGAATTTTTTCTTCCCAACGCTTACTTATCTTATCGTCTATACACAAGGGCTATTTGCATGTATACTATTATACAGAAACAAAATACAACGCGTGTAAATCTTGCAGACATTGATGTATTAACTGAACAAATTACTTCAATAATTTTTTCGCATGATTAGTAAGTTAATTAACAAGGCAACAATATTTTTATGACTATCCTTTTGCCCTCTGTTCATCAGTGCCGAACGAAATGTTGCCGCTATTTACGCGGGATTTCCGCGATAAGGAGCTTTTTTCTGCGGGCACAGGTTTTCTTTTCGCATTGTGGCTTACCGCGGGGCTCTTTCTTCCTTTCTAGTTATACCGCGAACGAAGGAGCGCGTGTACAACCCGCGGGTTTAACCTACTTCTTTGTTCCGCGTAGACGACTACCCTTTCTCTCTCTCTCTTATCATCTTCTTTCCTTCGTTTTGCTTACAATCTTGGTAAGCTTAGTCGCAGTCTCATTTTTGTCTGCGTCCGCTTTTGGCGGCGAGCGAGAGAAGAAAGCTTGATCCGAGCTAGTTTGCATACGCTGACTTTGATATAGTTTGGGCATTGATGTGGAGATTCATGGGAATATTTCGGATGAGACTCTTGATGTAGATTTATATTTTCAATTTTTTCAGGGAGTAGTTTTCTAATGATAAACGCGCTATAAATTTTTCACGAGTATATCGTAAAAATAAGTGGATGTAGTGTAATAAAATTTAACTTTATTACACGCGCGTTTTAATTGCGAAAGCTTAGCGCATAATTAGCAATAAAGGTATGTAATACCCTTTCTGAATTTCTTAAAATTTGCTTAATATACTTTAAATCAAATCGATTTTTTTACACAACAAATCATTCATGCTTGTAAATAAAATAAGAATTATAAAAGTAATTTTTTTGAAAAATAGCGATTCTGGTTTTGTTTCAATCATACTCTACCATGCTCAGTAACAGACTTTTCTTGCAAGGACCTAAAACAATCAAAGAATAATCTCTGCATCAAACTTTCAGCAAACTCGATAAAAATCGAGCACTCTGTAATTGCAATGATCTAGAACAACATTATTCTTTCGTCTCGTCCCTAGACACACACACACACACACGCACACATTCCATAAAGCAGCTCCCACACTCTTTATTAAAGATAAACTCACGCCTCCGCATAATTAAACGCGGTCGACCTGTATATATATACGCTTATCGTCCACAGCCGCATTATCGCGCGGTTTACCGATGGCGCGTGCGCTTCCACAAACTTTTCCGATGAGCAGCTTGAAATAATAGAACGTTGCAGAGGATCGATCATCGAAGTCGCGAGCTATTGCGTGATTATTATGCACCAACGAGAGCGTCCCGGAAAAAATACGCCTGTTGTTCTTTCCTGGGCTCGGCACTAATGAACTATTCATCTGTGATAGTCCGAACTGTTGACTTGAATATTTTCCTATCCGCAGCAAGGGAATTCGATTTTTTCGAAAGTTTTCGTTTGGTGCAGCTACTGCTTTTGTTACGTTGATTGCGAATTCTTGCTAGTATGTATATGCGTTTATATTGTTTTAAGAGCAATTTTTAAGATTTTTACTGTAGAACGATGTTTTTGTATAGAATATAATAGATCTTTTACGTGGGGAATAGAGTACGATAAAATCGGGCTTTTCGATGAATCTTTTTGTAGCTGTAAAGTAGGTCGGTTGTGTTAGCATTAGCGTGTTCTCAATTTTTATTGAGGTCCGCAAATACACCGCTAAATATCGTAACAATGTAAGAAATAAAATTCTTATCGTCGCTATTTACGTTCTATTTCCCGTCAAGAAAATAGTTATATTCTCCTCGTATTTCTTCCAGCAAGAAATAATTCCTTTCTCTATTGCCCTTAAAGATTCTACTCCCTATTCGAATGCAATTAAAACAGTCGTGAAACTAACGTTTCGTTTGCAATAGTTGCATTTTCCCCTTCTGTTTTTTTTTATTTACATTTTACGAGATCCTATTCACAATTTTTATGCACCGTGAATAAAAATGGCATTTAAAGAAAAGAACAATGATTTTTCTCCCCTCTATTTTCTTGACAATTCGTCTCATATGGATAATGTATTTTTAATAAGCAGCATGATTTTAAAAAATATATAAAATTAAACAGTATGCATGAAAATTTACTGATGCTATTCTTCGTCCTCCGTATCTATAGCTGGACAAAGCAATAATATCCGCTGCAAAAAATCGCAATCTCCTCCTCTCCAGAATCTCTTGAACGAGAAACCCTTTCAACCCCATAATTTCAGGCCGCGAAAAGGGCAATGATTCCCCACTATATATACGCAGCACCTATACCTCGTACAACCAACGCAGACTAGAGTAGCAGCGATCTTATCGCGGCCGAGTTGTGTGTTTCCTACTTCCTAGTCAAATTTACGATTTTTCGACGCTTTAGTGCCCGCCGGCTGCGGTATACGCGCGAGTTTTCCAATAGTAGTCGCGGCGCTAGCCAACTCAGCCGAAAGCCAACAAGTCAACTTTGTAAATACACGCTAGGAGAGAAGGCTAAGGGGTCGCTGCTCCCCGCGAGGTACGGATATGTGGAGTGGGAAGATCGGTTGCGGAGATATAGGCGCAATACAGGGCTCTCTTAGCATACGTATGCTGATCAAATTTTAAGGGAGTACTTTTTATTTTACTGCTTTTGAATAGTCTTATTATCGACGGTGTTTGCGTAAGTTCACTTGATTTCGGTTAACAATAAACTCTTCTACTTTATTTCTGAAAATGCAGATTTCGAATTAAGAATAATTCATCCATTAATAGCCAACTCCGAGGAGTCCGAAGTACAGCTTTTGTTGGTATACGCAAGAAAAGGTATTCCCTAAGCGCAGAACTTCCAGCTACCGCATGCAAAAAGCCTCAAAGGAATCACTCTCCAGCGTAATTTTTCCATACCTACATCCTCTACTCGAGCGTCTCCATAAGCTGGCATTCATTCGCGCGCATTGACGACGAACCTCGTTCGAGCGCATATATATAAGCACAGGGTCTCATTCGAGCGCACCGTAAAGTTTCAGCGACTGGCACGGAAATGAAATCCTCGTGGCGCTTCCCAAGGGGAAAATCGCAAATACTTGCCGGTTAATTGCGCAGACTCGGCTGGAAAAGGATATAAAGCTCTTTCGCCGGCCGCTCGCTGGCAAATATAACCCTCAGCAAATTTACGCTATCAGTGCCGCGCGATTACAATGGCAACGGAAAAATACGACTTAGCCGTCGAGCTGGATTTAACGTTTGCTGCTCTGGCTGCTGCTTTGTTTCGACGCTTCGAGTGCTTGCTGCTGCCGCTGCGGTCTTTTGTTTTTGCGCGCGTGCATGCTGCAGCCTCTACTGGAATGTGGAATTCAATAGGGTTTGGAAGGCTCATGGACTTTGTTTTTCTTTTGGAGAGATTCCAAAAGTATATAAATGGCGAGATATTATAAGACGCTTTTGTTAAGATTAAATGGAGTTACTGAATGCGTTGGTTTCCTCTGACGATGGAAAGCATTAAGAGTTATCGTGGTATCTGAGTCTGCTTTAAAATACGATTTCTAATTTTCGCTAAATTTATTTATTATTCTTTTTCAATACAGTATCAAATAAAATGTCACATTCTCCTGTATAAATTGACTAGAGATCACAGAATATCAATCAACCTTTGTACTAGTTGATTTGAGTATAGTACCATTTAATTTTCCGGTGACGGAAGCTGTCGTCCCGTTCGAGTTCGACTTTGCTAATCTTGCTTTTACGTTGCTCGATTTCTTCAAGCACAATAGTGTCAAGATCTTATACGCCACGAAAATTCCTATGCCTAAAGTTAAAATAATACACGCGAGTATAAAAAAGTAAACATCCAAAAGTTCAACTTGCCACCAACGCAAATTAACTGCTGGCGATTTCAAGATGCTCGAGCCATGTCGTATCACGTATTCGATCCAATAATTCACCTCTTCCGACGGTGTCAGAAGACGATCTCTGTATACAGCCGATAATTTTAGAGCCATTCTTCTATAACATCAGAAAAAAAGAACAACGAATAAATCATATTTGATGCTGCTAATCTTTAGATAAATATGTCTGGTGTTCGAATCCTACTTGTAATTTGGATTGAATATAATCTCTTGAAAGATATATTCGTAAGTCTCTTGCTGCGCAGTCTTAAAATTTAATTTTAGAGCGAGATTTTTTTTGGTCAACTTATCGCAGTTATATGTTTGTTCTGCGAACAATGGTACGCATACCATTGGCACTGCATAGTAGATTGCCTCTTGAGTTCCAAGTCCACCCCCATGAGTGACAAAACCCTTGATATTCGGATGTTCTGAAAATTCATTGTTCCATTAAATAATATTTATTTAGCACTTATATATATATTAATATAAAGAAAACTAACGCAAAATTTGCTGCTGTGGTAGCCAGGAATAGACAAACACGTTGTCGGGAAGATTTTTAGGCATGAGTTCAGGTCGCGACGCTCTCATAATAACACGGAGAGGCGATAGATTTCGAAAAGACGTGTAGAACCTCTCAATCACCTCCGTGGAAAAAGTTTCGATTAATGCCATTGAGCCAAAAGAGAAGTAAATAAATCCGTTCTTACTGTCCAGTATTTTCTTCAAGTTCTGTATGTAAGTTTCCATTGACAGAAGTGCATTAAATCGACTGATTGATAAAAGTTATCTTTGAAACAGTCTTAAGGGAGATAATTGAAATATATACAAAGTCAAGTTTGAATGAAATTTAATCATTTACAAACGTTATAAAATGTGAGTACAATAAGCAGAATGAATGGGAATTTTTTAAATTGAAAAAAATGTTTGCTACTCTTTTTACCTTATCCAACTTAGTCGTGGCATTTGTAATGTGTATGCCTCCAATCTGGACAACCGCCGGTGTCTTTGGCATAATTCCATTGTAAGAATAGTGAGAATTGGACATTAACAGAGCTATCCTCCGCTCTAATATATGATAGTCGGGTATGTCCGATCCTAAATACTTCTTTATATAATAATTTTGTTCATCTGCTCGATCATAGTATCTGCGTATACTCCTATACGTTTCAATTGCGTTGATTAGTCTATCCCAAAAGTTCATATCCTCATTTTCAAATCCGTGAAGACTGCTTGGAGAAATGGCCAAATTTAGTGGATTGCCCACGAATGTATTCATCCAGGAGTAGAGGTGAGTAGTCACTACACCGACCACTGGTAGATTTAAAATATAGCCAATTGCAGAAAAGCATTGATAACCAGAGAGATACTATTTATGTATAAATATTTTAATTTATGTATGAATTACAACATCAGTGTGACGAAAATAGAAATATTCAGAAATGTATCTTACGTGTACTAAGAGGAGATCATAAGTCACAATTTTCCGTTGTTTTTGTACTAACTCTTGTATTTCTGCAATTCCAAGGTAGTCGCATATATTTCTCATTTTATCGTTAATCCATATGAGTATGTCATCTTTCGATGTTAATGTCTTAAAATCTATGCTAGCTTGTGTGCCAGTTTTTGGTAGTGCTATTATATCGGTATAATTAGGAAATGGTTCCTTTAATGGAAAATGACTTATCACGTCAACTTGGTGCCCTTGTTTCGCTAAAGCTTTTGCAGTTTGTTCTAAAACACCCATATGACTTTTTCCATGAAAAGGAAAAATCGCGAGGATACGATATCCATTACTGAACGATAATAGTTTTAAAAACAAAATAAACCACAGCATTTTATTTGGGCTCATGGTTACAAAATAAAGGTTGTATTTAATGATAACTTATACGTCTAATTATGTTTTTCACAATAAATAATTTCAATATTATACTGAAGCATGCTTGTATGCTAAATATAGTTATTATCCAAAGTATACTCATTCATACTGCGTTTGCTAAATTAATGCGCAGTATTTATATTCACATCTTTATCACTAAAGACATGGATGCCGGATATTATCGGATAATTAAGTAAATGAAAGATGTAAAAATGATATGTATATATTGCCAGGTATGGACTTATCTGCGTCTGAGGTTAACAACAGCAAAGGTGCACTGCAAGTTAGAATGACCCAAGCGAATGCAACCGGGTCCCCGCCTTATCACCATCTTTCAGATGACACGAGGTTTATTGTCCAAGCGCGAAAACGATTCGCATATTCAGTAAAGCGAGAGCAACCAACCAATGCATACACCTCACTTCCTCATTAGTCAATGTAGTGTAAAGCCTTTACTAGCACCATTTTTCAATACGGATGACATAAAAGCCATGAATGTTATATTAATTATTTATAAATTAATGACAAAGTATCGTTTACTTTGCGAATACGTATATATTTATAAACATTTGTTTATAGATTATAAGTCTAATACATAAAAATATTTTTATACTATTTTCCAGAAGATATTTGTCTGCTCAAAGAGCAAGTAAATATGTAGGCATGACTAAGTTTCTACAAATTTTTATACAAAGTCCCTTAATTTAAAATTTACTAATACTAATTAAAATGTAGCCAATATGTATTAACTCTGCTTCTTTGCCTTTGAGACAATTTTGCTTTTTGCACGGCGCTTTAATCGCAATAAACACTTTATTATAAGTATCACAAGATATATAACAGTAAAAAGTGCAGCAAAGGTGACTGCATACACATCTAAAAGTGCCACTTGCCACCACGTTAAATCTAAAGCTGGTGATCTCATTATGTCTTTTCCGTTTCTTATAACGAATTCAATCCAAAAGGCAGCTGTATCCATAGCGCTCTGCGGACGATCACGGAATAAACTCGATAATCTCTTCGCGTTCTCGCTGTAATTACGTTATGATTATCATCATCAATTATTAAAAAAAAAATCATTCACTCAACTTAATGCAAATACAGGCAAACATTTGATTCACCTGTAGATAGGATTATTCAATAATTCGTTGATCGCATATTCAAACTCTTCTTGTTTCAGTGTCATTAGATCGAGAGTAAGAGCTATTTTTTTGCTGACGTAATTTCTAGTATTAGTCCATTGATCAGCAACAAATGGCAAGCATAGCATTGGTTTGCCATAATAGATTGATTCTTGAGTGCCAAGTAAGCCACCGTGTGTAATAAATAATTTGATGTTAGGATGTTCTGAAATTGTTTCAATTATTTAAAATCGTAACGATGGTAATAATGCTTGTACGATAATATTCTCATGACATTGACTACTAAAATATTACTTACGAAGCACTTTTTGCTGTAATATCCAAGGCAAATGATAAACGTTATTGGGTATTTTTACAGTCAATTTTTCGGGTTCAAAAATCCTTATTAAAACTTGTTTCGGTGTTACTCTTTCCAGCGTTTTGAATATTATTTCTATCGTTTCTTCTGGCAGTGCCTCTACTTTCATCATTGAGCCAAAGGTAAAAAGTATCACGCCATCCTTGCTTTCATCTAGCCACTTTTTAAGTTTCTGAAATAAAATATATATTTTAAAATCGAATAAAAATAAAACTAATTATACTGAATTATATGTTTAATGTACTCACGCCATCGAGTTCAGGACCTTCATTCTGAATATGAAGACCACCGATTTCTATTAAGTTTGTTGTCATCGGTTTGACGCCATTTATAGGAAAATATGTATTTATTAATACTAATGATACGTTTCGCTCAAGTTCTCTCACGGATGGCACATCAGGACCAAAATACTTATGCAGCAATTGATCTTGATTCGTGGAGTAGTAAAAATAACTTAATTTTAACATATTAAATACATGGTTATTAAAGAATCTCGTCCAGAAATTATTCCCTTCTGGTATAGGAATCATATTGTTCGGTGAGAATGCTATATTCTCTGGATTGCCAATCATGACGTGCATCCATGGATATAGGGATGTTGTGCTTACAAGGACAACTGGAATTTTCCAAAGATGTCCAAGAATAGCAAAACAATGATAATTTAACATCTAAAACAATATTAGAAATAAAATACAAAGTAAATAAAAAAAATATTCCAATAATATTATTGGAATATTCAAAAGCACTTAAACTGCATGTCGAGTTTTTATTAGATATATAAATATAATTTTGTGATTTTATGGCTAGTGACTTTACCTGCATTATAATTACATCATAGGGCGGATTCTTCGGTGGATTTTGGGCTAATTTTAAAAATTCAGGATTTCCCATGCTTTTACAAATTTTATACCCAAAATCAGCTAATGTACTGAAGTTCCAGGCCACGTTTCTTAATGTGGTGATATTCAGCGTAGGTAGTATTTGAGAGATTTCATTTGATAAAGTTATGATCTGAGTATAGTTGGGATGCAGTTTTTCTTTTTCTGGAAAGACACTAATAAGGTCAACTTGGTGCCCTTTGTCAGCGAGACCTTTTAGTAATTGATTTATTATAATGAAATGACTTCTAATTGGCAATGGGTAAACTCCCAAAATTCTGTATCCACTGCATATTTTTACGGATCCAATAATGACAAGAGATAAAAGTATGTTTGCGATCTTCATAGCCACTTAAATAATTACGACTTTTATATAGCGAGTTTAAAAATAACAATTCACTGCTCGAAAGATAAAGAATATGTTTTATTTACGCATCTATGGAGAAAAGTATATGGAATAAAGCTTATTTGAGAGACGTACAATTTTTTCATACTACCTAATTATAATACTACAATAATTGTTAAAAATAATCAATTTTATTTTGATTAAGTATTGCCACGTATAGCAAGTAGAACGTTCAAACGTTAACTGAAAGCAACAAGACGTCATTGTGTAGTCATAAATGTCGCATGCGATGAGAAGAGTAGAGTCACGCTTATTCAATACATTTTCATTCTTTGCTTGCTATAGTTACTCAGCTTAAAATCTCACATGAAATAAAATCTCTCTATCTTTGATGTATATGACTACTTAATACTTTGCATAGTTAAATATCGAAATTTCATGTCAAGTTAACATTTTAACAAGTGTCCACGTTCGGTGTGTAGCTCCCCCCCCCCCGCCCCCTCTTTAAACGAAGAGCGTCTCAAATGAAGATTGCGGTTTAGCGCGTTTTAGAAGAATTTAGCATACACTGTGGACGCATCATTAAAAAATGGGATGTCTGCTTATTTATTAGATAAATGTTACATTAAATTTTCACTAAAACCTGTAGATTTGTAAATATTATTTAACAATCTTAAAAAATACAAAATAAACCTTTTTCATTCGTAATAATATAAATTAAACAAAAATACATTACTATTTGAAGCATATTGTATACAGTTTTCTTAGTATTTATTTTACAAGCAAATAATAGAATTATATCTTAATTCAATAATAAAAAAATGTGATTACGTAAATCATGACATGGCTTATTTGTGATTTGCTATCTAATAAAGATCAGTCTTTTTTTTTAAATTTAGAAACAATTTTTTTCCTAAAGTTAAATATTTGGGAAATAATTTTCATTCTTGTCAATAAATACACAAACATTGAAATTCCAAGAGCAGTCACTGCATAAACATCTAACAGATATATTTGCCACCATGTAAAATCCATAGTTACAGATCTTAACGAATCTTTTCCATTTCGTATCACGTACTCTATCCAGTATGTCGAAGTATCTATTGCCTTTTGTGGACGATCCCGGAATAATTGAGAATATTTTTTTATATTTTCCCTATTATTAAGAAAGTTAAAATCATTCTAATTGCAATATTCTGCAGTATGCAATAATAGAAATAATTATGTCTATAATTGGTACCTGTAAATAGGATTTGTTAAGATTTCATTCAAAGCCTTATCTATCTTTGTTTGCGTAATGCTCGCTAAGTCGACTTTAACCGCTATTTTTTTGCTAACATAATTGTTAGCGTTGCTCCACTGATCAAATGCAAACGGCACACACAACATTGGTACTCCATAATAAATGGATTCTTGTGTTCCCAGTAAACCAGCGTGCGTTATAAATACTTTGACATTTGGATGTTCTAAAAATTAACAAGGCAGTATCATCAGATTGATTTTTTTATACTTAAATAAGTAGTTCCGCTAACAGTTATGAAATTAAAAGTTTCTTTTAAAACTTACGTAAAACTTTTTCTTGTGGTATCCAGGACATGGTAAGAATGTTATCTGGAACTTTAATGGTTAATTTTTCCGCTTTAACTCGCATCAAAACTTTCATTGGCGCAATTTTTGCCAATGATGTAAATATGATTTTTACAATTTCTTCGGGAAATACATCTAATGTATATATAGAACCAAGACTGAAGTAAGCTATTCCTTTTTCACTTTCATCCATCCATTTTTGGAGTTTCTATAAAAGTATAACAAAGTAACAAAATGGTTATCTTAAAAATCATTTATTCTTATACTCACATCAGAAAGATTGGGACCATCATTTTGTATGTGTAGACCGCCGACTTCAATCAATCCCGCTACCGTTGGCTTAATACCATTGATCGGAAAGTAATTATTTATTAGAACCAATGAAGCATTTCTTTCAAGTTCTCGTATAGTAGGTACATCGGGACCAAAAAGCTTCTTAAGTAATTGATTTTGGATTCTCGAGTAATATAAGTAATTAAACTTCATATAATAAAACATATAAGTATTGTAGAATCGGGCCCAAAAGCTATTTCCTTCTGGAGTGGGAGCCAAATTGTTTGGAGTATATGCAGGATTTTCTGGAATTCCTATCATGTCGTACATCCATGGGTAGAGAGACCCGGTACTCACAAGGACAACAGGTATGTTCCACAGGTATCCAAGGATCATATAGCAGTGAGCGTTCAGCATCTAAATTTATATTTAATTACTATATCATAACACAAAACTGATTAGCGCGCATAACGCTACGTTTACCTGCATTATAATCACATCATAAGGTGGGTCTTTTGGTGGATTTCGCACGAGATTAAGAAATTCAGGATGCTCCATTTTTTGGCATCGCAAATAACCCATCCACGACATCATGCTGAAGTTGTAGTGCATATTTTTTACGTCCTCATACTGACTGAAAATAGGATCTGCTCTGTCTGGCAACTTCATAATTTGTGTGTAATTCGGATGTGATTTAGGAAGTGTATTCACGCTGATCAGGTCAACTTGGTGTCCCTTGCGCGCTAAATCCTTTAATATTTGATCAATCATCAAGAAATGGCTCTGCTTCGGAAGAGGATAGATCGCTAGTATTCTATAACCTCTGCATATTTCAGTATTTCCCACAATAGCCAGTAACAAAAGTATCTTCATGTCCATGGTTGAGTTATTATATACTTCTTCATAAATATTAAAAGAGGTATCTTATTTTGTACCACACATTTTAAATATAAACGAAATTGAATAGTTTATTTGACTCTGTGACCGATTCAATGCGCAGTTCTCGATCGGCGAGCACTTTATTGAATACGGTGTAACTTTGTGCAGTGCTAATATTAACTGAATTGTTTACACATATCGAAGATAAAAGATAAAATTTACCATCGTTTATCTTTGTGGATTGTTACGCTGACTGCTTTATATCGATTATCTCGATCGTCTGATAATATCAAACTGATGAAAAGTCCAACATGATTATTACAAAAATAATAATAACAAAAAAATTCCAGCAGAGCATGGCATTTTCCACAATATCTTACATCAGTCATCTTACAGCCTTAATGTTCTTTCGGGCTTTAATAATAACACTAAATTACTTAGAAATAAATGCATTAGATATTACGAGCCCTGTGTCGAACTATCACCTTGTTTTTGAAAAATTTGTTTGCTCAGTAAGATACTTTTGCCACCGGAAATTGTACCAAAAAGAAAAATTTTATACGAAGAATTGACGTTGCTGGTACAAGAAAAGCGAATCAAATGAGACATCGCGAAACTATCCAGCCAATAAACCCGAGCAGTCATTCGTGAAGACCTCACAAATCTTGCGCGCGTATCAAAGAAGCTCACCGCTGCCATCGGCAAAATCATCTCTTCCTTATAAGCGTTCTCAAAGCCTCGCCTCAAAGGGAACTCTCCTACATCTCAAACAATAAACCGCAAGGGTATATCGCACGATTTATCGTCCGTGCAGTAGCCACGAGCGTCGAACTTGTCCGCCGCAAGAGCTTTTCTTCCTTCTGTCTGACGACGACGTTTGTCTCGATGCTGCTGTGCCGCACATTCGCTCGAACTTTGCTCGAACACACGCGCACAGGAAGACGCAGAGGCAAACGCACTATATAGTCAAGCCTAATGAAATCCCGAACACGCAATTATAGAGCTTCTGCGATGCGTTATAGTCTCTCTTGTCCTATGGCACAGAGGCTTTGGTGCGTTCGCCATGTGTGTGTATGCGCGCGCGTGCATGCGCGCAAACAATTGGCCGCGAAATTTCGGAGATAGAAAGCACTTATCGCTAATGCGAAGCGCGAATATCTCGTTGAAAAGTTATGGTGTTACGGATAATCGACAGCCGGAGGCTTGCTGCCACTGGATCATTCGTTCCAATTTGCAATTTACGAGCGCTATTCAGGAATAGTTATGATAAACAGTTAGAGGTATGAGAGAGAAAGGGAAAGTCAGTTTCGATTTGAGTATATATCACGTGCGAATTATTGCTCAATTATGTATATGTGCAGAATCGACGATGTAACTGTAGTGTTCGATGATGTTCTTGAAGCGTTTGATGAAGGTGCGTAACCATTAATTAAAACGTATTAAACGCAGATTTAAAATGAAAATCATTTACCCACCATAATATGTCAATATTACGTCAGAATTATAATTAAAAGTAAACGACATAATAAAAAAAAATATAAAAATTCCATCACGATAAAGTCGTAAAATGCATAAATCTCTAAAGTGGTGCATATATAGCTTCATTTTGCCATAACGAACACGCGGTCTTGTATCGGCGCCATTTGCGTTTCGACAAAAAAAGCTTCTCAAAAGCACGTTTCGACTGCTGTATATAGGTACCGGTGCTTTCGCCAATTATCGTTTGGGACACGCCGCATCGGCGATATTTCATCTAGTCGCAACGTGAGAAATCCGAATAAATGGCGAGTCATTGGGCGATCAATATGTCATCGGATAATCGTTGCGCAGCGCGGCTATATCGTTGATAAATCTATCGAAAATTTGTGTCAAAAGTTTGGGGAGTACATACGACGTTTCTACGCCAATATTTGCCAATGTCCTCTTCATATTTTAACAACCCACGCAAATCTCGCATTCTGCACCAAAGCCCCAGTGCCAAAATCAAATTATAAAACTAACCAACTCCTATAGCAGGGCGCATCCCACAAAGCTATCAAGTTCCCATCAACCTTTCACCTGTGCCACCTCAATTAATTTTCCGCATAATAACTAGATGAACGTGTCCTCGAGGTTATGCATACACTATCGCTACCGGCTCCTCAAAATTTCACGCGCAAGACCTTCCTATCTACGCAGTTACACTCCCTCGCAGACGCACCGCATCTCGGGTATAGGTCCGGCGAAAATGCACGGCCGAAACGCGATACACTATACACAGAGAGAGAGAGAGAGAGAGAGAGAGAGAGAGAGAGAGAGAGAGAGAGAGAGAAGCCGCCTCAATTATATCCTTCTTACGCTAGCCGAGCGTCAAGTTTCCCGTAACCATTATCCCGAAATCTCGTTAATGTTCCGTTTGAGAGTGAGGGTTCGGTGGAGGGGGTGCCGCCTTCACGTCGGAATTCCCACAAAGGCGACTGGTCCGTGTAATTTCGGCCTGTTTCCACTGCGCCGAAATGCAGACTGCATCGACGCCGGTGTATAACGATAAGTCTGTAAATAAACGGGAGGAAACTTTGTGGCGAAACTCGCGAGGCAGAAGTTTTCGAGGCAACTAATGGAGGATGAAAGTTGTGTGGGAGGCAGAGAGTATGTGTATGTGCGTTGATTACAGGTCTGCAAATTAAAGTCCGGCGAGGGCAGGCGGGTTGGGTTTGTATTTTTAGAAGCGAGTGAGGCGCGACTGCGTCTCCCTGTTTCGAGACCGCGCGAATGGATGGAAGGTGATGGGCCAAATTACAAGTTGTAGTTTCAATTAACTCGCTGCACATACGTCTATTCTATATGAAACTAATTTTTGTAAAAAATCTTACGGCCAATATTTGTTTCGCAATGTATACAGACAAAGCAACCGGAGAATTCTTTTTCTAGATACTTGATGTAATCCAAGCAACGCGTGTCGGAACATTCGGTAGGGTTTGACTACTTCGTAAGGCCGTGAATATTTACCCTACATTGATATATAAAACCGGGGGATTAACAGGTCGGTACGCAAGGCTTATAACGAACGCTTAATCATTCAAGTGCAACTTTCGTTGCTAAATATTCGCGAAAACTTTCGACGCAGGTGATGTATTTGGATCAGTGCTGCTTAAAGTTTAACGCCGATGAAGCAATATATACTGGATGCTGCAAGCTCGTGTAGTATAATTTCGTCGACATTTCGTGACGTTTGAGTTATATTTGTACTCAGGTGACGTCATACCTGTTTCAACATTGTTCTATCCTTTTAATAATAACAAAGTACTTATACGGGTGCATTCTGTTCCTGCTGCGTGAGCGATCTCTTTTTCTACAATGAAAACTCATTACTTTTGGTCAACGTTAGTGCCTGCTATTTTAACAATTTAGATATTAATTAAATATTAACTTGAGAAAATGTGGCCAAATTGATAACATTATACCCTACGATCGAATCTATCACAGAAACGCGATGAATTTGCATATGTATTTACTAATAACCTCCTAAATTATATTAGCTGGATCACTGATCAAAAGCCCGTTTCCCTCCGAAATTCGCGCGCTTCAAGCTCCGATGATAGCTTTATGAAGAACTCATTTACCTATAAACGCCGATTTACGCACACGACTAATTAACTCGTTAAAATAGCCCGCGTGACGCAAAACGTATCGACGAGAAGCGCATTTGAATGGTACTTTTTACTCCGACGCCTCCGCAATTTTACGAATATTATTCGCACAATTGTGCATATGCAATGAATTCGTGAGAGAGGTAGCATTTTGTCGATGTTACGTTATTTTACGCGTGGAATGTTGCTCACTGAACTGGATGCGCGTGCTTTTGTTCGATTGGCGAAAGTTCAGCTGAAATGTAATGAATTTTTTCTCTATGATTAATACGCCCGTAAATTTTATGAGTTACGTTTGTGATTAAACGTTTAGCGAGTCATTTCGCGTCTCGTTTGGTTTTATGTGAATTTTATTCATGGGTAATGAATTGAGTACTGATGCGGATAAGCTTGATATAATTGAAAGTGGATGAAGGTAGTTTCACTTTATAAATACACTTTGTCATCGCGTCATAAATTTCAAAATAGATTGCCCGCAAGTTTTTCTGATCAATCGTAGTCAGCTATTATTTTTGAAATATAAAAGCTGAATTGTAATTTTATTGCTGAAAGTAATATAAAATAAGTTGATTAAAATTATTTATTAATTATTTAAATTAAGAAATTTGCACATCGAAAAAGCTCTAATAAACCCTTTCATTAAAGCTATATATAATATCTCTTGTACAAACGTATTAATCTTCTTAAATTTACCATGCTCCTATAAACAAATCTTTACTACATTATGATGTGAAAGTTAAATGCAATACACTTACAATTAGTGTAAACTATGTATATAATCAATGGAAAATCATTTAAAAAGTTATCGAATCACAATCACTTGAATCCTACTGATACAATAAATCAATTAGGTCTCGGTTGTAACATTTCGTTATCTCCGACCAAAAATGAGCTTGGAATTTCCCACTATATCTAGCATTATAGTAGCCACTGAGCGCGTGACGGAGAATAATGCCTCGAACGCCCGGCAATTCGTGCAATAGCTCTTAAGGATAGCTTCAACCCGCCACGAAACGTTTTGCTTCGGAACAATGGGGCTAAACTTTCTGCGAAGATCGTTCGGCAAGTTCTGCCGTCCAAAGAGATGGCCATTGTCGTCGTCAAGCAGTCGTTATCCTTTCTCGTATCAACAAGTCGTTCAATAAGATCATTCCAACGCCTCGAACTCCCGTTTTGACTTATGCGAAGCCACGTTGACCGTTAATCCGTCCTTTTCTGATGATCTTGATTATGTATGCGTAAACTTTTTATTTTAGAAAAACAAATGTAACTATATTATTGAAAACTATCATTGGAATGTGTTGCACAAACGTTATGAAAAAAATCTAAAAATGCGACATTTTGGAAATTGTTTGAATAATATTGAAATAAAATCAGAATAATTATAATTAAATCACATTTTTTCATTTTTTATAGAGCCCTACTGTCCAGCAATATTCGATGGCTGGTCGTGCTGGCCGAACACGCCTGCGGGAACGACGGCCTACGCACCCTGTCCGGATTTCATCACTGGATTCGACCCCACACGTGAGTATACCATTCGTTTTATGCACGATTCTCTGCAACTTTTCATTCGCACGATCCCACGTGCCTTTTCCCCTATCATAAATATTCATTGTTTATTAACCTTTAAACTGCCGGGAAACCGAAATATCGGCTAGACCGGTGATATGAACTTTGTATATAGTTGGTACGTGATATAAGACATCAATTTGGACACTTTTAAAGGGCGATTTTATTTCGAAAATCCCGGTAGTCTAAAGGTTAATGCTGATAGTATTTTTTTGAATTTTGTGTAAGCGAATTTCATTGTTTACTTTCCTATAATCTGTCATTTTGCTTGAATAATTCACTATAGAAGGTTCCATTGAGAGAGTGACTAAATTTAAGGAAATATTCAAACCGAAACTTAAAAAATTTAATTAAATTAGAGAACGCAAGGATACGAGATACACGATCACGTACTGCATCGCGAATGTATACAAAGTCAAATTTGATTATACTTTATTTGTAAACAATTTTCTATTTTTTGGTACATGGTAGGGTTTCAGGAGAAATAGGGTTTTTATTAACATGTGTTGTAACTTCAATAGGCAGTATTTATTTTGTAAGTACACGCTCATCTGCAAAAAAACAGACCAAAACTTGAGTTTCAGTGATACAATACTAGTTATTCACCAACACGGAGACTATACTAAGATGATGCTAACGAATACAAACGAAAGTATTGAAAAAAAATATGATTCGCGTCATTCATTTTTGCAATAAAAAATAAATGGTTTTTTACTTAGCTAATATTTTTTTAAGATTACATCTCTAAAAAAAATCAACGCATGCAGGAACATCAGTTTCCTCTTAGATTTTAATATAATTATATGGCATTTATGAAACAAATGTACATTAACAGTAAAATATATGAAACTTGTACAAAATATTTGTCATAGTTGCATCGATTATCATGTATAGAAAATATACTTGATGTCTGTTCATAATTTATAAATCAAAAATTCTATTACTATATTTCCTTGTATCGTGATCTATAATAATTTCATTGTCACACAAATACAGGAAGTATCACATTTTTGTGCAATCAGCGTAGATTTTAAATTAAATTATCTATAAGCGTAAGTAGAAATATATCTTATGTTACTCATAAGGTATTTACAATAGTTTTTTCATTACAAAAGAGACTGAACAACTGGATTGTCGATTTCCGATAATTGCTGAAGTATCTTACAGTGCTGATGGTCGAACTCGCTGACGATCTTCTCGTTTATCAATTTGGCCGCTATTATATATCCATGTACATTTTTACTCGCGATCAAACCTTCCAAAAATGTTAACCTATTCCTGATGGTGGTCGCGTACTCGTAGAAGCTAAAGTTGCAAACAAACTCGTTGATGAGCTCGACGATCTGCATGAAGTACTCCGGCGTATACTTCTCGACTAAGTAGCCGATGTTCCGACCAACCTGTATCCCGAACTCCTCGAAAGACGGTTCTACCTTCATATACTCGGTGGAGAGATACAGCATTATGTGCGACCAAGAATGCTGGTAAGGTGTGAAGATGGTCCAGAATACATTGGACAGGCTCTCGACCAGCTTCAAGCTTCCTTTGAATTTCTGCACCTGGTAAACCACTATCTGTACGACGCTTTCGACAACGTTCGGCGTGAGCTTGCGCTGCTCCATATTTAGGCCATAAAAGCGCTTCGACTCTATGCTCAACAACTGTGCCAAATACTTCAGTCTGTCTTCAAAATGAAGACTCGTCGGGTTCAGATAAACTTTAACTATGAACCGATTGGCATTAGTGAACTCTAAGTGTGAATTCTGAAGATAGATGTTTAGCACTTTGCTGTAAAACTCATCCGACAGATGATCCTTGCACTCAGGCTTGAGATTGTCGAATAGCTGATCCAAAAACTTGGCAGCGTCGTGATTTGACATACCTTTTTCGACAAAGTCATGCAGTTTGCGCATGATCTGCTCCGCGTAAGCCGATGCGTAGTCCACGGGAATTACCTTAGACCTCATAAGGTTGTAGAGAATATCGTCCTCGCTGAAGATGACAAAGGACACATCTTCTATGCAGGAGCTCATGAGCTTCCATGTTTCATCGCTTGGTCTCTTGACAAAGAGCTTTCGAATCTTCTCGGCTAGTATCTCGCGAATAATCGGATGATCTTCTGTACGCCAAAACTCCGCGAAGAAGTTCACCAAGTCGTTGCGCGCGGCCATCGTATTCATCAGCCGTATCGCGTGTCGCTTCATGAACAGTCGTTCCGTCGATAGATTCCTCGACAGCACGATCATGCGGTCGGATGATGTACGATAGGACACGTACGACCAGAGTTTCAGGCCGTCGTTTATGTAGTTTTTAAAAGAATACATGTAGTGTGCCTGTAGGTAATTCTCAACCAAATCGATGGGTATGGGTGTCGTCGTATTCCTGATGGCCGCCGTAATGTGCAGAGCGTTTAGATAACCGCTGTTACGGTCCTCGTCTGTCTCTTTAGGCAGATACGTGTGGGCGATCTTGGAGAAGGTCACGCCGTTGAACATGTGTCCCATGATGTTGAAATTGCGCTCCTCAATCGATCGCTCGGCAAACTTGATTGGTACGTCTTGGTACCAGCGCAGCGCTTTGAGAAAGAGCTTTACTCGTCTGCGCTTCTTCGAGGTGACCTCGTTCTTACAGCACTCATAGTACTGCTCCCAGTTGTCTTTGATCTCGTCGTAATTTCTCTTCAATGCGATTATAGCTTCTGTGAGGTATATTATCTTTTTTCTGACTTCAGGAACAGGTTTGTTTTCTTCAAGAGGTAACTCGTCATAGATATTACCGATTTGAGTATCCTGTTCGTCTGGAAACCATGTTTTGTATAATTCTGGCTCGTGCTTTTTGAGCTTCTCCTTAGTATATATAATCCAGCTGATTTTTTCGTTTTGTTCCTTCTTCAGAGTCTCTTCTACTATTTTTAGTAAATGCGGATAGTCTTTGATTGAAAAACCTTGCAGCGATTTATTTTTCTTCAGATGACGCTCGTTAAAACTGTAAATGCCTTCGACCACATTCTTCTTGTAGTCCATAGTCAACCAGTAATTATTCTTGAAGCAAACGTCCAGGTACCTTCGCTCATATATCGCTTCGTCCTCGAGTAACATCCACGATACGCCAACTCGTCCCTCGAGGAACAATTTTACAATAAGTTCGACAATATCGTCAACTGGAAGACCATGACTGTCACAATAATGAACGTGCCTTTTTAGTATTTTAATAAGCACCCAATATTCTCTAGCCGTCTCCTTCTTTAGCTTCAGATGTTTTATGAGGTTGAACATAATACTCCAGTATTCCTCTTCGAAAGTGTCCAGATCGAATTCCTGTGTTATTCTGTCGAGCATGCCACAAATGACATCAGCCCTTTCGTTTTTGTACTTCTCATTGACGAACCTTAATACGTCTAGGAGCGCTTCCATGCTCTCGTTCAGTTTGCATAAGTAGATCAGCTGCGAGAAGAGCCTCTTCCGCTTGAGAGGCTTCCAGTGTTTGACGATCTGCACCTTTATTGCTGGTATGGCCTCGTGGACCGGTAAGAAGCACCACCAAGAAGATTCAGAGTCAGTAACCTCAACCTTATGTCGGACTTCGATGATTCGCCGGGCCAAGGTGTAACGCTCCTCTTTAGGCAGCAACAGTAGAAACTTAGGGGTCATCTTCTCGACTTTTTCGTAGAGATCGAAACCATACTTTTCCTTTACTTTATCGCGCAGTAAGGTGGCTTTCTTATCTTCTGGATAATAACCCAAGTAGTTTAACATCTCATCGATATTGAACATATCCCATCGGTTTTCCAAAATGTTACCGAACATCGTTTCAAACTCTTTTTGAGTCAGATTGTCGCATATCAGTTTCAACGGCATCAGTTCTATTATGTCTCTCGGTCTCTCTATCAGTATCTGCTTCGCATTTTTCAAGAACATCATGGTGCGTCTGTTACCTAGACTAGCTGAATTATGACATATTTCTTGCATATTTACGAATACTTCCGGATGCTTCGTCACAAGCAGCGGCATAAAATTCTCGTACTGATTGATGTCGATTACCCGGAACATAGTTCGACCGATTTCATCTCTCCTTTCATAAGGATTCGTAAACTTGAGATAACGCAGAGCAACTTCAGGATACTTGCGATAAATTATCTTCAGTACTTTGTTCGACAAGACAATTTTGTGCTTGACGATCGCTTCATAAATGAAGTTGCTCCTGCAGGCCGGTAGAAAATTCGTAGCCTCTTGTACACCATAAGTGGCGGCAAATCCATCGAAAAAATCTTCAGCTAGTTCTACGTGTTTATCTGCAAGACCGACAGCCAGTTTTTTTACAATTTCACGTCGCGTACTCATTGATACAAATGGTAGCAGCTTTTTCGAGAAGTACTCGTAGTTGGTGATGGATTTATCACTGCCATCGTAGAACCACCTAGCCCTGAGAGCCTCTATTATCAGGTAGATGTCGTCGGATTTGAGAGCCTCTATAATGAATTCGTGGGATTTTATTTTGACTCCGACAAGAACTTTGATTAAAGGCACTATAGCTTTCGGTACTTTCTCCGCATTAACGGCTGTCTCGAAGTCGCATCCTCTTTTAATAGCCTCTATGACATACGATACTATGCGGCCAATCTCCTTAAATTTTTCCACGCGAGTTTCGCCGGTAATCTCTTGGATCGCGTACAAGTGACTTGAGGATAAATGTTCCATTTTTGCAGTCTCGGATTGGTGGTCAGATAGATGGTCAATCTGAAAAAAAGTTTTTATAAGTATCTCTGAAATGGTAATGAAAGCATGAAATTCAAAATCATTTGTATTCAAGCTATATATTTTAAAAACAAATTAAAAGAAAACACTTAATTTATAATAAAACGATTTAAATTAATACTGCATGAAGATGTATATATTTAAATAAAAACTCATCTTGATTAAAATAAAAAAGATCGTAACTCAATTCACTCGATATTATTTAAGGGCACGTATTCGTAAATAATGATTGTAGTCAGTTAATTCAAAAATGAAATGCTAGTGACTAAATTGACTCACCAATACATATGATTCTATATGTAATTCAACATGACAATGTTACATTAACGACTACTAAAATTACATATTCACACAGAATTTCCCGATGAGTAGTATAATATAATAGATTTTCACTTAACCACGTGCACGTAATATTACCAGAATTTAAATTGTTATTATCCGACAATTCTTGTTTACTGAAGCAAGCCGCAGAAAACTTTTATACGTGTCATTATACTAATTAAATTATCGACAAAATAAAAAAACACACGAATATTTCTATCTTAGAGCCCCGTCTTCTAAAGTTTAAAATTGATAAAAAGATTTGCAAAAATGTTTGTCAGAATAAAACGTGCACACAACAGAAATACCTAACCTCAAAAAAAGAGCCACCCGAGGTTCCGACGAAACTGTTATACGCACCTGGTAAGTCGAATCGGAGCAAAGCAACGGCTCGCGCCACGCGCGTGTGCTGAAGGAAGAGATGCGCCGACTCCGAAACTCGCGGCTCCGCACACACACACACACACACACAGACGCACGCGGTTTCAAGGTCCCGTGCCGGCAGCTTTTGGTTACGTCACGCCGCGGTGTACCTCGTCTTTTTCCACTGAATAGTACAACTTCAGGGTTTTCTCGCAGCGAGGCTTTTCACGTCCTCGACAGCATCGCCGAGCACCGTACAGCGAGACCGTGGCGATAGTCGCTGCTGCCGACTGCTGCGTTTCTCGTGGCGCGGGCAGCTGCTGCTGGCGACGCGGGGCGACGGAATGCCGTGAAAGAAGCGAATCGAGCTGTGCGCGCAGGCGCTCTGCTGCTTGATCGCGTGTATATAGCGGCTCCTCGTGGCTGCCGCGGTGTTCCCAGAGCAGGGCTGACGTCTGCAAAGGCGTGGGATGGTGCCCCGGTCTTTTGGCCGGCTGACGAGCCGGGGAATTACGCGAATTTCGCGAGCCGATGAGTCAACAACGTGAAAGTGGATGGCAGTGTTTTTTTGCGTATATTTACAGTTATAAACAAAATGTGCAGTACAATTTAAATATTTAGTTTCATTCTATATATATATAGCATTATTTAAATTTGTGGTTTAAAGTTGTCAAGCGCAAAAGGAGGAACTGAACTATTTCAATTATTTAAATGTTTTTACACTGGTCGATTGACACAGAATGTATAGAAGTGTAGAGGTAAATGCAGTACCAAGAAATAGTAAACGTGATCTGCCTATTTAATTAAAATAAATTGATGAAAGCACTGGGTCAAACTTTGTATCATAACGCTCGCCGCACGTTGACCCCGATATACATACAACTATTTCTATTGTGCTATATATTTATGCACAAAATTATTAGCTTGAATAGATTTATTTGTAATCTATTAATCAAATGATGAGTAAAATAAGAGCTTATTATATGAATCTTTTTTATTGAAGGTTGCAACGACAAATATTATACAATTATAAATTTATTAACTAACGTAGCAATATATTATACAATAATGATACAGCAAATTATAGTATTATTATCGATACAGTTATAATTTGAATTGTTTAAATGAATCATTCCTTTAAATAAAAGTCTCACGTTCTCTTAACAAATTTTTCAAGCCGAAACTACATATGGCCGATGAAGAAAAACATGCATCGCAAACTTACGCACTGCATTTGACAGGTCCATCGACGGAGGATTGAAGTAAAATTTTTTTATCGCCTCCAATATTATTTTTTTCGGTAATAGCACTGCTAAATATTTTGTCATGGTTTCAAAAATATCCTCAATGCACTTTATTAAATGATCGTTCATACCATGCTTCTCCGCAAGTATCTCGACTTTCCTCAAAAGTTTTTGAACGTAAAACGATGTAACAGCGTTAGGTGTCAACGAAGCGATATTACAGAGTGCCCTAAGCGCACCAGTATCGTCTATCCTTAATTTGTCGATACAGATCTCCATCAACGACAAATTTCTTTGAGACGGTTCAATTTCGAACAGATGCTTAATATTCTTGGTGATCGACTCAGCTACGGAGGGTGTATGCTCTGAGTCAAGTAGGATCTGTGAAATGAACTCATGCAGCTCCGGTCTAGAGGTGACCATAAATGCCAAACGTGGCCCGTGTCGATTCACGTTGATTAATGGACTATTCATTAATTTTTCAACCAAAGAAATAACCTTCAATTTTTCAAGACGCCATGCCAGATTATCTAATAAGCGCACTCCTAAGCTAACATAGTCGTTCTGAAGTAGCGATAGAAGAAGGTCTGCGGAAACTGGTGGAGTCGATACATTAAGTGCTCGGGTAATGAAGGTTACCATCCTGTAGTGTTTTCTTGCGTTTTTCTCGTGAATGTCCATCGTTGGCCCACTAGGTAGATACGGTAATATGGTTTTCTCTAGATCAGGCCCATCGAGAAGAAGGCCCAAAATAGTCATGCTTCCCGACTGATCGAGCTCGAGGAGAGATCGCTCGATGAATTTTATTGGCAGTTGGTTGTGCCATTTGGTTGACAAAACATATTTCTTGGCAGCTCGTGAATTGGCAGACAAAAGTTTTCGACAAGCTAAAAAGTACATTTCACAGTCTGCAAAAACTTTTTCGGGATCTCTTTTGAGTAATAAACTGGCTCTTCCAGACTTGATCTCTTCGACATCGTCTAAATTTACTAGCTCCTTTATTATTGAATGATAGAACTCTTCATCGTATTCTTTAAGGCTTTTCTTGATATGATCAGTACAAATTTGGTCCTTGTTGTCATATAGCAGTATGTCGATTGCAGTCTTCATCAACCACGGGTAGCTTTTTACTCTCGTTAATCTTTTACGTACGGCATCTTCGTTGGATCCATTAATATCAGCCTTTTCAATCAATTTCATATTATATTTGTATAATTTCTCGATCAAATGTGTTACGATTCTCAATTTTTCGATAGGTTCTCTCCAAACTAGATGCCCGTCGGGATAATTGTTTGAAATTCGGTGCAAGAGCATGTCGATACATACTATCTCTAGTTCCGGTGTGGTTTCTAAAATTATCCACGCATTTGAGTCTTGAAACTCGATTTTGTATTCGAGGTACATATCGACTATTCTCTCGAGAGTTGAATGAATTTCAGGTTTCACTATGTGCTGACAATGAGTTTGAACGATTAGGCGATGCACCATCCTATCAAATATATTCTCAAATACTTTATTAGACATGTTGAAAAGTTCGTCCTTTACGTAAGCTCTCAGTATAATTTCGTAAAATACCTGAAAGCACGGATCATCAAAATCGTTTATTTTGAACGCCTGCGTGAGATACTGTAAAAATGTATGCCGTATTGATGGCTGTACATTTTTGTACCGATCATTGAAGTAAATAAGTACTTCTAATAAGTACATTTTATTGGCGTAAATTTCACATGCTGAAATCATTTTTTTTAACCATTCCACTCTTTTTAGTACTGGCAAATTTTCAATTTTCTCTCTAAATATCTTGAAAGATTCTTCAATTGGCAAAAAGCAGTACCAATGATCTGGTGACTGCTTCTGGTCGATACAATTTTGTATTAACTGTTTTGCTAATTGAGCTCTCTCATTATCAGGTAAAAGTCTGAGAAATTTATCCGATTTAAGCAAAAGAGGGTGATTCAGGATGTCACATTTGAAAAATTGCTGGAAAGTTGTTCTTAACAAAGTTAATTGATTTTCTTTTGGATAATATTCCAAGTAAGTCATCACAACATCGACATTAAATTGTGTCAGATAATTTGGAAAGATTACTCGAGAAGCGAACAGTATTTCGAAATCCTTCATACTGAGTAAATCATTTATATGTTTCAAATTATCACATGAGAATTTTCGATTTTGTGTATTATCAAGTAAATCCCTTTTATATACAATTTTATATTGATTCATCATAAATTTCAAGCGTTGATCTTTTGGATAATAATTTAAGTAGGTAAGCATTTTATAAAAATCAAATTGGTATATCATCACCGGTAAAATATTACGATACATTTCTGCAAACTGCTCCTGGGTAAGGTTATAATAAACTACTTTATAATTTAGATTAGGCAAGTATATGCTTGGTTTATTTACTAGAACGTAAGGGACATTCTTACACAGGTATCTTACGCGATTATTACCAATTTTACCGCAGTCATTATTAACGGCTTGGGATAGCTTTATATATTCTTCAGTATGGTGTTTAATAAGTCTTAAAAGAAAAGTTTTATAAGTAGATAAGTTCATTCTGTGGTTTTTACGTTCTGTCTCTGGATCCCGTAAATGTCTTCCGTAATATAGGTATAGAATCGCCAATGCTGGATACTTGCGGTATACAATGTCGAGCATTTTGATGGAGAGTTTGATATCGTACTTGGCGATCGCACTGCTTATGAAATTCTCACTGCAGTAGGGGAGAAACGGCATAGCCTGCGAGACGCTGTAGTTGTTGAGGAGAGCCTGAAAGAACTGCTCGGCTTTAGATTCAAGCCCTGGTGTTCGCATACCTCGTGCCAGAGCCTTGACGATCCTCGATCTAGCACGCAGAGATATTAAAGAAAATAATTGATCGACAAAGTATGGAACTGTAACTTGTTCATTCGATCCGTCAAAAAACCACTTAGCTCGTAAAGCTTGATTTAATACTTGCAAATTAGTTGATTTGAAAGCTTCAAAAATCACCTCGCGTAATTTAAGCTTTTTTGCAGCTTTTACTCGAACGAGCGGGATTATGGGTGTCGGTATTTTGCGCGATGCAATGACACTGTCTAGCTGCTCACGAGTCTCGCAGCAGGTTGTGACAATGTCAAGGCTTAGGAAATTGAGATGTTTATACTTTTCTTGGGGAGTTAAACCAGGAAGAGATTGAATTGTCATCAGATACAGTGATGAAGGATGTGACACACTTTCCCCCATGTCTATTCTTGTATTATTATCCATCTTGCTAAATCAGTACTCGAACTGCAATGAAATATACAAATATAAACAATTTTATGATAGTAATGGTCATTAGAGAACATTTTAGTTATTCCGTGATTAATCGAAATATTTTCATATTCCATATAAGAAGGAAAAATTATGAATGCGTTATAAGTGACTAAAATAAAAAGACTGAATACTTCAATGTATCAAAGATACCAAAGGTATTTTTATAATTTATAATATGATAATGCAATTAAACATAGATTGCTATAAGAAAAAAATCACAAATAAATTTACTTATGTTATATTTTATAAATTAGTAATTACCATTATTATAGTATTTAAAATTTATTTTTATTCATTTATTTATTATAATTTTATTTTTATTCATATTTGTGGCAATGGCTACGTTATTAACGACTACGTACGTATCAATTAAATGTACTTATATTTATATAAATTTTCACAGTATTTAATATACAACATTTAATATTTATTTAGTTTATATACTTTAATGTTCTGAAAAATGGCGATTGAAAATCTTGAATGCAAAATCTTGAGCAGCTTTATGAATATTTGAAGATTCTGCATCGAAAAAATATTTGTCCAAGTAGTTAATGATATTATCTTCTGAAATAAATTTTATTTGATCCGAACTAATGCTTTCAAATGCAGTGCTTATAAGCTTAGAACTTGTAATCTTATCAAGTCCATTTGTCGTTAATTCTTGAATTTTATTTAATAATCGTGTTAAATAATCATCCAAGTATTTATTTTTCAACGAACTTAGGGAGCAAAGTACCATCAATGGAACTTCGTCTTTAACAGTCAAACCATCGATGCAGAGTTTCATCAAGTTCCAATTGTCATCATTTTGTTTATCTTGCAAATTTTTTTGAATGAGTTGTGCCATTAATTCACGAATAGATACATGTGTTTCTAAGCGCCAGGTCTTCTCAACAAACTTATGCAGCTCGTTGACATTTGCTATCCGAAAGATCAGTTTGATACCATGTTTTTTCACAGAAACAGGCTTCTTAATAATATCATTTGCAAACTCCATAATCTTAGCAGGAGAAACATGTTGAGAAGCGTAAGTAAATGCCTGGATAGCTAATGTAGTGTAGTCACCTTGACAGAAAAGGCTTATGATATCGAGGGATACTGGAGGATTCGCGAAGTTCATAGCCGGCAGTATATTCTGCACCGTGGTGTAGTAACTTCTAGAGTCATCACCTAGAGAATCGATAGAAGAATTTTGAGGAGCAAAACGAGCCGCTAATTTACTAAAAGTCTCGCCATCAAGGAGAATGCTCAATACTTTGATACTGCCGACCTCTTGTATCTCGAGCAAACACCGCTCGACGAATCTGATCGGCAAATCTTTGCACCACAGCATGCTAAGAAGAAATCGTCTGGCCGCTAGAGCCCCGCTCTTTGCATTGAATTTTAGTTCCTGTCTACACGCCGATAGATATTCGGTCCAATGCGCCAGCACATCATCTTGATCTTTTTTAAGTTTGATCCATGCAGAACCCGATTTCATATCTCTGATATATGAAATATTTGTTTGATTCTTTCTTTTTAAAGAAAGCGATAATTCCGAGTCTATACGTTCTAAATGAGATATTAGCTCTCGTCGGTAAGATACGGAACACGAATTAGATTCATTCAATTCCTCTATTAATTCTATCACCCAAGGATAATCTCTTATGTTCACATTTTTAATGTGACTCGCTACATCTTGTGACTCTTTGTTAAATTTTTCTATGGCCTCATTGCATCTAATAAAAGCAGCTAAAATATCTAGAATAACCTTTATTTTTCCCTTAAAACCCGTTTTAGATTGCCAAATTGTATGTTTTTTAGGATATTTAATCGCTGTTAATTTGAGTAGTCTATCTAAACAATACCTCTGCACTCTGGCACAGGGGGGGATGAAAATCCATTTACTGTAAGGCGACTCTAGGTTATACTCTACTGTCATGTCGAATATCTTGTCTAAAAAGTTTTTTTCATCCTCTGGCATCATTTCTGCATCTTCTCGTTTAGACTGTATTAACAGATGATACACAGCACCACCAAAAAACGGCCCGATTTGATTGCTAGTCAGCTTAAATAAGTCATTCTTGGTGTGCGCTCTCTGCATTATTTCTCGATGTATTTGCCAATGTGATTTTTCAAGTGTTTTTAAATCGAACTGTTGACTTATGTACAGAAGTACTAAGGACAAAACTTCTATCCTTTCATTCTTATGACGCGTATTGTAGTAGCGCAGAACGTTTAATAGTCCTTCCATACTGTCATAGATCGAACAGGAGTATAACATGTTTTTTATATACTCGTATCTCTGCGTATCACTAGAAGTTTTTGCGATTAATTCTTTGAATATCGCAAAGTTTTCATTTGGAGGTAAAAAGCAGCACCATTTGTAATACTTATCGTCATCGTTGTTTAAGTACAAGTCAACTAATCTCTTAGCCTGTACTGCTCGCACATCCGAAGGCAACAATTTCAGTAAAGCTTCCGACTCTATTCGTTTTATGCTACTTAGCAAATTTTCGCCGTATAATGACTCAAACGTCTCTAATAACAGTGTTATCGCTCTTTCTCTCGGAAGAGGGTGTAAATATGCAATCAATGTATCAACGTTGAAATTTTCTACATACATCGGAAAAGCCTTGGCGTATAATTCTTCAAACAACTGTGGCGATATCATGTTGTAAACAAGATCGAGAGTGATCGAATTGATGCTTCGTATGTCACTTAGCAAGTCCCGTGAATACTTTTCTTTATACAAACGTTTCATCAGATCCAACCGTTTCACCTTTGGATAGTACTTCAAGTTTCGTAGCATGCTGGCAAACTCAAAACCAACGTCTTTCTGGGGAAAGAGATTCGCGTACATTTCCTCGAACTGTTCGAGCGTAAGTTTCTTGCAGACTGCTTTCAGAGATACAAGTCCGAGATAAGGTGCAGGATTTCTTATTATTTCATCTGTAGCATTTTTTAACAAAAGTGCAGACAAAGTGCTTCCTAACTTTTTAGTCGGATACTGATCATACAACTCTATGAAATCGCGAACGTTGTGCCTTATTAAATGTGGTAAAAAACCTCGGTATTTGTGTAAACGAATCGTATGAATTTTCCTCTCTTTCTCATTGAACTTGTTCTTCGTGTTTCCAAGATTCAAATACCTGATTACGACTTTCGGATGTTTTTTGTAGAAAGCCAACAGCTTTCTAGGTGCAATATAAATTTTGTGTTTCAGTATCTCGTTAAAGATAAACTCGTCACTGCAGGCTAGCAGTAATGGCATTGCTTCTTTGATGCCGTATAAGTCCGTGAATTTTGTAAAGAAATTCTCGGCTTTCATAGGTGCGTTTAAGAGGCTCTTTGAAAGATTCTTAATGATTCGGAAACGGGTGCGCTCTGATACATAAGGCATAATATTGACCACGAAGTACTCAACCTCCACATGGGAATTGGATGCATCAAAAAACCATTTTGTCTGAAGAGCATGGTTCAAAATCGTTTTATCCTCTGATTTCAATGCATCACGCACGATCTCAAATGATTTTACTTCTTTAGCTACAAGAAGCTGTACTAATGAAACCATAGCTGCTGGGACTTCTGTGGATGTAGCATCGTCTTGTTTATTGCTCGCAACAAGTTTTTTGACGATGTGGTTAAGCTCCTTGTACTTTTCGCCAGGTTTCGTACCATTTAGAGACTGAATTGCTGATAAATATGGCGATATATCTGTGCCATTTGTAGCCTGCTGTCTGAGCAACTGGAGTATCTGTTGCACAAGGATTGCAGTTATTTAACCGTTTGTTTTTAATGTTTACGACCAACTACGAACAATATTTTAGTCAAATGACGCTAATCATTTTTCCAAAAATATTATTAGCAGTTTTAATTTATTTTGTATATAATGACTTACGAACTCCAGTGATGGGTCGCTCTGATTCGATGAGGTTTGCATTGTTAAATATACCACTATGAGAGGCCAATATAAATTATCTTTTATTGAACCGATTTGCTAAAAAATATTAAAATATTTCTATTAAATTCTTCTCGAGTTGCAAACTTAAAGTTTTAATTTACACGTAAAAAAGTTTTCTTGATTGATCAATACCATTGATATTTTATCTTCAAAGATTATATTATCACAAAAAAAAAATAGATATTCATTCCCACTAAACTAAACAAAAGATATTTTTTGGATCAATAAAAAATAATTTTTAATCTCGCACAATGTTGCTTTAAAAAGTCGATACTTAACAGTCTCTGGCATTTAGACAGCTTAATTTATTAATATTTGTGAACATAAATAATTTATATGTGATTCGCGATAATCTTTAGATTTTGTCACTTATTATCGTACTCATTCTACGTATACGTATATATGTATATAGATATAATACTACTCACTAGCCACTGCTCCTAACACGTTCTGACGCAATTTAACCAGGAAATCTTAAGCCGCTGTTCTAAAATACCTTTATATATTTATTTCTTTTAAAACTTCAATTAAATATTTTGCCGACTTTGTTCAAAAACGAAAACAAATACTGTTTAAACTACAAGACTGCTACGCCAGCCGGTGTGTCGGCTTATGCCATACACACTGGCAAAGTGAAACGACAGCGTGGCGCAGTTGTTAGCCGGTGGGAAATACCCATGATTTGAGCTCGAGAGTATAGCGCATGCGCTTCTTGTATGCTCTATCTCACTCTCAGTTTCTATATATGACAGCAGAGAATATATTGCGTAGGTTAATACTATTTGCTTGTTTTCATAAAAATATACAATCAATAAGTTGATATGCCAATTATACGCAAAGGTCACATTTTATTAGTTTTGATAATTAAAAATAATTATTGCATATCCTTATCAATCCTGGTTTATATCAATGAGAGTATTTCTTCAATAATAAATTACTTGTGGCGTAAAAAATTTGCTGAAAACAACGAATAAGATAGAAAACTTAATATTTTTCTTAATTGTATTATTTATAAAACTGTAAAAATGTAAGTTAAAAGTCCATAATATGTGGATCAGCTGTTTTCTACAGTTTAGTTCACTACATACATACAGTATATGTATCATCACGAAATACGCCATCTTACTGACATTAGGCGGCAATTTCAAAAAACGAATTCTTATTTCAGTATTTAATGTTTGATGGATTGTTATATTTGTATGTATACTAATATTTTGTATACGTTGAATTAATTCATTTAATTATTTAAGTTTAATGAAAAATATCTTATATGTTGTAATTTTAGAGTAGAATACAGCTTTATCCGGGGACTCATCAATTCTATCACCAACATAAAAATTATGTTTATATTAAAATAGTAAACAAATAATAATATAAAATGACAATACGTAATGTGGTTATATAATAGTGGTAAATGATATAATATTAATGATAAAATTAATGATGAAAATTTAGTAATACACACAGGGGGCACCAAATACAAGAAAAAATTCTTAGAAATACTGTGCACCACAGAAGACACCTCCAATATAGATGGATCAAACTAGTATTTTCTTATCATATTCAAAACTGTTTCTTTTGGCAGCAGTATACCCGTGAATTGCGACATATTGTAATGCACTTCATTGCTCATAATAATAATAAGATAAGTAACTGCTGTTAAATATATTAACTAATTATTGCATTTTAAAAATCAACTTTCTAAATTTGTATTAATATTATTTAAATATTGATATATAAATATAATATTGTGGAATAGGCCGAAATCAAGCGAATAAATAAAGTCTTGCTTGGGTATGTAGTATATGGAAAAGCGCAACAAAAGAACCAGTATTACAATTTGCATAGCGAAAATCAAACACATCTTTCATCCATACTGATACTCTTGATTCTTCCAAGAAAATAGCTAACATTTTGTCACTTGAAGACAATTTGAATTCTGTCATCCACAGCAGTTCGTTTATACCTTGAGACTATAACTTTCCTATCTATCTATGCTGACTTCGACATTTGATACAAGAGAAATAGTTTTGATTTCCGCAAAGTGTATCTCTAGTAATTTCGTATATCAATAAGTATGAGATTATCACAGAATATTAATCATAATGTTAAGTGAAAATTTATTTTTTTGAGCTAACAGACATTTATTATTAAGTTGTTATTTTAAAGACAAATTCATTCATTTGTAAAATGATAAATACGAATATTTTTTCATTTTTAATGTTTTAGAGACTTCCAATAATAATATGTAAAATGCGGTATTCTATTCAAATTAATACAATTTAACAAATATTTTGAATAATTAATATGGACAAATTATTACTAAAAAATCTTTTTTTGATTAGATTTTATTGATTATCTTCAGAAATAGGATAACTTCGCAGAGAAACGTACATTTACAGTTTAGGAGGCTGCTTGAAACATGAGCCAACTCGAAGATACAGCTGATTTCAAGCCACTATTCCAAATCTTATATAGGTACACGAATTTCTTTTCCTCATCTCTTGACTATAATTTTCTAACGTAGTATTTTCACTGCATTTTTCTTATTAAAGTTTTTTTTTAAAATATGAGTAATATTTTTTGTACGAGTTCAACTATACCACAGATCGAGTTTTTTTTAATCCACTTGGCCGACATTGCATATAACCCAATGTTGTAAATTTTATATGATGAAAAAAGAGAAAAATTACGCATAATAAGATCCTCCCGTGTGTTACGAGAGCTTTTCGCATCTTTGCACCAAGGAAAGCTTCGGTGTCACCGCAGCTGCTGCTCTCCATATTCAGCGGATATATATATATATATATATATATATATATATATATATATATATATATATATACACGCAACCAACGTAACTCAGTAAAATTCAAATGTATGTGCCACCGGTATACCACCGGCTGTTGGTAAAAATTTACCACAGAGAATCGCTAGACGTATATATTATCTACCCCTGCATTCAAAGGGAATGTGTAAAATAAACTTGGAAGATAGCGTTCTCAATTTTAAAATTCTAGTTTGCTGATGACTGTAGGTAAGCATTTAGTAGTCATTTAATTTAGCACTTAAGAATAGATTACGATACGTGGAATGCGTACCACCGCTCAGAAGAGATATAGTCTATGTCCTACGATACTTCTACATTAATTGTGATTACATAAAAATAATCTTGATTTTACTAATGCGAACAAATCAACCTTGAATTTTAGGTTTTGATTGAAAAAATGCATCTGGAACAAAAGTCGTATCTAAGATAAAATATATAAATCACAAATTTTCGAAATCATTTTATCTCGCATCAATGCCCGCACGCTAATGGAATTTTATTGTACATTTATCAATTAATCTTCCAAAACCAGCGCTAACAGCAATAAACATATAGATATTCCGTTAATTTCATCCGCATGTCCTATACAATACCGGCGTTATCTCTCATCTCTCACTCTCATGCCCTGCTCTCGCTTTCATCGGCCAAGCGTGAAAGGATTAAGCGTTCGGTCCGATCGCGGGTATCGTTGTGTCCACGCGTTTTAGCAAAGTTATCAAGCTCCCGCATCTTGTCAAGCGAAAGTTCTCTTTCTCCCTCCGGTATCGACTCTGAGCTCTGCCCCCATGAATCTTAGTCGAGCACAAAGCTACGCCGCAAAGAGGTACAAAGCGGTCCGGCCGTGTCTTCGCCTGCTGCAGCTGCACAAATCGTCGGGAGAAATTGAATTACGAGCTTAGCTGGTTAGAATTTTGTTACGTATATATCTGTAGCGGAAGGAGGAGAAGGGAGAGAACATGAATTTTCATTGTCAGGCGGTTTGCGATGAAGGATAACGCGGGCTTTTCGGCGAAGACGGATGGTTCGGGGATTTAGGATTGGGTGGTAAAACGTTTACTTCAAAATTTTAATTTGAGATCGTGCTGAATTATAGTGCTTAAAATCTTATTAAGCCAAGTCTCATCTCATTAAAAGATGAAGATTAATGAGTAAGATTGCATGCAGTCAAGCAAGTTTTTAATATCGAAATAATAAGCTCCGTGAGAATGAAGTTCATTTATTATTATTTTCCATCATCTATCATCCTTCCATCTTCCAGGTAGCTCCACACTTTCCTACTTGACTAATTTGTTCGCTCTCATATTGTTTCTTACAGTGGCTAATTGTTTATGCAACAAAAATGGTTAATTTATTAAATAAAAAATGGAAAATTATTTTGTTCATAAAACAAGTTATTACACCAGGGTCAAGCTTGAACAGTAGAAAAACTTTAATTTGTAATAATAAGACCGTTCACAGATAAGGTAATCCGCCACGTTAGTTCTGAGCAAGCGCTGCTTCAACTTTCCACTTCTGTAATAGTTTACAAATAGCGTAAATAGGTGGCGCATAGGCATTTTACCATTTTCTTCATTCTAATCTGAGCAACGAGTGTAGATATAGAGGTATACCAGCTATACCAAAACTGTCATGTTGGGTTTGCTGCTTAGGTCGCTCATGCTATAACTGCCTGAGTCTACTGTTAATAAAGCTCTTGGACCTCTGTGTTAGTATCTCGCATTTTTGCGTGTTTCAATTCATTAATTTCTGTCATACTTTCCTCGATCTGTTCTGGAAGTGGCAGAAGCAAGGTTACGATTATTGCATGGAATGACGGCCTCTATTACAGAAATTCAACAATGCCGTTCGCATTGTTGTATACGGAGAGAAATGTGAGAATTTGTGATACACTGAGTATCAAAAATTGTTAAAACTATAGTAAATTTTAATGTAAGTATAGTAAATTGTCTCAGAAGTCGAATTTGTCTCCGCATTCGTAAAAAGTACAGTAATTTTTACGTAAATATTTCTTTTTGTGATAACATCACAACAACTATTACGAATTCGTATAGAATATTCCTCGCTCCCGATTAATAGACGCCTGAGAGCGATGACCCATTGAAGCTTGTACAGACTGAATAATCCGCCACAGGCCGGCAGTGTTAATTTAGCTGACAGGCCGCTAAAACAGTGGGTTGAGGCTGAGAGAAAGAGAGAGCCGCGCCTGCAGCCTGGCAAAATATTGACTCTCGTCGCCTTTTGGTCGTGGCTACACCCAAGTATAGTCGACTGGCTGATCGTATACTTGAGCGCGCGAGTTGACGTTATGAGAGAGAGTATGGAGTATAAGGTAGCGCATTAAAAATACAGTCGGCCAATTTACGGCTCGATTGTGGTTGGATCGCTCGCTCACGTAATAGAGAATGAGCTGAAAGCAGATCGACTTTTTTTCTGAATATATATTATACGGCTCTGATTAGAGATTAAGTAATCCTCTCAGAGTGTGTAGACATTGCTTTAGTGCATTATTTGAGTTTTGGGGAGCATTGCAGTGCATAACGTACTCACAAGCATAGTGAAGAAATAATGAAATATACAAGATACGTGTTCATTTTTCTTTAAAAAAAATGATAATTATGAGTACAAAAAGTAAACTCCGTTAAAATACACAAGAGCAAAGTATTCAAGATAATGATACGTGAAGTCGCATACTAAGCCACTAAAATTCCCCTTACATCATATGCCCACGCGAACGCGATTCCGCGTTGCAAACTGAATAGCGCCTCGAACATAAACATATATACATATATATATATGCACGCGGCGCAGCCGTCATTACTATCCACGTCCCTTTCTCACTTCCTTCCTTCCTCTCCTACCTTCCCTTCTTCCAGTCGCTTTTCAAACGGGAGTAATTGTAATTCTAGGTCTTTCTTTCTCGTTTGTTCATCCCTCGTTCGTTTCTCATTTCATTTCCTACGGACCGTAATTAAACGATCGAGTACCGGTCTGCGAGTGTTGCCTTACACGATCACTACAAAATGCTAATTTTTCATTTTCCCTCCGATTTCGAGCGGCTTTGCGTAAATTGTCGAACCCGTGGCCTCGAAGATTGTTGGTTAGCTTGGTAATTAGAGACTGAAAAGAGTAAGGCACTGATGTGATTGAGGAAGGGAAAACTGAATTAAACAAATTAATACCTATGACCTACTTGTCAAACCTCTACTTTTCTCATGAACCCCTTCTCTATATTTGTTAAAAAAAATTAATTTAACAATGTTAAAACTACATATGTTAAACTAGCCCAGGCTTTCTCCATCTGTAAGGACTAAACGGCTAAATTATAACTAACTATATATACTTTATATGAAAATGACCTTTTCCAGTTAATTTGAATATTCTACAAAGTTTTGCACAACGGTATCATACCCAAAGCCTCGGATTTACCCAAACTTAAAGAAATTTTCAAACCTCTGAAAAAT
The DNA here is from genome assembly GCA_020010945.3 of Muscidifurax raptorellus. Taxonomy (NCBI): domain Eukaryota; kingdom Metazoa; phylum Arthropoda; class Insecta; order Hymenoptera; family Pteromalidae; genus Muscidifurax; species Muscidifurax raptorellus. The sequence goes on from CM052079.1 coordinate 32,759,626, forward strand.
CGATCAACTATCAAGCTCAATAATACCCAACATACACCAGCAGGACTATCAAGACGATCAGCACAACTGCACAAGGCCACATACACACACATACTAATAAGGACGACACATCCATTGCAAACATGAAGGCGAGCGATAAGCCTGCTAATATGCATATCGAAAACGCAATCGGGCGACACCAATATCCCTGAGAGAGCTTCGAACACAAGCTGAGACTAATTGCCCCGGGATTTGGGGGAAGACGGTGGAAAGCGCGGTAGACCCTCTCATCGGTATGCGCTGCGAAACGAGGCGGCAGGCGTCTATTGAGTTTCGCGGTACGCGGCGATATGCACACGGGAAATTGTAAGACGCCACGGATTATTGGAAGATTTGCATTTCCACCAGCGAGTTTCTTGTTTATCTTAGAAATGCCTTTTTACTTCTTGCTTCTGTTGAAGTTTCTTTGGAGATGGCGAGTTGGGAATCAAGAGGATGAAATATTTATTTTATATAGAAAAATACGATAACTTTTATATCTATACATGCATTATTAAGCTTTGACGTAATATTTTATTCAGCTCCATGGGATCCCATTAAAAATTAAGGCAATCTACTACGTGATCGTCAGGATATATAGTTTCACGAATATACATATCAAGTAGGTGTGAATAAAACGCGAGTGGGGTAGAATACATACCGCCGAGTGGAAAGTATAGCGGAATGCTGCACACGTATCTTTGACACCAACAAAAAGAGGTCACGCGACGCAGTAGCTTTTGGGTCATAGATTCACACGAGACAGAAGATGTTTTCCCGTTGAATAGTTAAATCGCGCTGCCGTGCAGTTACATCTTGCTTTTCGTAAGTTTCTGCTCTTTACGCATTTAGGTGTATTGAATTGAGAAATATCGCAGTCGCCGTTGCCGAATGAAAGATGCATATAAGCGATCGATTGAAAATGGTTACGTCTCTGCAATGTGAATAAAATATAGATGCCAAAGTTGTATTGATTTCTGTTTTGAGGACATACATTTATCTGATTTGTTTGGGATTTAATACATATATTTACATGTTTTACATGTTCTTCCAGCTCAATCCATATGTTGATCTAGCATTAGACCTTCTAGTTTGTATTCATGATTATGTAAATAACACGTGTATAGGTAACACATTCTTCGGATTTAGCATATCCTCAACAGTCTAAAAAAAGAGCAATCCTCGAATGATTAAAAGAAATAATAAAACGTTATGTACATCCTTATGTCACTTAAGCTAACACAACATAGTCGCCTTTCTTCTGAACCTGCATCTTTTCCAGTTTCAAAGGTCCACAAAACCACTGGGTTAGTCACTCAGCGCGACAAAAACAGCTGACTTTCATCCAAAACCTATTTTCTCGTCCTTTTTGCAAAACAGTCACCGACTATATTCCGTCCCAAGCTCACTCATCCGTGACCGACCATTTCAATTTCCGCGCACCGGCCTCCTCAAAAAATTCATCATCGCGTCTATAAGCCACTCAACTCTCTCATCGACAATCATCATCGGTATTCCGTTGGCGTCTACTCTCAAAGAGCCACGTAATACGGAGAGACAGGAGGGGAAGACTCGGCTTAAAGCTCGAAACGTAGCAGCGACGGATAAGCAGCGCAAAGGAGCCAAGGTGTCATTACCCGGGCTCACGTATCCCACGACGCATCTTGTTACGGACCCGCGGGGCCTTCCTCTCTCTCTCTCTCTCTCTCTCTCTCTCGCTCACTCTCACGACCCTAGGCATATATAATGCATTATAAGCACTCGCGCAGCACGCGAGCTCAGCTACAAGTGCCGCTACTATAAATGCAAATGTCAGCGACGCTATTGCGACATCACGTCGAATAGCGGAAATATAGGAGGGGCAGGAGTATATCGTGGAAGCTGTTTTGCTGAGCAGACACTCGATTTTTCTCTTTCGCCGCTGTTTCACGGGCTGTTTAGTCGCCTTTTCTTCCTCTCGCATTTGCATTCGTGATTGTGGAGGGCGAGTTGCATTCTGATATTATTTTTTCCTGTCTTCTTTTTGACGAATTGAAAGTTCCTCCTTGAAGCCTTTCAGAATTTCAATGGGGGAAAGTCAGGCGCCCGTGAATAATGATTAAGCGCGGCTTAATTGTACGCGCGAGAAGCTCACGTGAGCGCCATACCGATGCTCGCTGAAAGAGAGCCGCGCATCGACTCGGAGAGTTACAAATGGTGAATGACGTTGAAGCGGTTGGAATAGAGTAGTGATACGGTTTTTTTCTAAAACAATTCAGGAACGCTTCCAACGGTTTCTACGAGTATACGAAGTAGTTTAGAACTTACGTCTGACTAAAGCCAACGGTTTCTACTAGGTTTATTAAAAAAGTGCATAAATAATGTTTTTATATTTTTACTTTTAAATATAAAAACATTATTTATGCACGAAAACACTCAAGGTCAGCTCCGATCTCCAATCAAAATGCTTTAAACGCACAATTTCATACATCCCTTAAGCGAACGGAAACGACAACTCATTCTCTTCCCAGAGCAATGCGGAACCTCACACACATACCCCAAGGACTCTCCTTTCTCTCCAAATATTTCAAACAGAAAATGCCGTCAATGACTACGCTCGACGCGTCCTTGAACCCTTTATCCGAGAAATTCAATATTTCTCTATAAAAATAAGTCGCACATCGTCTCACTCGACTACTTTTTTCGAAGAAAAACGCGCTGCCGCAATTTGCAGTTATTGTCGAGCGACCAGTAATAAACGTAATGCATTTTTTCGCTGAGAGACTTTACACTCGATAAACGAATTGATTGATTCTAGACTAAATGGCGTAGGCTCCAGACTACTTTATTTTAACTACTCATGCTTGCTGACGATTTATTTTTAGGTGAATTGCGTGGGACAAGATGAGTTTAGGGGGTGGCAATTTTCGATGCCTTTTCAGCCGTATGATTATCACTATGGTAATCGATGATGAATCTACCCTCTCGTACAGTATATTAATAACAAATTGTATTATATTCTAAAAGTATATTTGTTAAATTAATAGTCTTACGGACTTGAGTTTTATAAAAAAAAGTGGATCAACCTGCGATATATCAGACAACGTCTGTTTCTTAAGAATCTAGTGGAACGAGTTGTGTTCGCTCAGACATCCTCTCAAACATTCAGCAAACCGGCATCGCTTATCATGCAGCCAAGCGTGTGTCAATTTTTTCGCCATCATATCCGGTCGATTTCAATACCCCCATCTATTCTCGTCAATCACGAAAACAGCCTTGTCCACGTCGCACAAAATACTTCTTCTCGAAAAAGCCTATTATAATCGAAACACGATGGTTCTTGGCTAATTTCTTATTCATTAGATTCCGTGGCAACGACAATCAATCATGTTCGATTTCACGGAAGTTTACGCGTACGCATAAGGGCCCGAAGCGTGAAAAATGCTTTTCTCCGCGGGACGGCATAGATCAACTCTTTTCCGCGTTGTGTTAGTTTTTTTTTTCTTTTCAAGCCGCTATGGAAGTATATGATTGATGACGAAAGCCCATCTAGCAAATGGCTTCTGTGTTGGTAACGCAGGAAATTGTCTCAAGCGGCTATTAAAGCTAATAAAGCAATCTGCGAATGTATAGGCTAGATGCTGTCGAGTGAATGATGGCATGGTGATTTTTGTAAGTTTTGGACTTCGGTATATGCTGTGTCCGAGAGAGAAAGTGAGTTTGTTATGGGAAGTGGATCAGGTGTTGCACGTAGTGATGGATGAGCTCATTGCTGTTGTTGTTGTTGTTATGCGGTTGTTGGCGATAATAATGGAGAAGATAATTGATGTGTTTACCAATTTAGATTTTATGTTATCTTTTAGAGAAACGACGAGACATTAACATCCTTGCTTGAATCATATAGGCAGGCATGTGTAAAGAGGCAAAAATCATTTAATTGTTACGTGTTTACGCAAACTACTTGGCATGATATAATCTCATAACGCTGCAGGCCAAAATTAAGAAAGTTTCACCCATGAGGAAAGAAAAATTTTAATTAAAAATATTATTACGCTCGTGAGAAAGCCCGTACTTCTTCTTCTTCTTCTTCTTCTTCTCGGGCAGCAGCGAACGCCCACTTTTTTGCGCTCAACCGCGCACCGTTTCAACGACGACAAACATTTGCACCATAAATAATATCCGCGGGGACTCTGGCGAGGCAATCTCATTTTGAAAAAGACACGCAGTTGTAACTATATTAAGGATTCGCGGTTATTAAAATTTCGCTGTACAGGTGTCGCGAATTTTCATTATTATTGAATAACACTGACGCGAGAAGAATTTGACTCTGACGTAAGGGTATATATAGGAGATGTCGATACTTTAAGTGTAATACAAAATTATTTGCTTCATCGACAAAAGTAGAACTTTTTACAACTTGTGCCTAAGCAAATTTCGAATATTTTTTTCCAGGACATAAAAATAATCCCAAACAATGAAAATATCGTCTCGACGAAACGAAGACTATCGCGCGTGTAGAAATATAATTAATCTCGCTCCTTCGTCATTAAAATTTAGCAATTTTGAATTTTACTTTCCTTCTTTGACGCAGAAAACTCCGATCGATACGTTCAAGCTGCAGCCATAAGAACGCCCCCACCATTATATTATATACTCGTTTTCGTGCAAAAAAATATATAATCCCCCATGATAATCATCCCGGGTTCATTTTATAACGCATCATCCAGTCATGAAAAGAAGTTCAACTCGCTCCGGGGAGGTATACATAAGAAAAAGAAAGTCTCAGAGACGCATAGAGTAGAATCGAAGCAATTTTCCGCGCAATTTTCTCGTCTCTGCAAATTCATTTCGCCGTTGAAGCTCGCGTTCGCGCGAGCGAATTGCAGTGCTCTGGGAAGCACACAAGCAGCCTGCTCATTCTTCCGGAAAGAAATTTTTGTATTTTTCAATAAGGTCGAGGGTAGAGAGCTAGCGGTGGACGACTTGCTTATTTACCAGTCAAGCGTGAAAGGATTCCATCGTTGAGGAGAGGACGTTGCATGTTTTGATAGCACAGCGGAGTCGAGAGGTCGCGTGGAGCCTGTCGGGCATCATTGATCCGTTAAGCCTTTACGCGTAATTTCATTACTCAAAAGTTCGCGGAGTAAACACAGATGAGAGACTCGCTCTCGAGCATCGAAAGTTTAACGTTCGATGTTTAGCGTTTTATAATTGGACTTGTAACTCGATGCGATGGCCTCTTTTCAGAGGTGTGAATAACTCGGCTATAATTACTCAAAGATAAAAGTTAAATCGAGTTAACGAAATAACGGCTCTTTTACGATGGGAGAAATCATTCTTGGCCGTTTTAATTTGGAAGCGCGAGGCCGGGCGTTAACTGCGTCCCGAACACCTGCGGCAGTCGTAAATAAAAAAACAAAACAAAGAGAGTGCTATGCGTTTTTGTCGCAGTTCTAGTGTCCGTTAGTCCGTTTCGCGGAATTATGAGCGGGGGATAAAATATTATTTGCACCCAGAATTGCGATCGTTATAGGGCAATAATAAAGTCTATGGGGAAGAATTATGATGGGACTATTACAATTTGCGACTAACGATCGATGGCCGCGAAGTGGATCATTAAGTGGTTTATGAATCTTTGATCAATCTCACTATATTCTTAGTAATCTGAGGTTAAACCATTCTAGTATTTGCTTAATACCGCCAATGAAGAAAAACATTCTCTTCCATCATAATTCCGTGAAACGCAGCTCGCTATCAAAAGAAAATAAAAACTCAGCGACTCTCTCTCTCTCTCTCTCTTACTCCACTTTTTTTAATAAACGCAAAAAACTTTTGGCCGTTGAAAAACGGAACAAAAGCGCAACTCCGCTGCGAATAAACTCTCCATTCGGCTCACCTCCCAGGAAGATCGACGCGCGATCGCTTCCGGAATGTAACCCTCGACGACGAGAGCTACCGTGAAAAGTTAGAAAGAAAGGAACAGACGGAGCGGAGCTCGTAAAGGGAAGACTGCATACGACAAATAATGCAAGAGAGAGAGTGAGAGAGAGAGAGAGAGGCAAAGAGCGACTGCTCTCGTATACGTACGTAGAAGGGGGGGGGTGGAAAGAAGGCTGAATTAAGGGGTTGCAGGGGATGGGGGCGTGAGGATGAGATGTAACGTGAATTTAAAGTCGATGGCGTGCTGTGGCAGTAAAGTCAGGAAGAGAAATGGAAAGAAAATATCGTGATGTCCGCCTCTTGGGCGGAAGGCGGAAATTAAAGGGTCTATTATTTTCATTTACCTTTTTTTCAATAAGGTTCGTGCTACAGCTGGTGTTGAGTGTCATTTCTGCAATTTTAATAGATGTAAAATATCGCGGTATAGTCTGCTCGGAGCGTCTGCAATTTCCTCGTGCACTGTTTGTGAATTATTCATTTATATATGGAGACGATCGTTGATATGAGTAATCTTTTAAAATACGAAAAAGCATTTTTTTCACTTAATTTTCAAAAAAAAAATACTCGACCCCACGCGGGCGTCATCGGCGCATCATAACGAAATTTTCACGCGCGTGTTTTATTTTACCGAGTACTGCGTACACTAAAACACTATATACTAAAGATAAAAAATTCCCCTATCGTACGAGCAAAAACAAAAAACAAAAAAAAATCCTCGACACAAGCGTGGCCGGAATCAATAAAACAGCACTTAATCCGTGACACGGGGCTCGCGAGTTTTGCATAAAGCGGCTATGTGTACCCGATCTCGGCGATATATTCCGCGCGCATCTGTTTGCCATCGGCCGGAAACAAACTGCGCGAATCGATTGAACGAATCGGCCCGGCGACTATGGAATTCTGATTGCGCGCTGAATTCCGTGCTAACGAATACAGTAGCTTACTGCACACGACGCTCGCGTGACTTTTGTGCGCCCGTTTCTTTTTTCTATAAGTAAGCTTTCGAGCAAGCGATCGACTGAAATATCGATTTGAAAATTTTGAGACTGTGTCTACATTATATATAGATAAGTGTAAAGCTCACTTTGCGCAAGCGATCGGACGTAATATGAATAATGATCGAGTGAATAAATCAACATTGACACGTGGTACTATATTTTTGCAAAGGGTATATTATAGTAGCGCGAGTAAAACGATTGATAATTTCAATGTTTATTCATAAAAGCGAAGTGGCAAACATTGTGCTCCTGAATTTACGAGGTCGTTTTTGCTTATGCGCGGACGGAAGGCGTTTTAAGCGCAAAAGCCATTAAAATAAAACGGATCTCAGTCTCGCGAGTATGAGCAAAGTTCGCGAGAGTGGCGCGCACTTCTGGTGTTTGAGAATTTTCATTGGCCTTTTAGCTGCGTTGATTTTATTAATGCGAAAACAACCTCGACAACGTTTCGAGAGTGCGCTAATCGAGAGCGGATTTTACTTGTTTGTTTGCTTTTCGCGTTAATTGTATTTTATGAACCGTGATCCGATTTCTCGAGTCAACATTTTCGAAGCTTTGAAACGTTGCGTGCACGTTTGCTTTATTCGTTTTTCAATTAATGCAAATGAACGAGAAAATTGTAATTCAACTTTGGCCGGAACATTTTCTTTTTGATCTTATACGTGTACTCATGAATTTCTATGGAAAGTTTATAATTTAAGCTTATAGCAGCTTGGTGTATTTATAGCTCGAAGATTTACAATCTCCTATTGTTACTTCCTTCAATATACAACGAGGGCCAAAGAAGCATAAAAATATTCCTATTAAAACTTACCGTCGTCGCGGGGGGCAAACTAAACTAATTTCTACTCCTGTTTTCTCTCGCAACACTGAGACATTGAAATTTCATCTGATGCTCTATATCTCTTTCTCTTGCTTTCGCTACCGCCGTGAATCCTCACTTTTACGTCACATCTGCGCGTCGCCTCGATCCTTCAGCGTCGTATACCTACCCGGAAAACAAACGGAGTCACGGAGAGAGAAAAGAATAGGAAAGAAGAAGCGTCGCCTTCTTGCGTCGCGCTATACACACACACACACACACACACATATTTTCTCCCTTCACTGCAAGTGTTTCGTTGGCGCAAATATGTACGCCGAACTTCGCAGAATACCTATGAGGACGTTTGCCTTGCAATAAGTTGTCGCAACTTTGTTGCTGTCGCGCTTTGCAACGATGCTTCATCCATCGCCCGGGTGAGCGTTGCATTTCACTTTGTTTTCGTGGAGAAAATTAAAAGATTCAACGGTGTAAAGAGGGAATAATTTACAGCTTCTACATTTTGCGAGGAAATTTCGCGACGTGTTTCGTGAATTTTCGCACTGTTTTTCCGGGAGAGATCGCGCGTGGGAGTTGCTCTCGTTGTTGGAGAGGACGGTGTGGAGTTTGGGAAAATATTTCATTGGAATTCTCGCAGATGCTCGATTACTATTAGAAGAAGCTTTTTACATCAGACTTCGGGAACTTCGCGTGAGAAAGTTGTTTCACAAAAGATACATGCAAATATTTTGAATGAAGTTTAACTAAAAATCATTGATTTGTTTCTCATTTTCTTTCCTAATACGCTTTAAGGGAATCTAATCAATATAAAAAAAAATTTAACAATCTATAGAATCAATACAGAAACGCCCGATAAATCCCAATGAAACTCAAATCTCGCGCTCTTTCCGCACCTATATAGCGACTACCACCGCGCGGCCACATGCTCGTCAAGTCATATACTGAACGAGAGACGAACGTCGTCACACCTCAGCCGGAAATTCCCGCGCTGATGTACGATCCCAACCAAGAAAGCGAGACGGAAACCGAAAGCTGTCCCCTATCCTGCGTGTACCGTGTATATAGGTGCAAACGTGATAGAAGCTCTTGCGCACGTGCGCATAGGGGGTCAACCGCTGACAATACGCGCGACAACGACAGGCTTAATTGCGGCCCGTAAAGCCGACGCTGCTTTGGACGACGACTGGAGACTGCTGGCTATAAATCGCGAAAGCTTTCTTCCGCACGTGTGACGCGATGGATGGGGATTCGAATTGAATTTTCGAGTATATTGATGCGTTTTTGTTGTACGGTAAAGTGTATATTTTGTGGATTTGAGTTACCGTACCTCTGGTAACTGCGATAAAAGCTATATATTTTGTTATTACGGTGAAAATAGTAGAATTCGAAGAAAACAAAAGACGCTTCCCAGCATAGCTACGATAAGCATCTGAAAAGTGCGAGAACTCTCAGCGGCTGTATTTTCCGCACATTATTCAAGTAACTGATCTCTTGATGCCCAAGTTACCGAGTTCGCTGTGCATCCACGTATTGAACGGTCAGCGGGATTGCGTTCGCCCATGGGAATCGTGAAATCCCAACTTTTAACAGCTGACGTTGCGAGGTGCCACAGTGAACTTGGTTTGCTTCGGTTTCAACAATTCGCGAAAGTAAAGTTTGACTTTTGAATATAGACATTTATCTCGAGTCGACCACCATTTAAATATTTACAACTAATTACCATCTTCTTGTTTGTTACAGGTAAGTTTGAACAGCTAAAATTCAATGTTTACCAGGTCTATCCGTAAGTTTGTTATTCAATACTTCCTTTTACAATTTAGCACATTCGTATATGGTATACAACTACAAAAAAAATCCGAGCTATATATACCGTCAAAATGAAACTTTTTATCACGTGATAACAGAAGAAATTTCATCGAAAGAAAGTTATAAGGAAGTCTGGAAGAAGAAAACATAATTACTTCACGAGAACGTTTTCCCTCCCGCCGCATCGACACGCTTTAATTAGTGTCTCGACGCGAGACGAACATACGCTCACGTACACAGACCACAGTCGACCCAATTTGGCCGGACCACCAAACGGAGCATGCATTCAGGCGCGGCAAGGTCGATTTTCGTCTATTTCGCTGCCATCCCTTATTCTTTTTCACCTTGAATATATCCGCTGTATTGGATACGTTCATATACGTGTATCCGCGGATACTTAGTTAGACTCGTGTATATATATATATATATATATATATATATATATATATATATATATATATATATATATATATATATATATATATGAATAAAATTGCGGCTAGGTTTGGTTTGAGAACGGACGAATTCAATGTGTCCGAGAGAAGATGAAAGGCAAATATTTTCGTGGGAGTAACTTTTTTTAGCGCGTTTTAAACGGCCGAGGGGATTGTTGGCTCGAGGGATTCCAGGCGCGCGCGCGCGCTCTTGTTATGCTTGATTTTTTTTAGGACGAGGGTGAGCGGCTTTCGGTGCCGAGAGGAAAGCAGCTTACTTTGCTGAGAACTTAATCGTGTACCTATATATAATATAATATATGCGAACGCGCGCGTTTTTGAGAATTTTCGGTGCTCGTGTAAAATTTGATAAACTAGCGTTTACTCGGTAATATATTTTTCGTCTAAATATATACAATTTCCGCGAATGAGTTAACGATCTTCAAAATAATGTAATCGCTCTTCGCCACATCTTAAGGTCGTTCTCGCGAATTAAAATTCCTCTGGCGAAGAAAAATGCCCTCGCAGTTGGAAGAGAAAAGTTAAATAGCCGACGGCTGCTTTTATTGCATTCCAGGACGAGGAGGGAGGATAAATCGAGCCTCGACATCTCGGTCCAAGTGCCGTAAAGCTTGCCGTTGACATAACTCAGGCCGATCGAACTATTCGTCTCTTTATGGCGCTCATTTATATCGCGCGATACATACAGCTGAGACCTTGGCGCTGTACATGCAGTATGTATAATGTGAGTGGTAAAAATTTTGTGGCGAGCGCGAGTTTCCTTATTGATTATATTCCCGCAGCTTTTATGGAGGGGGGGGGGATTCTTCCGGGTCGATGGTGTTTTATTTTTATTTTCGCGCGTGTGTGGTGTATGAGCTTAATTAATTTTCGGGATTTGTATTATATATTGGATGTGTTTGGCATCAATTTTTTATACTTTGAACGTTAAATTCAATAATGAATTTTATTTCTTTCGATTTTATCGGACTACGTAGAAGCATTGGGGTTAAAAATATATGAAATAATGACCGGTATACGCGGCGCCATTCGAAGCATAAAATATGGCGTAGCCAATTCGTTATTTACATTATGACGAGTCAGCCACATAACTGTTATTGTATATCAAAGTGTTAATTCTCAATTGACAAACAATAATTCATAGACCCGCAATATCAAGATTTCCAAAAAAAAGGAAACTTTCTCCCCAATCTCAAGTCCAGCCTTGTCCCGAACGCACAATGGGTCAGTGCAGAAGTTCCTTCAGCCCGGAGTTATAAATTTTCGTGAAGAGATCCGGCAGCTGGCCGTAGTATATACGTGACCGCAGCCTAAACGAAATTTACCGCTGCAGACGTAAAGGTAGCGAGAAAAGAGTTCTCGGATGTTCCGGCTGCAGCGCAGAAGCTTTTCTTACAATAAGAGCCATGCGCCGCGTGCGCAGCTTATACTTGCGGAGAGCGAGACTAGAGATATGATCTCGTTACGTGGCTTTCTCATATCCGTGCTTTATACCAGACTACGCTGACGTATTTCTTTGGCTCGTTGCGCCTTGATCGTTGTTTATATTCTCACTCTGCTTTTTATTACACTGCGTGTCACCGCGGAGTGTATTTTACTTCAGACAAGACAGCAGCCGCTCATTTGCACGCAGGAGAGTAAATCTTCCCGGCCAAAGTCTATATATATATATAATACACACGGGGCGTTAAAAAATTAGCCATAAAGAACGTTTACGCGGAGGGGCCGGCGAGAAAAATGTAAATCATACAACGGGCCGCAATATAAGAAGGGGCAAAGGAACGTATAGGGCGTCGGTAAATTTCCTGCATCAGCGCGGGTTATTGGCGCAGATAAATTTTCCGACAACTCTCTCTCTCTCTCTCGCCCCCATTAATACAGCCATAAAGCTCTCGGCTACGTCATCACTTGTGCGAAAGTGCGCATGGCGAGCTCTCTAATGCAAAGTACTCGAGATTCATGCCTCGATACGCGAGCGCCTGCAGGAATAAATCTGCGAGGTCCGCGCTGGCTGTTGTGGGGCTTTGACTGCGAGCAGAGTGAAGGAAAGCACAGGCGAGTGTTCACTCGGCTTTTTGGAACGAGTATAATTATGACGTTTCGTCATCGGGCTGAAAGTGCTTGTAGTTGAAGTATATAGATATGTATTGAGCTCGGTATTGAGCGAAGTTTGTTATATACCTGCGTTGTGAAAAATTCTGACATCGGGAATGGATATACCGTGTAGGGTAAGTAGATCAACTCGCGGTGTTGTCAGACTATTGTCCTTCACCGATCAATTGGCCGCAATAATGAAGCTCGAAATTGGCCTTAAAAATACTCGCCCCCCGAGACCGAGCGAGGCTATCCCAAAGTGTATAGAGTATATCAGAAAAGGAAAGTATAGAGACACACAGATACACGTATATTAGAGAGTCGGACTCGTGCTTTACTACGCGAGCCGTGGAGTACGTTATACGCCGGAAGCTTTTTACGCCAAACGTGCATTACGAGCGCAGTTTCGCCCTCTGTGCGCTCGCTCGAGGCACCTCGTTTCTCCCTCACTTTCTCTCCTTCCTGACTCCGTTTCTTTCCTTCTTTCCTTCTTTCTTTCTTTCTTTCTCTGTTTCTTTCTATCTCTATTTCTCCCTTATACTCGCGGTAGTTGCTTCTCTGCACTGCTGCTTCTTTGCGGACTTATTACTCTTTCACTTTCTGGCTTCTTTTTAGCTCAGATCTTCGTTGAGCTTTTTATGAGAGTTTTTTGCTACTTGTTTATTCATCCATTCTTGGTTATAGTAATTTAACCTCTTCATGCCGGTGGCTCGTATACAGAGAATTGTGGTTATGAAACTCTCACAACTAAACGAAATTATTATTCCATCGATGTACGAAATTTTTGAAAATACACATCATTCATGTTGCGCAATCAATCGCATCAGGGTTTCTCTCCCAACTTTCAAAGTATTTTATACCCCGTAAAAATTACATAATAAACTACCCAGAAGTTCGGTCAGTCCCCCAATCCAGCCAACTGCTGTTACGCACTGATATATGTATATACCAAATCATATTCCAGTAAAATAAACTGAATTCAAAGGTGAGTCAGCGATTGGACGACTAAATATATAACTAACAAAAGTTTGGTAAAATAGTTACCAAATAATGTTTTTATATATAGTAGAAACAAATACCTCTCTCAGTTCGGCGACAAAACAAATTCCGAAGAAATAAGTAGCATAAAACGTAGAGCCCAGCTCTCACATATCCATCACGAAATGAAAGAGCCCCGCGTACATATTTTTGCGCGAGTAAACTTTTTGCTCACGATAGCACCGATGAAAATGACATTCTCCCTTCCACGAGGAGTCAGCACACGCGCATGGGCAAATCGAATATGCAGCGCCGCTCGGCTGTTGTGACGAATGCAACTGTGTATATTCGTCGGAAAAAGTGGAAGCTTTTCGCGGTGACAGGGACGTGTCGCGTGGCTGATGCAGCTATAGCGGTTAAATTGAAATCGATCGCGGGAAAATAGCATGACGCGAGGAGTATAGCTGAGTAGGGGAAGACTTGCGGAAAATTGCAGCAGCGCGTCGTTGCGAAATGAATATATGCCGTGGTCGATCATGAGGTGAAATTGTTTGGATGCGCGGAGGAGGATTGCGTAAAGCTCGTATACTTGTTATACGGTCTTTTCTACGTTTATGTCGCGTATAGTGATGTAGATTTTGTTAAAAGCGGTGGGTTTGAAGTAACGTTGAAAAAAAACGAAAGGTCGCGAATTACTTTACAGAAAATACACGGAGAAATAAATCGATTTAAAAACCAAACTTTGGTAGACAAATATCTCTACGGAGTTAGACCAAACAGGAGTCTTTGTGTACTTTCTAAAGAGCGAATAGAATTTTGAATTGCAAATTTCACTGCGTACATGAATCGTGTAGCAACGTAAGTTGTGTAACGCGAGTGTAATAACTGAAAGCAGGAATATTTTTCTTGCTTTCACATCAGCATGAGTTGCACAGTGCCGATACATAATGCATTTCATCAGAGACAACATCAGTTCTTACATTTTCAGAACTTCTTTAAAAACATTTCAAACATGTGCTAAAAAACCCTTTAAAAAATCAAGCACGATGAGAAAAGCTTCCCGAAAAGCTCGAGAGCCTTCTTATCGTAACGATAACAGGAGCCTCGCGAAGCAGCACCGCGTAGCCACCTCAGCGAGAGGCTTATGGAAATAATAACCCGTCACCGAGTCCTGTCTGACTCCGCCTCCTCGGTTTATTGTCCGAGAGATCAAGATTTACGAGATGCCGCAGCTCCGATGCTATATACGTATATATATATATATGAGCTCGCGCCGGACTTATGCAAACGTATAAAACGGGTGCATATAGTAGATGCGTTACATTCTGAAATGTCACTGCACGAAACGATTATGAATAGACGACGGAAATGAATATTCTCGCCAAGGTTTTCGTTCTTTCCGCGCGGTTGTAGTTCCGAAAACTGATGATAATGTAATGAATAACACAACGCAGCGCGGTGCTTTCGTTAGCCATATGGAAGTTTCGATACTTTTTCTCGTGTATTAAAGAAGTTCGGAAAGCCGAGGCATTTTTCACTTTTTCATAAAAGAAAGAGATCACACACGTTGATGGGGGGAAGGAGGGGGGGGGGTCGTGTTCACCATATACCCGACATATTGGCTTTAAAAGCCGGGACTGTGCAATAACATCGCGCAGGCCTAAGTCCTGTCTGTTGTACTGCGACGACATAAACCAAAGGGCAAGACACGCGCAAGATGGAAACCCTCGAGAGTGCGAGGTTTATTATAGGCCAGGAGCACAGATGCCGCCTGCCTAGAGAGTACATATTGTTTTCATTACCATACGCGCACGAAGATTGCATATATATACGCGCGCCTACGCTGTAGTACATAAATTCTTAGGATATAAATTAATTGGAATCGCTGAAATTTACCGCGTCAAAATTGAAATATATAAATATTATTATGAATAAATATTGAAATCCTGAAAAAAGTTTTTACTTCCGCAATTTAAACTCGGATCCGAGTCAATCGCGTAATCCTCGCGCTCAGGTGTGTATAAGTACTTCGTCCGACCGGGGCGTCCGGCTTGTTTCACTCGAACCGTGCGGATTTCAGGTACTTTACATATTCATCCGTGTATACAGATACAAGCTCGTGAATTCTTATGCATAGAAGCGTGGCGCCGAAATTTCGGAGCCGTAAGCCCGGGGATGACGAATGAAGGGAGTTGCCGCGTTTCTATTTTTGTTTGGGATTCCTCTGGGACTACTCGTGCCCCGATGGAATATAAGTCAATTTGGCGCCGGGATATTCGTGTATTTGGTTCAATAAGTTAATGAAATTCTGCGTCGTGTGTGTTACACTGGATAATGTATTCGAAAGAATGATTTGCATTTTGGTTATACGGTGATGCGTTTCACTTGACGAGAAAAGCTCTTCCGTGACGAATTCATCCGCTCTTTTGGATGTATAATACAGTACATAGCAGTGGAAACGTTTCTGATATAGTAACGCTGGATACGAATCGGAAAAGTGACGAGCCACAGGGTCAGGTGATCGATACCCTTGAAATCTCTCTTCCATTTTCATTTTAGTTCGCGATTCTCCGGAGATTTCTTCCTTACTCTCGGAAAGTATTTTAGTCGTTTTCTCAATACGCTTTGTAAGGCGAAAAAACTGCGGTAAATGCTCTCCTCTAGAGGCTCTTCAATGTGACGTGGAAACGTAGAAGTAATCTCTGGAAAAATATCCATTTACATTATGAAACAAAAGCAAACGCACTTTCTTTATCCCGATACAAGTACGTCAGCTTCGCTTTTTCCTTTGTCAAACAATGGAAACGAAGTAAAATCCGAGACTCGCGGGAAAGCCGCACTCGAAGGGCACGTGCTCTCTCGAATTTCCATTATCGCAATAGAAACTTTCGAAATCGAATGACGCGGCCGAGGAAGAATCGTGTCGAGGCCGCAGTATAGTAGCTCCGTTGGCGATTTCACGGACGAGTCGCATATCATCGTGTGTGTCGGTGATCGGCATCGATTTTCGAACGCGACCCCCTCCCTTAATTGCGTTATTTTTGACTCGATGAACGAGGATAGATAAATAAATTACGGACATTTTTCAGCTCGAGAGTGTAATGCTTTTTCGTATTTCGTGTATATGGAGGCCGATTCGGCATTTGAGCTAATTGGAAGTAAACTGGTTTACGGTTAATGAAAAAAAAATTATTCCTCTCGTTTCTACTACGACATTGAAAAGTAGATGGGTTTGTCTCAAAATGATTATTTATCTCAATGAAGAGAGCTTTAATTTAAGTTGGCGCTTCAATTAAAAACTCGTTGAATTTATATATCCAAAGGGAAAGTTTATTTCACCGTGTGCTCGATTGGATATTAAAAAACACTTTGGAAAATTTCCATTTATACGTGAAAAATATGATAATGAACGACACCTTAACGATAAAAGTCCGGGCGAACTTTTTGCGCGGAAATCGTTGTTTCGTAATCGCCCGGGAGAAACCCACTTGTCCCTGCGTCATTTTTTTTTTTCAGCGGAGGGCGAAAATAGCGGCATGTGTATATAGCCGAATGTATATTCGTGGACCCGGAGATGGTTATGTAGACACAGGAAAGAAGCCGCCACGTCGTGTACTGAAGAGAGATAAATATTTATTTCGTTCGCCAAACTCGTTTCCGCTTCGCTGTGCGAATTCTGAAGGCTACGTTTTGAGAAAATTTGTTAGAATCACGTGAACATTATTGCGGAGTTAAACTGTGGTAATATTTCTTTGATATTTACATTCGAGGACGTTGGCTATTTGAAATTTGAGATAACTGTGCAATCGTTGTTTTGAAAAAGTTTCTCATGCGCACGAAGCGATAATGGCAACAACAAGAGTTATCATGAATTGTATCTAAAACTAAACCGCGAAACTCTGCACTAAACCACACATCTATACCACAGGTGAAATCAAACTTTGCACCCCGAAGCAACTAATTTCTCTTGCTACCCTTGTTTACCGCGCCGAGACCGCGAGAAGCGATCAATCATTCCTCACTTTCAAAAGTTAAACTTGCGCATTATCGTTGTCATTACTCATCGGCCGATACACCAAGAAAGATATACTTCCGAATCTCAACCCATTCGACGCAGCGGTTCCGGAAAAACGCGTCAGCTTTTGAACGCGTCTTAAAAAATTTTTTCCGGATACAAAGAAAACTGTAGAACCGTGGATAATCGCTCGATTTCATCGTCAGTCGTGCGATGCTGCCTCTGCAATGGGATGATTTATTGTTTCTTCTTTTCTTTGGGACGCTGACGCGAAAAAGATTTTTTTCGTCCGGTTATGATGGCGCGTGTGTGTCGATGAAGATTGATGGCTTGTTTGTATTGATTTGAGGCTTTTTAAAGTCCGAGAGGGAGCTGTTAATTTTTATTTTTATTTTTATTTATGAGTTTTACGACCGACTTCGAAAAATATATACACAACGGAGTTCGTGAGTTATTAGTAGTTCTTCTTTTTTGACGTTTCATTAATCACGAGATTTGGGGTATATACGCCCAAGTAAATCAGAGAAACTCAAATAAGTATATCATAATGTCATACCGCTACGCTATATGAACTTTATCGAGAGTTTATTCAATAAATCAGAATCAATGCGATGATATTACACCAAAAACTGGTTAGACCCGTAGTGTAGCAATTCAATCTGCACCACAGTAATAAATCCCTATACAATTCCTATACTAGAAAAGATATAATATATCAAGTTCTACACCCGGAACAAACAAACAAAAGAAATCCGTTTCACTGCTGCATTTGACTTTGTTAAAATTGCATCGCCCACTGTCGATTAAAGTAAATTCAATTAAATTACAAGACGCTCGGCTGCAGCCGAAGTGTCCACAGAGCCGTTCGCTTCGATCGGGGCGTTCGGCGAAAGTGAGCCGTCGATATAAACGGTGGAGAGAGGAAGCCATCGGGAAAACGAGTAGCTTCGTCGGGTACATAAAGGAAGGAGGGGGGGAGTAGTAGTACGGGAGAACCGCATCGGAAAAGACACGACGGGAAATGTGCTGCAGAAAACAATGAGGTGCGAGAAGGAGCGGCGTTACAGGACAAGGCGGAAGCTTTGCATAGCGGGAACCGGAAAAGTCGAGCAAGCGAAACAGATATAAAAATAAAAAATGAGGAGCCTGGAGATAGCGAGTGAAATGCAGAACAGTAGGGAAAGGCAAGATGAAGAATGAAAAGAATTTATGCGTTTGAACGTGTTCGAATTTTGGTAGATGAGGAAATGCTGGGACAAAGATTTTAAGAGGTGATGTATTTGTAACTTTACGATATATTTATATTGGAGTATTAATTTAGCTACCAATTCATTCACATGTACATAGCGCCTTGTTCAATTACACGAAGAAAATAGATCCGTTGACCTGACGGTGTAAGGCAATAGTATAAACGGCTTTGGAGTGGCCTTTACCCCACCGGTTCTACTTACCGGTCATCTATAGTCATAGGCACTTTACCATTTCCCTCATTATGATCTCCGCAAGGAGTATAGCTATAGCGGTATGCCATCCGTGCCAAAACTGCCTTGTTAGTCATGTTGCTCTGGCCACATATGCTATAACTGATTCATCATTTCGCTTCCGATGGCCGATTATCTTCTACCCTTTGGAAAAAAATTCAAGCAAATAAATCATAGCTATATTCAATAAGGAGTGACAAATATACTTTGAGAATCAATTAGAAAAATAAGCTATGTTATAGATGGAAACGCCAATAATGTCGATGAACAATTTGCCTAAGTTAAAAATCCATATAAAGAACAAAGCTCGGCTCTGCGAGAGAAAGAAAAATCTGAAAACAATCGATAAAGGGCTCTCTTTAGAAGCGGGAAAAGGTGCTTGTAGAAATTCACGTAGTTGACCACTCAGATTCTCTCTTGTGCTTCGGAGCCTCCCTTATTTGCATCCGCGTGTTACAAAGAGACAGAGCCGCAGAGAAACGAGAAAAAGCCATAGCCGAAGGGTCTGACGCGTTAAAGCGAACCTGCGAGCAAACAATCCGTGCGTCGAACGGAAAATGAAGCAACGCTTGTGTATATATATGCAAGAAAAAAAGGAAATGGAGCAACGAAAAAAGGAGGTAGGTGACAAAAAAATACACTAGCGCTGCGGTCGTTGCACACAACGCGCAGCTCGTACCGCAAAAGAAGAGAAAGGCCGATCGAATGCAGTCGCACATGTCCAAGGATA
Source organism: Muscidifurax raptorellus (assembly GCA_020010945.3). NCBI lineage: Eukaryota > Metazoa > Arthropoda > Insecta > Hymenoptera > Pteromalidae > Muscidifurax > Muscidifurax raptorellus. The sequence continues at coordinate 32,778,940 of CM052079.1, forward strand.
TAGAGGAAAAAACAGAGAATGTTCTCTTTCTCTCTGATGTCTCTCGATTCAATCGCATAATGGCCGAGACTAAACAAAACCGAGCACGCGTTGATCGACGCGCGCCTCTGAGGGGAAGAGAAATGGTGAAATAGAGAGATTTTTGTTTTTCGTCGCTCTCATGCGCTGCAGATATAGTATTCCGGATCGTTGAGAGGAATATCTGCTTGATTAATATGTTATAAAATACCGTTTCCGACATCGCTGTCCAAACAAAAAAGAAATTAATTAAAAAATCTTATAATGATTATTTCTTTTTAACGAATATTCCAACCGACATTGAGCCAGCTTTCATCGAACGATAACCAGCTCGCAAACAAGTGCACACCGATATTCGCTTCGAACGATAATGAATCAAACGAAGTTCTCCTATCGCAAATTAAATGCACAGCAGCGATCCTGGCTCACGAGCGCGTAAACCTCGAATTACCAAAATTCAATCAAAATCTCGTGGACGACAAAAGCCACTTTCCGGAAAGAGAGGGAGCTGCTGGCGCAGTATATCCACAGGGATATACGCGAGAGAGATAGAGGGACTGAAGTGTTAGCCGGGCACGTGTACAAACGCTCAATTAAATCTGATCGAAACGAGGCCGCGTGTCGGCCCGCTTCGCGTCGTGTCGCTCGCCGATTACACGCCTAAAGCGCGAGGGCATATAATAGCCGTGATTTAGTGCAGTCATAGCATCGAGTGAGAGAAAGTACCCGAGGAAATCTCGGCAGATGTTTACTTTTAATGCGGCATTTATATTTTGAATAGATAGAGACAAAGAGAGAGAGATCGTCGTCGTCGTCGTCGTCGTCGTCGTCGTCGTCAAATTCACCGCTATCTCGCTAACAAACAAAAACCATCAACATCCCATTCTATACAAGCCATCAAAAGGACATTCAGAGGTGCAGATCATCTGGTGCTGGAGAGCGAGTCAAACGAGCGCGAGACTGAGATATAACGGATTAAACCAGCAAATGTACGCCGTTCGTGCCGCCCCTTAAAGGCCGACGTGGCACTATATATTCGCCACAGAGTAGGAGAGAGAGAGGCTTGTGGCTTGTCGACCTCGTGAACACGGGAAACCAATAATTTGCGAATCGTGCGCCGCTGCCGCTTGGCCCACTCGACTATGTATAGAGACTCTGCGTATAGACCGACAAAAAGCCTCTCGTGCAACGATGCTACACACTGTGTATACGGTTACTCGAGCCGCGTGTCCTCCCTCGATTAGTCGGCTGTTCGTCTTTTGGCAGCTTTTCGGGTGTGGATCGAGTCGAGTTGTTAATTGGCTGAGAAACTTCTATTAAGATTTCACTTTGCCTCTTGAAAATCATTATTATTGTATCAGTAGAAACATTCAAAACTAATATCCTGCATTCGGCGTCACGGATTGTAAAAAACAGTACAAAAATATAACAGCTAAATTTGAAAATATTTTGCAAAGTGGAGGAAGCTGTTCGTTTTACAGGAACACATGGTAGTGCAATTCCGTTATTGCATTTTTCGATACTAGAGCGAAGTGCGTTAGACAAATGTTACCTCGTTAGCTAAGTGAATTGCGAGAGTGAAGTTGAACATTGATATGGAATTTCGTAGCTTAAATTTGAACGACTCTTGAAGCATTCTCTGTTAATGATTTTACAAATTTTTTTCAGTTTATCTATTGTTCAACGTATACTTTCTACAAGATTGTTCGATAGGAACTAATGACAACTCGAATAAATTCATTAACATAAGCTATTTATGTTAATAGTGTTTAATAGCAATCCTTTAATTGTTAGAAATTTGTTTTTTCTTCTAAAAATAAAAGATTTGTTTAAATCCTTTAATAGTTAGAGACCACTTTTGCGAGTGTATAGGATTAAATTCATCGACAGCTTAATCACAAAAAAAAATATTCCAAACGTACAGAACTAAGAACGCAAGCTCTTTAAAATCCGAATAGCCAGGTATAAATCGATTCGCTTTGCGTAATCTCTCGAAAGCTCCTTATCGGCTTGGCAGTTGTCCGCTTTTTTACCACTACCCCTCGATATATACCTTTCCCCGCCATCGACTTGGTTTTTCCTCTCTCTCCCTCTTGCCTTAGGGCCTTGGCCAAGTCGACGGGGCTTTTCAGAGTGTACACGTCAACGCGAAATCTGGCTTTTTGTAATCTGCACGTATTCGATGCCGGCACTTCTGGCGTCGTGAGGGATTTCGATGAGAAAACGTGCTCGACACCTTAAATACGAGTCCTCGCGTGTACATCGGCGGGAAAATAGTAAAAAGTTTTTCCCCCGATGTACGCGCGACTCCTCATGAGAGATGATATATATGCAACTGATGTTCGGGTGTGTGCTGATGAGAAGGGAACTTTTTTAATTAAGATGCAGGCTTAAAAGTTGCTTCAATAAAAATTATTTGATTTCTTTTCCTCGAAAGAGTATGCATATTGAGTTGAAAAGTTTGAATGAGATTATTACATTTTTATGAGGTAATTATTTTGATCGTTAATCAAAATTTGAAGAGGTCTATTTATTATGCAAGTGTCTAGTGAGAGTTATACGAAATAAATTTTATAATAAAAAAATACTGTGATATTGGTGTGTCGAATTACAAGTACAAAACGTTTGAACAGCAGAACTGTTATTACCAGCTTTATCAGGCCCAGTGAGGCAGTTTTGGTATTGACGGCACACCTATATATATTTGCACTCTGCGCTTAGTTTTTTATGAAGATTATGGAAACGTGTTTAATATCAACGTCACTAATGATGTTCATTTTATTATAATATTTAAGTTAAAATTATTCAAAAGTCATTCCTATCGTCTTCAACCGTTTGCTAGTGCATTTTTTTTAGTAAAAAAATTCCCTCTCACGATTAATTCCCAATCCAAAAAAGAAACTCACACCTCTCTGTCAATAAACTTCTTTCAATAAAACTGGCACCCCTGCTTCTACTACAGCGAGCCCACAAAATAAAATCTATACGAGCAAACCACCTTGTTCTAAATCGAAGAAGGTATTTCCATTTCCGGCCGGTATACAAAAGAGCTCAAACGACTCCTCACGGGCAGGATGTGTGTGCGTGTATCTGCATTCGGGGAAAAAACAATCATCGTTCCCTCACGATCGGTGACGTGCAGTAATATAGTCGGGACAGCATTGGAAGTGGGTCGCTATATCCTATACGGTCGTTTCGCGCGTTCTCTCTTTCACTCGTCCCATACGGCTTCGAAATGGTCTACGGCGTTCTGTCGCTACGGGACGCATTGGGAATGTAGGTGAGCGAGGAAAAATAATTTTCCGTATTCTGTCGCGTCGATGGAATTGAAGCTATGCGTGCAATGGTGCAGTCTGATGCTATGCTACCAAGGTCCATGTTATGAGAATGTGACGTCATTTGTCTGACTATAGTCTGATGTTATCTACTTGCGCCTTTGAATGAGACTTGACCGAGTTTATTTTAGTTTTTAATTTAATCATGCTTGCGATCAGTTAAGCAACCAAATTTTACAAAAGATTAATTTCGCTTATTATAAAAAGGAAAGTAGTACCGACTAGCTCCAATCTTAGCTAACCTTCTGCCACGTGTATTCGTGTCTAGCGCTTCTCCTCTATATACTACCCTGATAAGAGCATTTTTTCGTTCCGTGAAAGCTCATCGCCGTTTCACGTTTCTCGACATCGAGCAAAAGTAACTCAGCGGATTGCTAAAAATGGATCCACGTGTGGCTGGCAAATACTAAAAGCGTTTGTATAGCGCTCCAATTGCCATCGAATTGCTTCGGAATTCGATTCCTCGTATTTTTGCGATACCCGGTCACACGTATGACTGTATATTTTTTTCTATCAATCGCTGTTGCTGCGTGCGGTAGCAAGTTAACGCAACTGTCCTAAATCAATTTCGAGTTGAATATTTGATCGAGCATAAATGCTGCGTTGTGAACAATATTTTTTTATTCGTGACACAATAAATTCAAAATATATAGTCAATATACAAGCCCTAAAGAAAATATTAAACCCCCCCATTAAAAAAAGCCTCTTTCACTCCAGCCATGCGAAACAGTAGCCCTGTCAACTCCGCCCCTAAAACCCTAAAACATAGCCTGAAAATTCAAACATACCCCCCGACTCATCCTCTTTTGACGAGGCCGACGCCGAGACGACGCGTCGTTCGGAATACATACATCAATGAACCCGATACTGCCATTTAAGCAAACGATTCAATATGCGTGCCAGTCTCGGCGACACGCAACATTAAACTCGCTCTCGCGGAGAATGGGCTTTTTGAGCCCGTCTCGCTCGGACCACATCCATCATTGCGACTCGTGGGAGCTCGGCGTGGATGATAAGCTATTTTTCCGGTTCTTCCATTATGTGCGCGCTTGGAGACTTTCCGGCCAGGAAGTCAGATACACGAGTTTCGTGAGGTTTTTTTTTCGAGGGCGGTTGCGTTGTGAAATCTGAGTCACGATAATAATTTTGAGCTTGGGGGTTTATGAAAGTTACGATGCACATTAGTTTGCACATTTTTTAGCTTATTTTTGTTACCAACCGGTATTGTACACCCACAACTTTCTCGAAGCCTAAAACACGAAAAAATAAACAAAAGCTCGATCGGCAAGTTTCCGATCATTCATTTATCCATTAGCAATATGAGAATAAAATCGTAATAAGCGAGCATATCACGCGCGCAGACAAGAAAAAAAGAAGTCGCCGATGAAGAATCATTCGTCGTTTATGAGGTGCAGATGAGCTCAGCGCGTAAAACTGAGAGGAATTAATTTTAAATCAGCGCGTCGCCGGCAGCTCCCTATAACGCTAATACCGTTGACGCGCTTCCTACATAGCCCTGGGGGACTTTGAACACTGATCAAGACGAATGACGGTAGTTAATGAGATTTCGGGATTAAGAAAGGTCAAGAAAATCGGATAAGTGATAAGAGCGCAAGCTGGAGTTCGTGGCTCGATCAAGGCGAGCGTCATGTCTTTTTTACTTTTCAATCTGTGAAGATTTTGAAAAATCTCTATAGTCTGAACTTTAGCTCTATTGTACTATTTTAAAGGTATTTTTAATAGTTGCATCTTTTGAATCATTAAAAAAAATCCGAAAATAATTCCGCACTGTTATAAAATCCAGACAGGCTACATAGAAGACATCAAGCCAATTCGATCTCCGGCAGATATCTGCGACTCAATCCCACCTATCGTCTGCTCCAAAATTGAAAGGGCTATAAAAGAAGGGGCCTCAATTCAGCGGCACCGCGTCCTCTCTCTTTCTATATCCTGTCTCAGAGTCGAGTTTCGATCTCGAGGTCGATCGGCCTTAGAGTTGCACTATCGAGAATTGCAGTTTCGCGTGATAATGGGCTCGGCAGACGTAAAATTGCAGCGACTGGGACGCATTTGCACGGGATGGTTTTCTCGCTCTTGTCTGGCATCACTCCGCGGACTGACTGCATATTACGCTCGTGACCGTTTTGGTTTTGTATTCTTGTATCGAGAAGGCGATATAAATATAGTGTCGTTGAACTTTCTTTGAAGACGTTCCCTTGATTAGGTGGAATGATAATATTGTTATTTTTGTTTATATTATAGTATGAGATAATTAGGTGAAAGATAAGCAGCATTTAATCGTGGAATACGTATATGAGCTTTATTGTGAATATATGTTTTCTACTTTCGACGATAATATTAATTTATTTTCATTCATGAATTGTATAAATTAGTCCAGCATCATGTGATTTGTAAGAATTTCGTCCAACCCAATCACAAAGCCTTAGTCACAATCAAACGAAAACAAATTTCGATACGACAATACGATCAGTCAAGCCGACTTAAGTCAAGAGTCGGCGATCGAATTTTTTCGAGTCCATCATTCGTAAAAAATAAGTGGAAAGCCCCTGAAGAAGCAAAATCTGGGAAATAAAAAAAGCAGTCACCGTATAATCCCACTCGTTGTCCTTCTGTTCTGCTACCCGCGAATGATACAGACCAGAGAGATGAAAGCTAACGAATGACGTCGGATATATAGCAAGCCGAGGAGGAACGAAAAATGTCAACGCTCCGCGCTATCTCCGGCTGAACGATTGGATTCCACTCGAGAGTGATGGCTCGTTCTGCGAAAGCGCGTAACCGGAAAAAAAAATCGAAGAGGGATTAATTGTCATGATGGTGGTGTAGGTGTAGAGGCTAGCTTCTGGCAAGATTAATTGCTAATGGTCGAAGCAATTATACCAGTAGTATATTTCTTGCCGCCGCCCCCCCCCCCTGCTCTCATGTGGATTCTATTGTTTTTTAGCTGGTACGTGATTGAGTTAATGATGAGCTTTCCATGTAGTTCTGCTTTATTCTGGCATACAGCTAATATAGTCGTAAAAGTTCTCGAAAGGAGCGCTTTAAAAAAGTGGTAGATTACGTTTAGATTAATTTTTGGACCTATTCAAAATCCTTAATTTTATGAAGTTAATGAATAGATTGATCAATTAATTGATTTTATGTACAAACTTCCATAAAAGTTGTTGCTGTATTTTCTTTTAGATTCGAAAATCCTGAATGTAGCGCATGAACGCGGCGCACCAATGTGTGCTTTGAGCTCCCCAAGGGACACTAAAGTACTCCCTTTTTCCTCCAGCTGATCGGTCTAATTTATTTCGTGCGCCGGTAATGAAATGCCAACACTCGCCCACGATGGTCGTTGTTACGATATTTTCCGCCGGCCATGCGGGAAAAATAAATGCTCGGCTAAGAGCGTTCCTTTTTCCTCTTCATTATTCGGACAGAATATAATAACGGCTAAATCTCGCAGTTATTTCTAATTTGATTTTCGTCGACACAGAAATCGCAAGAATATTTCATAAACTAAACTACAATATTTCCTTTTCTGATATCAAATGAATAATTAACGGTTGAAATTTAAGTCAGTGAGGCGTGAAATGCACATCCAACTCGATATAATACTTACAGAAATTGAAGTTTTGAAGTAAGTAGGTGCTAGAAGTAGCGGTGTAGCAGCTTTGGTTGACTTCTACATCGTTGCCTTATACGTAGACGGCAGAAAATTGTAATTAACGCGGAATTAATTGAGAAAAATCGATTGACAACCTTGCGGGTATGGGGGTGGGTAAATATTTTATATGCCATAAATTAATGTCTGGTAGAAAATTAAGCCTTTTTCTGGTCAGGATTTCTGGTTAAAATTGTTTAAATGAGATATTATTGGGAATTTGTTAATAATACACGACTTCTTCGTTTGTGTACCTTAAAATTGAAATAAAGTCGAAGCTCTTAAAATCCAGCACAAAAAAAAATATCTCAAAAGCGAATTCCAACAGGATACTCACGATCCAGAAGCAGAATATAAAAAACCCATAAACCAAATCTACTATGCTCGAGCATATAGCAGCTCTGCATTCGCGCAACCCCAACTCGAACGAAAAGTTCATCGACGCGCGTGAAAAAAAAAGCTCTCGTTCCCCCCTGCCAACTTTTCCCAACGCCACGTTGTTATATATCTCTATTGTTATATTGGAGCTGTTATCTCCCTCCTCGACATCCCCTTAGCGCGCAGGCTGCTTTTTAGCTACGACGAGTGCAGCTGCGGGAACGATAATCGTCAAGACGTCCGGGGTCATCGCTGCGGCGGCAAGAGTCGTTCGTTTTTATGAGGCTTTTAACCGAACCGCGCGCTTCCACTGCAATCCTCCGAGTCGCGCCTGCGTTTAAGCTGGAATTATCAGTAATTTTGCTAGATATATATGTAAGGTTTGCTTCGTAAGACATTCTGTAATGAATGACTTGCAGCATTTTGTAAACATTTCAAATATGAATATATTTAGCGAGATCGAGTTCGATGATGAAGTTCAAGGTCATCGTGAAAGTATCTGGAAATGGAAAAAATATTATTTATACTGGAACAATGTATTACTCATAGAAACGGTGAGGCTTCGAGGAATTGGAAGACATTTTTTTAATGTTCCTATATAGCATAGTGTTGAAGACAATGTATTTAGAAAAATGCTATTCCATTCTTTATGAAGAAATGCTGTTCCAATGGGAAAATGACATCAGCCGTAAGCCTATAATGTGCCGAGCGTCGTTGAATTCTCAAAGATTAGGGGACTGTGATTCTGTCTAGGCCGAATTCTCGTTGAGAAAAGCTCGGGCTTTGTCCAGTCTGTCTGGTGCGCGGGATTTATTTCGAGTAAGGATTTAGAAAACTACTGCATCGCAACTTCTTAGGATTATTGATGGTAATAGCGATTAGTCGATTAGGGAGTGTACGCGCGAGTCCTTTTATTTATAAGATTTTATTTTCATTCTTACTCTGATGATTATTATTGAAGGAGATATAAGATATTTTTTTCAAATAAAGATGTGTACAATAACCATTTGGAGAATTTATCTGGTTTACCGTATAGCACGTATTCATTGGGCGATTAAAACTTAGCACTTTCATTAGCCCTGGGTAATTGAAGACAAGTACCCGCCGTAGCTTTTAAGCGTGCTGCGACGATTCTAACGACGTACGTAAACTTTTTATGTTCCAGTGAAAGCACACAAAGAATGTGAACCGAACGGCACGTGGTTTATGCATCCGGTGACGCATAAAGTTTGGAGCAACTACACAACATGCGTCAACCTTGTAGACCTTAGTGTGAGTACATTTCAATGAATATAAATGGTATAATGCATTTTAAGCGATGCTTCCCTCTATTTTGAAGATAAAATGGAAAAAAAATATTTGACTCGAAACGCACGCGAGCTCACCTTTTATGCCCGAGGTTATAAATATAAAAGTAATAAAGCATAAAAATTTATATCTTATGCACAATTGAAATAAAAGTAAAAGCTCCTTTCTTTCGCATAATATAGTTTATTCGATATATCAGATGCGCATGCAACCCAATCGAAATAAAAAAATCAGATCCGCCTGCTATTCTAGAGATCAGTCGAGCGCGTTTCCGCGAAATTCCATTTCACCCATAAAGAAAACAAAAATCAAAAGGGATAAAAATATTAGCCCGGCGTATAAAGGGAGCAGCTCGATAAAACTACGGCAGTTACATGGAATCGCGCTGCAAATCCGTTTTCGCGCGAAACGACGCGCCAACCACAATATTTTACTTAACGCTTGAGCTGCAGCGACGATGATTCGCTGCCGCTATCGCTTCGATGGCTCACACACACACACACACACTTTTGCCGGGCGGCTTTTGTCAATATTTTTGCCCTGGTATGTGTGTGTTTTCGTCAGTAAGTGTTATGAGTTAAATTAACAAACAATTTTCTCGATTAAATTATTTATCTGCTATATCGTGATACAGTTGTTCGTTATTAAAAAATTGTTTAAACAGAATCGTGACGACAAGTAGAACGAAAATATTTCAGTTCACGCGTTTTCAACATAATCCTCCTCCTTATTCTCCACTTTACTTCCCGGCGCACTTCTCTTTCACTGCTTATCTCATTACTTTCCGCGAAAAGCTCGCACTATATTTTCCCGTTTCAAATTCCAAATCTACTTGTTTTCATTTCATTATCGCCCTCTCGCCTGTTTATTCTGACGATTGCACACGTATAAACGAAATCCTGCGCAACATTTCGATGTTACACTCGGGCTTTGCCATGTGTGTACAGGAGCTCAGTTATAACAAAACAATATTTACTACAACTCAGCGTCGATATGTTCTTACTGAAAAATACCGTTAAACGAAAAATCGAAGGCGTTATGAGCTGCAGCGATAATTTCCAAAACCAGCTTGGCTCATCGTTATATCGAATATGCACACAATATAACGAACGATTTTCAAGAGCGCGCATCATCAGGAACGAGCTCACGTACGCCGGGGCGTCGCAGTTGTTGCCCTGTTAATGCATAATCACGAGCAGGATGCATAATGACGCCCTCGTACGCCCGACGAGAGCCGCCAAATATAACTCGCCGGGCGCGACACGCGAGTAACGCATTAATTATGCATTACTGCGCAGCTCGAGTCGTTATGTGCATATACCGCTGTTATATAGCGCGCGGGGAGTAAAAATCAAATTTCGATATTTCGGTTATTCGGATAGCCCTTGAATCGGTGCGTCGGTGTTTATTGTTGGCAGATTGTGCCAGTAGCGCGTTGAATATCGTGGGTGATATCGAATAATCTACGATTTTCATACGCCTTTGCTATTTTCATCCGGCGCGAATGTAAAAATATTCAATATATTTTTAATTAAAAAGAACCTCGACTCCGATCCTTTCAAGTTCTATCTTTGAGAAATTAAAATTAAAATATTGAGAAAAAAAACCGATATGTTCGCAACTGTATAGTCCAACAAGCACATCACGTCATCGTAATACCGCAAGCTCAAAAGCATCTAAAAGAATCATGTGCACGTCTCTTTACTTGCGTATAATACTTCCCCCGCATCCCCTTTTCTAATATCTCGCTAAATCTAGAAGCTCCAGAGACGTATCGCATATATATCGGAAACCGATGGAGCCCAGACAACGCGCGTCCTCGCGCACTAGAGATCGATCAAATATATATATATATATATATATATATATATATATATATATATATATATATATATATATATATATATATATACAGGCACACATCGGGCATCCGCAGATACTTCCAGCCTCTTCTTCCTCGCGCATACGTAATCGCTTATAACATGCCGCTAGGGGCTGCTTTCGATGCTGCACTTTATGAGCGTCGAGCTTTTTTTTTTCGAACGACCGAGTTGTAGGTTGTTACTGTGCTACTGAGCTTTTTAGCTTCTCCTGTAATGCTCCGCTGTTATTGTATACGTCGAAGGTTCGAAGGGAAATGTTGCACGTGTGCTTGCTTACGGAGCGTATATATATATATATATATATATACATACTATAGAGCTTGCGAGCAAGGTCGAGGTGTAGTGCGCGCCGCTAATAACTGTCGGCCTTGATTAAGCGGGGGAAATTTATAATGGACTGCAGGGAGAGAGTGCACCGGTTATCAGGCCGATAGCGTTTTATTCAAAGCTGCTTGCTTTCTCTTCTTTTTTTCCGTGGAAAATACGAGGCTTCGATAGCGTGTTTTACAAGGTTAAAGTAATGGTATATACATACACATTTCCGCTAAAGCTTCGGCATAGCAAATTTCATCAACTGATCACTTTCCGCGATAAAAGCACGCGCGGGAAATTTAATTTTTCTCTCAACACACAAAAAAACTATAGTCACGTATACGGGTGCGATTGCACAAAGTCGGAACGTTCGCCGTGCGCGCAGCATGACAAAACAGCGATTAAACGCATCTGGCGACACGTGGGCACGAGGCGATAGGGTAGTGCGAATATGTATATATACATCGGAAGTGCCCGAGTACATCCGCTCGCTCCCGGCGGTTCGCCGAGTCATCAACGTCCATTTCCATAGAGAGGTAAGCTCGCCTCGAGATGTATTGAGGGACTGCACTCCGGGCTGTATCCAACAAGACACTGGATATTGGCAAACTTTAACACCCCGCGCTTTGATGTTGCCGCCACACGACTATTTGCGCAGAGGTCAATGTTTGAGGCTCCTGGGATGCAACGTATTTAGCATCTGCTTAAGAAACTTGGGAATCTTCCTTCGAAATTATTTCAATTTCGCCACGGAAAAAAACGGAGCTGACGCTCTCAGTCGAGAAATGAACGATAAAAATGCTAAGCAGATAATGAAAGAAATCCCTCTTGGTAGCTCTTAACTCAATCAACGGCGACTCGTCGTCCGAGCGTTTAATGGATAGCTCGCTGCACGCGACTCCGATAATCACGATAATGGCAGCGCCGCCGGAAATTAAATGGCTTATATATATATATAATGGGGAGATCCGCGATATACAGACATACCCGCGAGCGGATCCGGGCGCGTACGTCTGAGGATATTTATACGGTGTGTGGTGTCCGATGATGCGCGAAAAAGGGATACTGCGGCTCGTTTTTCCTTGCGACTCTGAGAATTTTATTTTTTGTTCTGACGTTTTAGTGGGTTAGAGTGTCTTCGGCGTTCGGAGCTGTCCGAAGCTTTTTGCGAGAATTCGGAAGCTCGAGTAGCCGTAAAAGAAAAAAGTTTTCGTCTAGCCAGCTTTTCTTCGCCGCTTCAATTTTCCGTAATTATATTGTGAATAAAGGAAAATAAATTAATAGTTTCTCATTGAAAGATTCACTACGCTTTCATGTGAAAAAATACAAGCTGATTCTGTAATTACCGTTGTTCCGCAAAGGAAAAAAGCCAGCAATTAAAGCAGTGTACCATAGTCTTACTATTTTCAAGTCAATTTCAAATTAAGAATTTACCCCCCCCCCCTTCTCTCTCTCTCTCTCTCTCTCTCTCTCTCTCTCTCTCTCTCTCTCTCTCTTTCTCGCCAAGTTGTTTACGCTCGACCTCACCGTCACCACTTTCCTTTAACACCCCATCCTCCTCCTCTCAACTCATTCCCTCCTCCGTCTCTCGCCCTCCTCAAGTCGTTCCAAGCGCTATCTTTTATTTCCTTCTCCTCGCGCTCTAATGGCCCTTACGTCGTTCTCAGTTCTTCCTATTTTCCGGCTTTGTTTCCGATATCTCTCTTTTCTCCCCGTTTCGGGCTGCCTCTTGCCATCGAGACAACGACTGTACTACTGCAACCGCCTTCGTCGTCGCTCTAATTCCACGAGACTCTCGAGACGTCCGAGAGAGAGAGAGAGAGAGAAAAGGGGGAGTGACTCTCTTTCTCGAGACGGCAAAATTCCTCCGTTGCAGAGTCGCGCGACGCCGGCCGCGAAAAATTCGCCTCGCTGAATTATTGAAGTGGCGGCGCGCGAGCTAAGAAGTGTCGCCGTTAGGCGAGAAAGAGCGAATTGCCCTGGGTAAGGTTCGATTTATCGCCGTAGCTTTGTTTCGGCTGCACTTTTCTTTCGGCGATGGGACTCGAAACGTTGGGAATGGAGCTTTGAATGTTATTGGCCGTGAGGAGCTGAATCGATAAAAAGAAGCTGCGTTGAAATTTTGTTTTTTAATCCAACGGACGCAGGTATAAGTATTCGCTATCGGAAAGAAAAAATCTGAGTCGCGAATAAAATTCAAAAAGCGCTCGGTGAAAATCGCCCGCTGAATAATTCAATTCGTCGAAAATTCGCCAAAATATAGAAACGCATAGTACAGAAGAGTCATCGAAATTTTTACTGCCGGCGCTGCCAACTGCACACATTTGCGCCACCAGAACGGATATGCGCCGCGCGAACGAAATGAGAAAAAAGGTCAAACCAGCTCGGCTCCGCTTCTTTTATTTTCGCTTATTTTCGCGCTTTTTATACGCGAAAATTTACGGAGGCCACCTCGAATCTCGTCGGCTCACTCTCGTAAAGAGGGGGTTAGCACCGGCGCGCTAAATAATTCATGCGCGTATCTGTACGACCGCCTACGCGTCTCTCTCATTTATTACGCGCGTCGATGTCTGCTGCAGGATTTATCCCTTTTAAGACGGGACGCTTTGTGACGCTGGAATATCGCTTGTTTTTGCAGTTTGGTTGAGTAATGGCAGGTCATGAGAGGCGGAGGGTTGTCGCGAGCGATGAAGAAGCCGGCGAGATAAGCCGGTGGATTTCGTTACAACGAGGCTGATGAAGGTGGGAGAGATTGCGAGGATCTTCGTTCTTTTGAGCGTTCAATCTTGATTTTTAATTTTTAAATCGATCTATCGAACATAAAGATATTTTATTGTAGAAACCGCACTGACTCAGACTTTAGCTTTGAGCACTAATTGTATATATCGTCAGCCGAGTAGATGTATATATACGTATGAAAAACAAAGAACGAGAGGTCTTCACGGACGAAGGTCAAAAGTTTCTTTTTTAATTATTGGAGAAGCGCAGCGACAGAGTAAACTCCCCAGACTTCGAGTTAAAGTCGTACTTGTTTTACAATCCTAATTGAGTTAAATGGAAAAAGTTTTGAAAATTCAATTTTGCCTTTAAGTATATATATATATATATATACTCCTGATCAGACTCTTCTTCTTCTTCTTCTTTCGAATGAGCGAAAGGTATTCGATGATATTTTGCTGAATAAAACATATCAAAGTATATAATTCTAATCAACATTCCAAACGTTTGTCGTACAACGACCAAGAATTTTAAAGCCAAACTAGCGTAGACCATCAACAAATACCCCAACGTATCGCTCCGTGTATTGAATAACGTGAATAACACTAGCCGCGCAATCGCAAGAACGCATTTTAGAGCTTATCCAACTATTTCCGAGCTTATTCGCCTGCCGCGCGATCGCGAAATGGCTTTTCCCATCCGAGTAAATTCCTCGAGCACGGATGACTCTGCGGGAGCGAGCGAACTAACGAACGGTCTGGAATTTGGAGAAACTGTAAGTGCCGGCGATCAGTGTCTGCCCTCGTGTCCGTCCGTTTGTCCAATGAAGTTTACGGCTTATTCTTTTTGCGGTTAACTCGAAAGCTCCCGATTAGCTTCTTTAGCTCCTGCCGCGCCGGAGGCGATATATAATAGAGAGATTATTTGCTTCTTTCGATTAAGCTCGGATCTCTCGAACGTCCGCGTACATGTTACACCAACGAAATATTGTAAAAATCCAACTTTGATACATATTTAACGAACGTCACCTTTACAACAATTTTTACCGCGTTTCAAGCTCGAACCGCCGGCGAATTTCAAATGCCAGAGTATAGGCATAGCTCTCAAACGGACTCGCGCAACAGGCTTGCAAGACAGCGGTAGTTCAGGCGAAATTAGAGCCCTGTATACAGAGAATGTCGAATGCACAGCCAGCGATGCGGTGACTTTGTGCCGCACGAGAGCATCGTCTGGGTCGCGCACTCGAAAAGACGAACCGGTCGCCGCGAGGATTGCGCACTTGTACGTGTACTCGACGTAGACGAGTGACCTCTGTTATATGAGCCGCGGTATATATGCATAATAGATGCTGTTTGCGGAGTGTATAGCAGTAGCTTGAGAAGAGAATTGGGATGCGGTTTCGGTTTATCTATGCGCGGAATAATTCGCAAAATTAATTTTTTATGAACGAATGATAATTGTAAATTATTCTTAACAATTCGCGAACCTCAGGCGTATAGCCTCCTCGGTCCTAAAATAACACAGGCAGAATTATTAACATAAAATTAATTAGCGATGATTAATCGTCAATCTCACCCGGAAGTCTCGAAGCAGCTCTCTTTTCTCAACTAACGAGACGAGAGACGGCCGCTGTGTGTGTGTGTGTGTGTGTGTGTGTGTGTGTGTGTGTGTGTGTGTGTGTGTGTGTGATAAAGACGACGCGTATAAAAATATTCCCGCGAGGAAGTTCCGTGACCCCGAGGCATCCATCATCGCCGGCCAACGCAAGAGGACCGAGTCGTATGCGGAATTATTCATCGAGCGACGCGACGCGACATCGATGCGGCTTATTGCTAACGGCGCTATGCTCTCTCGAACTGACTTACTATAGCGTTCGTTGACTCCCCTATGTACCCTTATATTCGAGAAGGAAGACGAACAGATTGTGTGTATATATAGACGAGTCTGGAAAGGGTTTTATGCAATTTTTGACGTTACAAATGATTTCATAACTGAGGTTCTTAAAGTACTTGGTAAAATGGATTGAATTTATTTTATTTTGCATAGGAATGTCAATGAAATTATTATTATTATTTTTATCTGCTCTTACTAAAAATGTCTCTCACGGTAAATTCTAATATTCAGATTGCGATACAATAAGCCCAAAAATTATTGTTCCCTATACGTAAATCAACGATCACCGCATTTTATAGCCGATCGATTAATCTCGAACGACATACTCGCATTGATTTCAGTGGCAGCAGCAGCTGAACGTCCTCTACGAGACGGGCTACACGATATCGCTGGTGGCGCTGCTCATATCCCTGGGAATCCTCACGTACTTCCGGTAAGCCTCGGCGCACTTTAAAATATTCATATACTTTTCTCTCTCGTGCATACATCACCCGGATATACCACAGAAACTGCAGCAGCTCGACAAGTCAGAGCTTTCAAGCTTCTGGCGCAGGCTTTGGATGAGTATCTATTATGGATGAATTTAGAGCGATTTCTCAACAGATTTGCCGAATGTAGAAGAGTGTAGGGTTGAGAGAGTCATGCGAAGACGGATAAGAAATATATGCATTTTTTATACGTCGAGCTGTTATTCCGCAACGAATAAAGACCTATATAATTCCAAAGTCGCGGGTATTAAGACGTGAGGTCGAGTGGCATTGTTTAACCACAGCCCATATAAGCCTCTAGTGGCGGGGAGCAAACCATAGACAGTTCCGCGGCTCCCCTAATTCCATTAGTTACACAATCGCGAAACTCAATCACCACTGATCCGCAGACAACGTCGACAACAACAACAACAACAACAACAACAACAAGAGCACTTTGTAGTGTAGTGTATAACAGAGAGTCTAGAGGCAATCCTTCTCTCTCTCTCGGCTTTGCCTCACCGCCATAATGTATTTGCAGATCGCTGAGGTGCGCGCGAATCACGCTGCACATGAATCTGTTCGCCTCGTTCGCCGTCAACAACGCCCTCTGGTTAATTTGGTACGGCTCCGTCGTGGCGAATCCTGAACTTCTTCTGAACAACGGCGTAAGTATATACACCATCGTCTCTGCGCTCGTGCGTGTGTAGATTCGGTCCTCGAAGATGGGGTGGACTCCGAGATCTCGCGAGGCGCAAATCCGAAAGTTTGCATTCGGTAATACCTCGAAGAGATTTGGGATTAGAGAGTTTCTTGTAAAAACAGAGCACATAATTTCCGAGATATATACCGAGAGCTTGCAACTTTGTTCTCAAGCAATTTTGGCATTTTATGCGTACGTTTAACGATTGAAACAATAACAAATAATCTTCTTTCAACAGTTCATGTGTCGCTTCCTGCACGTGATACTCCACTACTTCCTGCTGACGAATTACGCGTGGATGTTGTGCGAGGGTTTCTATCTGCACACGCTGCTCGTCAGCGCCTTCACGAGCGAGCACAAATTGGTGAAATGGCTTATAGCCCTTGGCTGGCCTATACCCGCGATCATCGTCACCATCTACACTGTTCTGAGAGCCACCAGCAACGACAACAACGACAGTACGCAGTAAGTGCCCCTCTCGTATTTTTTCCGTACTGACAAATCTTGTTTTTCTTTTTCTCCCGAGGCGAGTGAATTTTTATACCGGTTCTTTTATTATTGTACATGTTTACGATGAAAAAATGCAGTTGCGCGTCAAGCTTTATAGGGCTTGTTATAAAATCTTGGCGTATACGCGTGCAGCGGTTTACTCGAGAAGGGAGGACTGGAATGTTGATAAGAATCGCTTAATGGTTGTTTTGTTTTGTTGTTTTCCGGAATTAACAAAGTTACCATCGACTAACATAAACTCGAGCGCAAATAAAACGCATCGCGCATCAAACGCATTTACACCCAACTATAAGCAAACTGCATTACAAACTAATAAATTCTTCCCTTTACCAAGCCAAAACACACGGTATAAACGCATAAGGATGCACCACACTCCAGCCAAACGGTTTCTCCCAAAGCAAACACAAAGCTCTCCGTCCCCTCCGTATACCGGCCACAAAGAGCTGCGGAGAAATTCGATTAATTAACTATTTGCCGGAGGCAGCCCGAGGATCGACTGAAAAAACTCGCTCTGCGTAAACTAACTCGATTAAGCGTCAACGCGCAAGCCCGAAACAAAAAGTCGAGTAAAAATCCATTATCGCGTGGGCGGTATGCCTCCTAGACGACGCGACACTGAGGACTCCCGAAATCGAGTTACACGCGTACATCGGCTCTCGATGTACAGACAGCGCTACTGTTCAATAACTAATGTATGTACAAAGCGTTACGCGCACGCATAAAGTCGAAACCCGATGGGACACCGCGCTCGTATATGAGGAAATCGAATCTGCGTGGACTTTGCGTCGTGTATTATATACATATATATATAACATATGGGTCGCCGAATTTTTTCGAATATCGAGATACTGTACTTTTTATCTTTAATAAGAACGCAATAAAAGAAAAAGTAATCGGCCGGCACCTTCGATCCCGAAAAAAAAAGTAAATATCCTTTTATATATCCCCTTAAAAAAAGTCACTCCACCGGTATACGTATAAGGTACTCCGTAAAATCGTCGTAATCCTCAGCTCCTTTCCCGCACGCGCGCGTGCGGTCACTTATCCGAGCCGATAAAATTCCCCCATAAATATACCGGCGTGCGTGAAAACACGTCGATGTTTGCCGACGCGTAAGGGAAAATAACAACAACGATATTTAGCTATATTTCTCTCTCTCTCTCTCGAGCAAATGCGAGCGCATTGCGGCCATAAATCCGGGGGACGCCCGCTGCGCGCTCGATAAAAAAAATCTGAGCGTAAAACAAGGAATGCCAGGAGGTGCGTAAAGCTTTAACCTTCTGCCATCAGATGCTGGATCAACGAGGGCAACTATATGGTCGTGCTGATCTATCCGGTCTGCGTGTCTACGCTGCTCAACCTGTTGTTCCTCTGCAACATTGTGCGCGTGCTGCTGACGAAGCTGCGCGCCGGACCTGCTATTGGATCTCAGCCGTCGCGCTCGATGCTGCAAGCTTTCCGGTAATATGGTTTTATTCGTTATCGTGTTTTCTTTTTATGTATCGATGCTATGAAGGAGTCGGCTATTTTTTTTTAGTAATCTATCGTCATTTCTATAACATACGGAATGCGATAGCAAAGTTGTATGTAAAAAAAAAGTGAACAAGAGTACAACGCTTTGTTTTCGAAACGATCCTGGAACTTTGTATTTTACTGCGTAAAATTGTCGACTAAAACCTCTCGTTCCACACAGTGCGACGCTGCTGCTGGTGCCCCTGCTCGGTCTCCACTACTTGGTCATCCCGTTTCGTCCTGCGAAAGATCATCCCTGGGAGTATGCTTACGGAGTCATATCGGCCATAACGGCCTCCTTCCAAGTAAGCAAATCCAGAGAGTCGGCCGAGATACGAGAAACTTCGCCGCTTAACTCGGCTATGTTAACGAAGCGCGATCGCGTTAATGTCCCGTCCTCGCGTTTCCCCGCAGACTCGTCATTAAGATCGAATTAACGCGCGCTCGACGCGACGGCTCGTGCAGAGTGTGTAACCTCGAGATCCTGGAAAGTTTGTCTCCGCGGTTGTCATTCGCAAAATGCCTTACAGTAGTCGCTTTCGGCGAACGCAGGAAACTAATAATGTATCACTTCGACAAGGCCGTCCTTTTTCGCGCCGTTAAAATGTCCAACTGAAACTTACCCGCGCGAACTTGGAATTTTGAGGAGAATTCAAAATTAGCCGGGCGCAGTCACGACGAAAAAGTTGCCCCGACACGATGTTTTTCCCGCGCACATAGTTTCTCCCGCCAAATACTTAAACTTTGCAAACTCATTTTCACAGGGACTCTGCGTCGCCATCCTCTTCTGCTTCTGCAACGGCGAGGTGAGTCTTCTTCTTCCGTAAAAATAGCAAACTTTCTCGACGAATGCTCCGAGTTTCAGTGCAATCTTTTGCGACATTCTTCTTTTTTCTATTTCCCGCGCGAATAGTTTCATTACATACTTGGAGATTCGTACAGAAATTACGCAGAATTAAAACGATCGCTGTACACCGAGTAAATTTTCTCTATAGAGCCGCTTTTACCAGAGCTGCATTTCAACGATTACTCTATAACAAAATAAAACTTTGCGTGCAGTGCCAAAGTGCACGTATGGAATTGGCCGTCGGCACA
The DNA here is from genome assembly GCA_020010945.3 of Muscidifurax raptorellus. Classification (NCBI taxonomy): domain Eukaryota; kingdom Metazoa; phylum Arthropoda; class Insecta; order Hymenoptera; family Pteromalidae; genus Muscidifurax; species Muscidifurax raptorellus. The sequence goes on from CM052079.1 coordinate 32,798,742, forward strand.
TCTACTTAGCGAGGGCCGCACGAAACTTATTAATTACACTATACTTATACTCTCTTTCTCTGCCCGCAGGTGATAGCGCAGTTTAAGCGCAAGTGGGAGGGAACGGCGTTCGCGCGCAAGCGCGCCAACTCCTGCACGGCCACCACAGTATCGGTAAAACCAACTTTCCCTATACTATTCTCTCCCCCGCTCTCTGTCCGCTCTATACTTGCTCTTTTGCTGTGAAAGCGAGTTATTACGCTCTTTCTCTATGGCATGTCATTATTATACCGCGTGTCTCTTTGACTATCACGCAAGGGCTGTATCGTACTTTTTGCGGACGTGCTGTTTTTGCGCGGATGCAAAGAGAGGATAGCCGATACTGCATCTACTCTACTAATCGACTGCTTTCTTTTCTGCTTTATAGTTAGAGCGCTTGTCACTGTTGAATGCAACGGTCTCGCATGATCACTGAAATGCGCTTGCTGCTGTTCTATTATTATCTTTTCGCTTCTTGCTACTGACGACACTATCTCTTCTCGCATAGCTGGGTTTGCTTGGTAAATGAGCAGAGGATCACCTGCGTCTTGTAATGAATGGCTTAGCTGATATTATACATCTGATGCATATACATATATACTCGGTTACGTAAAAAGTCTTGATTATACATGCTATTAGTGTACCCTATAGTATATACCTGTGAATACGCTATGTCACTAATTTGTTACGAATAATGGCTTGTACGGATTGGTGTGATTTATCGAATAAATAAACGTATGCAACTAGTTTGTTTTCGACGACCATTTTTTTTTTTTAATCACTGGCCGGATGCAATTAGACTTCAAAAGTAGCATCAAGTTGATTAACTTAGTACGTGCAAGATGAAACCGGCTCGCAGTAGAGCAGCTTTGCATCGCTTCTCGAGCATCAGCGCCTGCATAGTATGACACACACGAACGAAAAAAAAAATAAGCCAATCAAAACGCTTTCCTACTATGGCCATACACAGTTCAGTGACACCTTGCCATGAGGTTTATATCGATGTCGCTTCGCGACTCGTCAATGGTGCGATGCGGACGTGTCTCTCTATGTTTGTTGAATCTATTATGTATTTTACTTATACCATTTACCTCGCGATCTGTTCGTTATGTTGTAATACTCGCGTAACAGACTAACCTCAGTGTAGACGATTAACACTGCTGATGCGATGTCTCTGGAAATATATGAATCAATAAAATGTTTGCTCTCGGCAAAAGTAGCAGAAGCTGTTGATTTCAATTCTCTTTGAAAAGTAGAAAAGTAGAATTAGATCTCACATCCAAGTGAATTTCTGTAATTTTGAAATCTCCAGCTGTCAAAATATAATATACAAAAATCGCTACTTTTAGGCCGGCCTCTGCATCGCGAAACCCCTCGCTAACGCCCACCAACCCTAAAAACCGTCCGCTCCATCCCTCGCCAAGAAATCAACGCGAGCTTGCGCGCGTATCAAAGAAAAGCGTCGTCGATGTCCAATCTCTATATAAAAAAAAAAGTCAAAGAAAAATCGAATCTCCGTCCGTATCGCGCCAATGGCAGCCGTCCGAGTCGAGTCCATTGTGGGGTGTTGACTGTTGCAGTTTGTCCGCTCGACCGCAGGTCCGATGGCGGGAGAGGAGAAGGTATGACTATCAGTCGGCGCCCTCGGCGGATCCCAGAGACGACAACCACAGCAACAACAGCAGATTCGCCGGCAGTAGAGATCCACCGGAGCCGCAACTACAGCCGCTGACGATCGTAGATTCAGCACCGGCAGCAGCGACGACCAGCAACGGCAGCGCCGCCAATCACGCGCCCCGACTTCTACTCAGACGCAGCGACAGCCTACTGCACGAAACCGCCAACGCCACCACTAACAACAACAACAACAACAATAATCACCAGTCGCAGTGTTAACGAGCCCGTTGCCCTTGTTCTTGCTGTGTGAATGCCAGGCGGAAGCCTGCGGACGCGGGAGTGCGTGGGTGCTATGCTATACTGCGCTGTTCGGATTTATACGAGCCGATTCGATTTCCGCGGCGATTTCGGGCTGTATAGCCGTGTCTCGTTTGATTTTGCGTAGGGAGAGGTGTTTATTGAATTTGTAGGATCGATTTTGGCTGGGTTCGGTTGCGTTAAGGATCGCCGCAATTTATCAGCTCGAGCTTTTCATTTATAGTGGCCCGTCTTATTTCCTCTGCCGTCCGTTCGAGATCCTTGTCGCTGGATATTTTGAAATTCGCGATTTTTATTGGTTTTAGCTCAAGTACATCTTGTGAGAGAGGTGCTTCTTGAATCTTCTTAAAACGTCAGTTTTTTTTACAGCCTTAAAAGCACAATCGCTTTTTATCTTTTTCTTTCTTCGCGTTCTGAAACGGATTGTGAGCTTTGCAATTTAACTAATCGTAAACAGATATAGCGATTGGATCGCGCTAATCACGATAAATTTCATAATTATGATTTGCAGTCAACGCTGACGAGGAACATCCTCCTCCTATCGGACATTAATCACGGGCAGCTTTTTATCGATTCGACGTTTTACAGCATTTATACATTGGGTTAAGCGTTTTTTTGTATTGCTACAGCGCGAATACGAGTTTGAATCGATAAAATCTTGCCCAGATAATCGGAACGAACGTAAAATAAATTTTGTAACTTTGCAACAAAAATGATTTCAAGCTTCTTAGGATATTTTTAAAAAATTGTTAAAAACGTAAATTAATAAAATCTTTTTTATTGATCTTATGAGTTTACTTTGTAGCTAACGCTTGTTTTAACATTTTGATTAACATAAAAGGTCGAATATTTCTGCAGACTTACGATGATTTAACGATATTTATATAAAAATTAATATGTAAATTTTATATGAAAATAATGCACGTGGCGCGATCATTTGAAGAATAAAATTAAAATATTATAATAACCTAACAATGGTTTCGTTGAATTTTTCTCAATTTATAGCAGTAACATGCACGCTATCTCGAACTACATAAAATTTTTATTACCCACGATCAAATTTTTTTATTATCTTGTAAAGTAAAAAAAAACTACGAACAGGCGGTAATATGAAATTTAATCAATATAGATGCACATGCAACCGAAGGAATCGATAGTTACATATGAAACATACAAATTGTATAGATTTAGTTTACGCATAAAATATGAACCTTTTCAGAAGGGATTATTATTATTGTAAATAGTTTATCGGGTTCAAACATTGCAGTAATAAAAATTTTACCTTTATAAATCCGTCAACTTTTTTTAAAAATATGTTTCGTAAATAAATTGTCACGACGTTCATAACATTATCTTCCAACGGACCTCTTTTCACTGATGACTGCCAAATAATCAGTGGTTCATCTAATGCGCATAAAAAAAAAGAATCGAATTCTCGTTGCTTAGTGCGCGGGACGTTGTGTAGAATTGTATCACGAGTATAACGAATCAGTAATCGCTTATATACGTATAAAGTCAAACACGATACATACTACAGAAACAACGTTGATATGTTAACAAAATATTTGAAAAATTACTATTATTATTATATATATATTTGTATGTTAACAAAACAACAATTGTTGGTGGCTATTTCGAGGTTACCCTAAAAAGTAAAATATGCTAACGATAAGAAAGTTTTTGAGTAACAAAAAATTACAAAATATACGTAAGCTGTGAAATAAATTTAACAAAAATTGTAAATGACTATTATTTGGTTTGGCCATTTCGAAGTGTCTCACTTGGGTACTTAGAAACAAGAAAACAAAGTATTTTGTTACGAATAGTTAATTTTTCGACATAAAATATCATGCTGTAAAATGTGTACCTATAATACTTGTATAATAAAAGAAACTATGTGAATGATGTCGTCTTTGGTGACGAAATCTTGTATAATGGAATAAATGATTTAATCACAATAATGGGGAAAACGAATCACTTAATATGCCATATCATACAGATTGTATTATTGTAAAATGCGGAAAGATATATCTTAGTTTTTGTACCAGATAAAATGAATTTATATTATATACATTGCAAAAATATATATTTAGTACACAATTATATAAATGCTAAAGAATGTAAAACACTCATTTATACAATGAAGTCTCTTGTATAAAAAACGTTGATTTTACGATTTTTAAATATTTCTTGTTGACTCTTTTTAAAAATTTAAATAATAGTGCATAATACGGTGTTTTGTAATATTTCACAGAAATTGACCTTCGATTTTCATATTATTTACCTTTTAAGTGATTAACATATAGCAAACGATATATTTCCAATGTACTAATAAATTATACAGTATCATAGTAATTATAAAAAAGAACGCCTGTAAGTGTTATAGTAAAACTATCAAGTTTGTAAAATATATAAATCCATGAGTGAATAATGCTTTTTAGCCTTTCTTTTCATGATAACACAAACGATATTAAACACCAATTAATTGCTCAAATTTATCCTATCTTCACAATCTTTTTGGAACAAAAATAGTAATAATTGGTTTGAATGCCCATTCAGGAATGGCAATTATAACATCAAGCAACAGGGAATTATGTACCTGACCCACCTAAATGAAAGCCCTTGATAACGCTCCTTTATCTAATAAAAATGCTTCCTATAAAAAGTATCGCCCACTTTTTGTCTTACTTACCTATAAACTCCTACAACAGTTCGTGAGGGTCGTGTAATCAACGAAATTTTACTTAAATAAAATAAATGATAAATATGAAGAAAACACGTTCGATGTATTTTCGCAAGCCGAATAAGAGCTAGCCTATCGAATTAGACGTTAAGGTACGTTTTCCAAAGACGATATTTTAAGAGTTATAAAAAAAGCAAGACAGTTTTGTGTACCAGAAACAAAACCATGATGATTAATACATTGCACAAAATAAAAAATATCTGTACATAACAAATAAAAATCTTTGTATACGGAACGAAATGTATGTGAATAATTTAAGAATAATATGTAAGACATGTGTTAAAAAGGAAATTCATAATATGTACATGTGTTTAGAAACAAATAGACGTTGTTATTCATTAATCACTCTTGTACAATTTTTCCTCAACGCTTTACAATAAAAAATCTAAACATGAAATATTTATAATCGAAATATACAAAATATAACGTAAAACTTAAGTATTAACACTTTATATTCATAATATACAAATAAGACGATATGACCTTAAGTTACTTTTTTTAAATTCGCGAAATTCTTTATAACACTCACACCAATCACTTTTTAATAATTTAAGTTTGCTGCCGACGATAACATACATATATGTATGTATATATACGATATCTACACGATGTAGCAAAAATATTGCTCACTCTTTTCAATTAGTTCATTATTTTTAATTGACATCTCTATGGCTCATAATAAAAAGCCATAAGCTCAAATATAAAATTTATCTGCTCTCAACAATTTTAAGGCCATACAAGATTTGCTATTCTTGGAAGTGTTAGAGCTATTATTATACTTGAAAGTAAATTCACACTGTGGTTATCAAGAATTTGCCTGCCACTAATGTGCTTTACACCTTTTCCTGGCCTCTCCACTATCATTCCTTTCTCGTTGATTCCTAAAAATAAAAATAGTTTCGTTTAAGCTCACTTGGCATTATAAAAACTAATTAATTAAAAACTTAAGTCTACCTGAATATTGTAGTGTTGCCCCTAAAATAGAGTCAACGATGCTGCCTAAAAATCCACCAACTGCACCCAAAACTATAATTGGCCATTGAGGAGCAGCAACTTCGAGAACAGCACTATCAACTGCATACAACACAGTTAAATAATGTAGTAAACCTACTGTGAGACCACCTAATGCTGAAACTAAGAGTCCCACCCAAGATACTGCACCATTGGTACCTAAATATTAAAGTATAAAAATTAAAAAATACTAAGTTGAGTGCAAATATGTATTACTAAAAATGAAATATGAACTTGCCTCTTGGAACTCTTTTTCTGGAAGTAATAAGAAAGGGATCTGATTTGCCAACAACAGTGCCAATTTCTGAAGCCCATGTATCTCCATTACAACAAGCTGCTGCACCTATAGCATAATTTACAAATTCAATGACAGTGATGAACTCCAAGCATTATTCGTAAATTAGAAAGAAAAGTAACATATGACTTTACCCATTATTCCTATAGAAAGCCATGAACTTCTGTAATCTTTATCAAAGTCAATCGGACGTTCACCACAACCAACATCTAATAAATATAAAATGGCTAATTGGGCAGCCATTCCTCCATTGCACAGTACTTGGATCCAATTTCTCTGTCCTCCTTCTTTCAGTTCCTCAATGGTTTTCTTTTTTTCTATACGAAATTTAGTAGCTTTTGAAGATGTAAAAAAGAAAGCTATCAAGCATGCCACATGAGAAAGACTTGTTAAAGTTAAAATGAAACCCATTAAAAAGCCTGTAAAAATAATCATAGTTAGGAAAGTATATTACTTGTGTAAAGTAAAAAGCCACGACACTTACCTAAGATTGCTCCAGTCTTGTCGATTGCTTTCCGCTTCAGCCCCCATAGTGCGCACAATATTGGGACAAGAACCGCTATTAGCCATCGCCAGGGAGATATGACTATATATCCTAAATGAAGATATTAGCTTTTTAGATTTCATCAGATTATGGCGGTAAATTTATAAAATTTCATTTTTATGTTAAGAATCACTTACAAATTAAAGCAGTCAGAAAAAGAAGTTTTAGAATTATTTTGATATTATCTTTCAACTAGTATTTTACAATTCAAAGCATTCCATTTGAATATATGATGCCAAAGATATAAAAACATAATATTCATTCAGTCATTGATACGCATATGCTTGCAGACTTTTTCAAGGTCATCTTTATCAGTCTCACACAAACAGCTAAACTACCACTATTGTGAATGAAATTCAAATTATTCAAAAATCTGCCTCAACTATACACAAGAGTTACATCAAGAAATCATAAGGTCCATAGCGCCAATTAACCATCTATACCTCAAAACGAACAAAAAGCGTTCGATCAACCACACATTGAAAAACATAATTAAAAACACTTCTTACTCCAAAGACAAAAACACTATTTCAAAACGCCCCTCCAAGGTTATGTTTAGCGGTATCACAGTTCGCCAAGTATAAGTATATAGCAACACTAACAAAACTCACCGTCACTCTGTTGCTCGATGCCGGGCGACAGGAAGGAATAAGCCACGTTAATGGTCCAGAAGAGCATCGACAAGGGTATGGCAATAGCGCTCAACAGCACCGGGATCAGCACAGGCGATGTCCGATGCTCCTCCTTGATACCGCGATCCATTGTTACTTTTTGTTGTTGTTAAATACGGGATTCGGGGGGACGCCGTTTTGGCCCAGCTATACTAATACCTATACTATTATACCTATTATAGGATACTCTGGCTTCCAGAATCTGACTACATTCGCCGGCTTTTATGTTATCAAGTCCGCCGCGAACGTCCGACTGCGCGTAAAGTGTCTGCGCGCGAGCGAACACCGCGTTTGTTGGGTACAATATAGATATACTTATAAGTATACATATATGTATATACAGGATGTGCGCGAGACGAGGTATACTTATTACTTGCTTTCTTGATTTCTTCTTCTGCGTTCGCGAATCGAATTTTCTCTCGGAGAAAGAGTTGCGCAAGGCCGAGTCGACTTTCTAAATGTTCGACTTGCACAAGTCGAATTATTTTATGCAGATTGCCGTTTTCGGATGACGTCGGCCGTTACGCCTGTGTTTTGAAGTTCATTCGGGCGATGATATTATATATGCTTAAGAGATTTCACCAAAGTTGCTGAAATGGTGATGGCTTCGCGAACGACGCACTGTTTTGGTTCGGATGTCATGCAAATTATGAAAAAAATCATGACTTATCGCGGTATAACTAAAAATACATTTGTAATATTACTCATTTTTGATAAAGAAGTATACATGGATATTGCGCATTTTATCTACAAGTAAAATTAATTTCATTTTAAACTTGCACTTTCGAGGTATAGAGGGGAATGGGCGAATAAATTGCAAACGTGGTTAAATTAAAACGATGTATATTTAATGAAAGCTCCAAAGATACACTGATATATATATATATATATATATATATATATATATATATATATATATATATATGCATATACAAAACTGAAAATTTCTTCGGATATGACAATAAATGAAAAAAGGTATAACTCCTGCGAGCTGGGGACTATGATCGACGATGTTATTTATGTACAAGTACAAAACATCCGCAAAAAGTTACTTAAAAACTGAAAGTTACTTAAAGTGGACTTTAGTCAAGCGACGTGATTTTTGTGCCGATAAACTGCAGTCTATGAATATATATAACATAATTTGCTTAAACTATATCATTTTTGTACAATATAACAAAAATCGCGAGAAAATTTGTATTCTTTTTTTACTTGCGCTCTTTCTTTTTTCCTCTTACAGTTGACCAATCGATGTATAACAAAGTTTTCACATATCGCATGGCCGTTGAAAAGTAAATTGGTTATATACGAGAACAGAGTACATATTGGCGGACAACGCCGTTGCTGTATGTTGAACTTCTCGGCACAAGAATCGCGCGACTTCGCGCGAAATCGCAAGTATGCATCTACAAAAATATGTCGTGATTTTCTTTTATACGCATCAACAATGTTTTTCTCAAGTATGAAGTATTAACATTTCAAAGTCATACAAAAATTCCTCGAGCTAAGCGCAGTAAAAAAGTTACATAAACCTTGGCTTTTTTTCGACGTTTTCTTAGTTATTTTCCCTATACTATTTTAGTCTGGTCATTTATATCTTTATCGCGTATAGCTCGCTTTCTAGAAAAAAAAAGATAAACAAAATTTGACAAAAATTCTCATGATTGATCACAAGATAATATTCAACTTAGATAATTAGAAAAGTAATCATTTCTTCCCTGCAATAACAATTTTACTGGTTTTTTATAACATTTACCTTTCATTCGTCTTTTAATCACGAAAGATCGGTTCAAAAAATTAATTGCTGACGAATACGATACTCTTATTTTTAACGAAAAAATAAGTTAATTACTGTCAAATCTCGTCAAGTGTACAATTTAGGAAAACTACACAACTTTACAAAAACCTCGCAGGGCCTTGTTTTATTTTCCTTTTAATTTTATTACCTTTTGTTAGTAACATCATATAATAAACCTTTGTGATTGCAATCAAATAATGAAAGAAAAATATTTCGATCTGCTTTCAGCATCAAGAAATAACTATTTGTAACGCATTTTTAAAGAGCCACGTTTCGTCGATCCCCAGCTTCATGACCGTGAAACCGTCAATACGAAATATTGTGACAGTGGAATTATCTTCAACTCTATCTCAGCCTTAAATTACAGTTCCCTCCACTAGAAGGATTTTACGAGCTTTCACCCTAGCGTTTATAATTCTTTCTGAGACGTTTATCGTCAAAAGCTTTTTTAGATAAGCAAAGTGCATATAGGCATGCATATAGAAAAGAATATGTTTTTATCCAGCATTACTAATAATTAAAATGCTTTTATGATCTTTTATTATGGTATATAGAAATGTACAAAACTACTTCAAAAATATCAATACCAATTTTCATATAATATAATACCAAACATACTTGTAATAATATTGATATTAGGTTGCACAATATTAGTATAAATCAGACTGACATGACGGATACAGAGTAACAATTTATTGTAGAAGTAGTATTCTTTTACCATTAATTTCAAATTTCACTGAAATAATTGTTTAATAAAGTATATAAATCTAAGACTGAATTCCATTAAAAATACGTAGATCCTAAATGTATGAAAATACTTATGCTCTATTTATATTTCGCAAGTTGCTATTGATGGGTAAGAAAACGATGTTCTTTAATGTATAAAAAATGTTCATTTTTGTAGTAGCTTTGTTTTGTAAATCGTAGTATTGTTGCAAGCTATGCTCTTGCATTTGTATGTATGATCGTAAAATATATAAATAAACTACATTAAATCTCGTCACACTATTAACGCATAGAGCTAGTAACTATCCGATATAACTATTTGTAAGTATATTATAAATATATAATAGTCGAAGATAGTAATGTTACAATATTTACAACGATGAGGTAAATAAGCCTGTAAATAACGAATTCAGTGAATTAATATTCGTTGCAAAATGGCTTTCAACCTCGATATCAAATCAAGATAACCGTGTCTCCTTTGACTGAGCCCTAATAATGTACTTCAAGAATTATTCTAAGATCTCTTTCATTCGCTCTTTACTCTTTTCATTGTTGTATCTAGAATTATATCGTGTTTAGTATGCTTTTGAAGTAGAAATTAAAATTTGAACCTCCACGATCAAACAAAGGGAAGCTAATTGCGAATATCTAAAATTAACGAAGACTATATATGGAGCATTCAATATTTTATTATCCTTACGGAAAAATTTCACGGTGATTTTGCTTTTATATGATGAAAATTGATGGTCAAGTATTAAAATTATTTGGAAATTTTAATTTGTAAATGTCTGACAATGAATTTAATTGAAAAAAGTATACTATCTCACGGTATTGATAACAGTTGTATCTACATCTGCATTCTTGTGAAGTGATTACTATCTCAAATTAATTTTCATATGCCGAACTACAATCATTAATAAATGTGTTGTAATGATGTCGGCAACGTTCCGTGTTCATTATTTGACCAAAATTTACTATTAATTTTTTAATGTCTTTTAATAGCGTACGTTCAATCAAATTTTTCCATTAGGCTAATTGATGTCAATTTTACTGCCCATAATAGCTCATTTTTTTCTATAATTTTAGTTTAACTAGTTAAAAGTACAGATTGTATAGCATTTAAAGATACACTGATGTATAGATAAGTACAAAAAAGAAATACAAAACGGCAGGTTGTTAGCAACAGACTTGTACTTATAGTTTAACGAGTGATTTTCTGTTAATATGTACGAAAAGACATTGGCACAGATACGAAAAAATGGAAATGCACCGTAACGTTCGAACGCGCGTATGGCGACTTTTTAAAACAGAATCTCTAAAGTTCTGAAATATGTAAAATGCCAGTTTATTCATATTACGTAGTAAGGTACTGTCAAAAACGATTTTTTTTTAATATGCCAAAGATTTGTTTATAAAGCAGTATATGTATTTTATTAAATATACTTGATCCTAATGTTGTAATGTCGTGAGAAATTTGGCTGAAATTGTTATGCAACTATTATATATTGATAAGCAAAATGTACCTTGAAGCGTTTTCTACATTTTATCTGAGATATTCTAAAAATATATTGTGTCTTAGAAAACCTAAGCCTGAAAAAAATTTTGCACTCCAAATTTTTTTTGGATTTTTTTGAATAAGCTATTTATATACTGACTAAATAAAAGCCAAATTACTCACAAGAGTTTTTGCTTTAAGATAAGTACACGATGACATATAATACTTCATAAAAATATAAATGTTTAACATATTAAAATATCGTTCTTAACCATCAACAATACCTTACAACCAAATTAGTATGCACGTTAATTAAATGTTATTTACAATCGAATCTATTATTTATCGATATTACAGACAACTGCGCCTTTTTAGCTTTATGAAATTAAAACGATGCGAAAGTAAAGAATATATTAAACGTTTTAAATGCAAAAACTCCGCGATCGCCAACGACGGATCAAGTTACGGCGGAACAATCGATTCAATTCATTTGAAGAGCGACGAGCATAATTAAATGTCTAGAGATCCAGTAATTATAAATCACAAAAAATTACTCTTTTTCAGCATTCAACGCCTATCCTCACTCGCAAATCTTTCACACTTTTGTCGCATACCCACATCTTCTCCCAACTTTTTTTATCATTTTCAATTCGCAAATGGAGACGATAACTATTAAACTTTAGACTTAGATTCACACGGAGGGTAGCACTTCCTGTGGGGCCACCTCCTCTAAAGACATGGGCTCTGCCAGTCCTCGAGCTATCAGTTCGTCCGCTATAGATATGACCTGAAATACGAAACACGTATTTCATGTATATTCGAAATATAACAAAATTGTAAATATTGTGTCTGTTAGATTGATCAGTAATTATAATTGTGACCTCAATAAATCTTCAGTCCACTACTTTCATCAAAGCATCATTCAATTAAAATAATTAATTATTTCATCGAACTAATTACTTTTCTTATTCGACGATTTAGATCGCGATAAAAACGCTTCTACCAGTAAAATCTTAATAAAGCATAAACAATATATGACAGAAGAATAATAATAAAATAATCCGATACTTGGAAACGATTAAAAAAAAAGTGAGCATGCAATTTTGTACTTACGCCGTGTTTATGAATATTGTAGTATAAGTTTATAAACGTGCTGCAGTCGACGTAGCCTACGATTTGTGCTTGGCCTACAATGCCAGTGCAAATTTGCGCTACTACGGTATACGCTTCTTGACTCCACTCTTCTGAAAAAATCGAAATATAATTAATGTAAACTTTAATCTCATGTTAATAAATCAATCATTGAGATACCGCGCTTTCATCAGTGATTAGTTGTCCTCAAAGAAAAAATCAGTCCACTACTTTCTTCAAAAGAAGCATCATTTAAAGCAACATTTGTTAAATATTCTAGAATTCCGATTAATTTAAAAAGTATTTACCTTCTTTTGGCTGAATATTCGCTAAAAATACTTCGATGGCTTGGAAGGGCAAGGTGAGGTAGTCTGATCGTATTTTCCTCATATCAGCATTACTGAACGTCCAATAACCACCGTGATCGACCAGACGTGCCAATGTCTGTTCTCCTTTTGGGTCTGGTTCCTCGATGAATACCCTAACCCATTTGTTATACCATTTGGCTACGACAATCATGCCTTCTGCAAAGTCAAAAAGAAGGCGCTTATTTAGCCATACAAATTTTAAATCAAACGAATCATAAGAATTTTTTTAATTAATCAGTTTATTATAATTTGACCTCAGGGAACATTCAGTCCACTACTTTCATCAAAAGCATCATTTAGTAGAATAAATATGTTATAATATTCTTAATCCATTGTATTACGACTTGTAATCAAACTTACTGTTAAGGTCATCCGGTACGGGGGGTGACTCATTTGTTTCATACAGCTGCGTCATTTTCTCGTCCAAGATTCTGAGTGACGGAAACGTTGGATGTGTAGGCAACTGGATGAACAAATGATTCGGTTTGATAATATGACTGACGATAACATCGTTATTGACTCCCTCGATAAGGGACAACTGCATGAGCTCCGGTACCCAGGAAACCTCCTCGGGTATCAGTGGCGGGTACTCGAACTGCTCGAGGGTTAAGTGTGGATAGGTTTTTTCGGGGAATTGTTGCCGTATGAGTTCGAGAGCGGCGGCGATGCCATCGGGCAATCCCTCGATACAGCAGAGCTTGAAATCGCGGTCGGTCGGATGACGCCTTACCACGATGTATACACCCGTCTTGTTACGTATGTGCTGGAGAGACTTGCCACCCCGACCGATGAGCCTGCCAACTAATTTGACCGAGATCGCGAACTCGTAGCTCGTTACGTGGGTGTCCTTCAGGTGACAGTTTATGCTGCCTCCTGTGGTGATAGAAAATCGAAATTAGAAGATGACGTTTTGTCATGATTGTCCAGTAAGTAATGGGCGAGTTTGCGCACGTAGCTTAAGCCAATTCTTTACCGTACAAAACTCGAATACTAATGTTACAGCACGTACCTTTTCCACTGTCGGTGCTGCCTTCGCTTCTGGCCTCATCGGTCACGCTTCCTTCGAGCACACCAGACACGGGACTGTGGTTAGCGGAGTCTCTCTCGGAGAGGGCCTGCCTCTGCTTCTTCTCGTCGCCGTTGGTCCGCTGGTCTTCGATCGCCGGTTGTTTTTCCTCGTTCTGCGAGACGATCACCACCTCCTGGGTGTGCGCCTGCTGAGTTTCGCTTTTAGTTATCGCGAGCTTGCTCGCCGGGGTCTCCTCCTCTATGACGTTCTCCATGACGCTGGAGTTTTTGCTCTTGTTGAGCTCCACCGAGGACTTGCTCTTGGACATGTAGTCGAAACCGTTCTTGCTGGGATTACTGCCGAGCACGATCTCTCGCACCTCAGGCGTGCTCTCGACGTCCTCGTACCAAGGCGTGTTGCTGAGCTCGATCGACTTGCAGGACAGTAGGGAAGAACTGGATTTGCGGTTCGGTATGTCCAGGCTCTCGCTTACTTTTCTGGGGCTGCGAATCACAAATGGAGGTTAGTTGGATGACTACATTTTTTTTATACAAATAGCCGAGGAAGCGAGCGTTTTCGGTTTACCTTATGATCTCGTCGATGGGTGTGCTGGTCGAGTTGTTGAGGGAGAATGAATCGTCGGTGTGAATACCGGAGTCGCAGAGGTTACCGTTGACCTTGGGTTTGGGACTGACGGTGCTACCGTTGGCCAAGCCGGTGTCACCTTTTAACTTGGAAGCTCCACCTGGATCAACTCGGTCCACGCGTCGACGTTTGTACCATAAAAGCCCAAGAATTAAAGCGAATGCTGGAAGGCTCCACTTCACGAGCTGTGCCTGACCGAGCGACATGCTTGTTGTCCACGGTTGGCTTCGTTACTCAAAAACGACGATCGTCGAAAAATCTGTAACAACCAAACACGGCAATACGTTAGATGAGGTTTCTTTTAACATTTTACCTTTTGGGATTCACGTTCTTTTCTTATCCTCAGGCCGGGCCCACATCGTAGAAGTTTATGCGGCTTATCAGGTGCGCGTAATAGATTGACAAAGATCGTCTTGCGACGATAGCCAGAATTTGATATAAATAGAGCGTCTCCTTGAGATCGCCTGTACTATTATTATAAAATTATCATCGCGTGTGTATACATGAATCTCCGAAAAGACTTATAACCTTCGCGATCGTATGATTATTCTAGCGAGGAACCTTCGTCGATGAATTTTATATTATGGGAGAGGGGGTCGGGTGAAAGATCTCGCGCGAATCCAAAGTCGGTACTTATATACATATAGTTACGAAATAGCCGACGCGTGTGCGTTGGTAAGATGATCACGTGGTCTCGCTCTTATGGTGAGTGTCATTTGCCCGGCGAGATTCAAAAGAAAAAAATCCGCGCAATATTTATTTTTGAAATCAAGGTTGGCTTTGTGAATGGATTCGATGATAGTAAGGGCTTCGGGAAAGTTGGCGGGCGGGTGAGTCAATCGTCGCGTTCGTAGAATACCCGATGAGCAAGATTTTTTAAAATTTATTTTCAATATATAGGGGACCGTTGAAGGAGGACAAATTCTACGATCTTTTTCATGATTCAAATGCAATTAAAAAAGAAAAGAAAATGAAATCGATCTATATATTCTTTTACAGTGATAATAATAATAATAATAATAAGCAGTTTCACAATGCCAAGGAATGTTATGATACAGCAGCCGGTGGGCACCTACGAGTGTTGGTCTATAAAATCGGGTCGATTCAGTGGCCGCACAATCGTGAAGTGTGTACTAGAGTTATTGACATCGGCTACAGTTTGTCTTGCGCGCGACAAGCCATTATAGACGACTTATTCAAGCCAACAGATTATATCGCCCATATTTAACGAAAATTGATTTTTCATGCGTTATTTTTTATCGATGCATCGTTTATAGAAAATTCTATACTTCTTTTACAGGTATATTATACGTTATCGTTTTCCGCCTGCATACGATAATACTCAATTGTTTATCGGTCACAAAAAATGCCACTAGTTGTTAGCGAAGCAATCAATCGATACCAACCATGCGATGGTCATTCAAGTACTTTTCTTTCGTAAATTTTCAAAAAGTACACACACACACACACATAGAAAATTATGGCACGTTACGATAAAAATTGTCGACAAAAGATTAACAGGAAACACGACAAGCTTGTCCTCGAAGACAAAGTAGTCGTAAAACTCTCCGAATGATAAAGCAACGTTACGACATCATCCTATAAGATCTCGGAGCTATTATCTCATATTACACAGTAGTAAAGCCTTATCGCGCACATAACGCACGATATTTGCACACGCCGAATTAATAAACGCCGAAAATTAGCCTCGGTCTGATTGCACGTCTATTTTTCGCTTCTCTATATACACTCTTATACGGGCATGTTTGCACACGTTGATAATAATATTCGCGAAAACGTTCGCTTGCAGTTTTCTTATACTCTGACACCTCGGCTTCTGTTGACACAGGTGAAATTGGCCGAATGTTATCAGGCTATATATACGTGTATACGAGGATATTTCATTTCTTCCGCTCGCTCGCACGTCTAATGCCGCTTGGACTTCTTCTGAACGTTGTACTAAAATTTTCCGCTTGATAATATTCCTGTGGTATAATACGGTTGTGCTAGACCTGCTGGGCTATTATAGGTCAATTTGCGAGCGGAATATACACGATACACTGTATCGGTGTGATTGTACCGTCGCCAAAACGCAGATTCACATACGGCTAGTCACAAAGTTGTACATATTGTCAAGCTTTCCTCATAGACTTAATTATGAAATATATATATATGTATATCTGGCGTTATGGAATAATACTGCAACAAAGCGTTGATAATACGTTAATTGGACAAATTAAAAAAAAGCACGCAACGTGAGCACGTTCTTCGGTACCGCAAAAAGCGCGCGCGCGCGCGTCATCAGACTCACATATGGCACGATCCAACGCGCGAATAATTCGAGATTCGAACTCTAAACATCGATGATGACAGATTTCATCTCTCCACACTCACCGATAGCCGCTCCATTTTTCCAAAAGAAGCAACAATCCTCGTGGAAAAGATTCTCTTCTCTAGCACTACCTCCTCGCCGCTAGATAACCTCTTAACTCCTTCCAGACACGTGAACTCCCAAAGAGCCGATGTAATGCTAGAACAATCCAGAGATGGAGAAAACCTCGCGGGAGAGACGCGATCGACAATCGGAAACCAGCACTACGAAAATCGACTCTTGTAATATATCGTAACGTATGAGAACGCATGCGGTACAGTTCCGATGCTATATAGGCGGTCGAAAGAACGTAGCAGCGCGGAATCCAATCCAGCAGAGCCGTATGTGCCGCTGGGACTGCCGCGCCGCCGTTTCGCTGTGTTCTCAGCACGTGGCGACGGTGGTCGAGAGGAATCCGCGCAGGCGCGCGGGCGCTCTGTTTTTCGAAAAAAATTCGTGCCTCTCTCGCTCGGGCTGCACGTGCGTATGGATATTATTGGCGTGAACTTGGGGAGAGGGGGCGATCATTTGGGATTTTTTCTTCGAGTGGAGACGATGTGGAAGAATTTTTATTTTTGTTTTTTTGAGAACGAGTTTGTTGCTGCAGTTTTATCGGATTAATTTATGTACACGTTTTTATGTTGCCGAGTGATTCACGCGAAGAGCTGCAAGGGTGTTTGAATGTGACAGGAAACATTTCGATTGTATATGGGCCGGTATATTGTGTTTTTGAAATACAATGAGAGGCCTTTTTAATACGTAATCGCGCAAAGATAGAGAGGGAGATATATATATATATATATATATATATATATATATAGGGGTTTTGTTTGTTTTCACGAGGAATATTTTTTGTAAAGGAAAACGAGGAAAAGCGTGTATAAATACTGCATCGATATAGAATGCATTGAAAGCTGTGTTATTATATCCGCTGAATACGTATTATTGCTCCGAAATTCTTGTTATATTTTTATGAAAAGAGAAGAGAAACGTTTTCTCTCCAACAAATGTGTATGTGTATAATATATACGTTATCTGCGTGAGTGAAAGTGTGAAAGGAACGAGTGATAAAACGTCCTTGGATCAAGACTTCGCGAAGTTTGTGGTAGCGTGCAAAAAATTCATTGAGGCCTTTCATCTTGGCGCTAATACACACCGAGGTGATATAACTCGGTGCGACGTTATTTGCCTGTAAAAGTTTACAAATCGACACTAATAATTAGAAAATTTCTGTGTACAGTTTACAAACAAAACTGTATTCCGTAAGCAAGTGTTTGACGAAATCATTCAGTTACAGTCGCGTATAAACATTGAATAATTAATTCGATTTTTCAATCACCGACTCGAAATCGTGACTCTATACTCAAATAAAATTCACAAGCCATTAACGAACATATACCGAAATCATCTAAGCCACTTCGATATATCCTTACGAATTCATCACACGTCAGACAGTATATACCTATACTAATTTTTATACACACCACACCTGCATCAACGGGAAAAACATTCACAAGCTTTGATCCAACAACAATCGAACAATACATATATGTGTATATAAACACCTCTTTTATAATATCCACCACATCTCAACACACACGCAGACGCGGCGAAGGTGCCCCTGTACACGCATACGCTCGCGGTTCAACGTGCGCTCTTGGAATGCCGACACGTAGTCGTCGTCTTCGTCGTCGTCAGGTCGATGAAGTAACCGGAGGAGAAAGAGAAGAGGAAAGAAGCCGGTCGCGCAGTGCATTCAGGGCCGAAAGGGACGTGGCAAAGGAGAGGGGAGAAGAACGAGAAAGACTGGGAGAACGGGCTGTTAAAAACCTCTCGAAAGATAGAGGGGGAGAAATTTTTTGGAGATTCTTTTTGGTACGGGGTTTTAAGGGAGGGGTTCGAGACGTGTAATTGCGTGTGTTACGCACTGCGTTTAAAAGATGAAGGGGTATTTCAAATTGCTTTTCGCTGCTGAGAATTGGCGAAATTTTGCATGCACTTTTACGACGATAAAGATATTATATTATGTCTGTAAATTCATCGAAGTTCAATGCATTTTATTATCCGCTTCACACAAACGGAAATGGCCGTTACAAATCTGAATATACATCGAGATAAGAGACACTGTGCTACACTTTGTATACCCAGTCGTGCGTGTCCTCGCACACGAAAACCACTTTTCCAGCCGGTCTCTATATACATAGACTCTCTCGCAGAAATATCACTGGCGAGGAATTAATTTTCACGATATTGCAGAACGAAAACTGCTCTGAATTTCAACTTTTACCCGTCTACCGGAATTTCTCGGGTGCACTGAACCTCGCCAAGTAATAAGCATAATATACTTGAAATTGGTGCAACGTTGAAAAATATCTTGCGAAAATTTACATGAACTGGCACAGATCAACGATTCAATTGTATGCTTATATTGGAAAATCTCTGGAACCTTCAATTTTTTAATTTTGGTGAAGCTGAAAAATAGCTTTATTTCCTTAAATTGCAGTCACACAACTTTTATATTTATACTGCTGTTTATAAACATTGCACTTACTACAAGTGAACATATTTTGAAAATTTAAGCTGCCAGATATAATATTTTGAATTTTAATTTCGATTTTAATTAATTCATAGAATACTTCGAGTATAACGAATCACACCTAGATAACCGAGATGAATCCAGATCTATTTATAAACGAGTTTGGTAAACGTTCAAAGTTTCTCTCTTCGGAAAAAAGGAAGCAACAGGCCATACGTATATATAGGTACTGAGAGACGCACGCGGGGAGAACCAAGGATCACCATGAGCGTACACGTGGAGAAGAGAGAGGCCGAGAAGCAGGTAGGTTACAAACGAAGCGTCCCTCCTCTCTATACATCACGATTTCGTTTCTCTGGCTCGTCTGCGCTCTCCCCGTGAGCTGCTTTCTTCGCGAAGAAAGGGCGTCACAGACTCCCCGATGTGGGAATTTCAGTTTCGGCTTGGTCGGTGAAAGTTTTCTTTTTGTTTTTGTGCTCTTTTGGCTTTGAATTTCGCGCATCGGAATTCTAGATGAGCAAAACAGAAAAGATTGTGAGTCTATGTTGTCAAGGTCGTTGAGGAATGAATAGGAAGTGTGTATGTGTGTCAGATGAATTTTTGATTTGATTATTGGCGTGAACGTTTGTGATTTTATCATATTTTTGATGATTATTATATAATTTTCGAAACATTTTAAAACGACCAGGCAGTGAAATTTTCTTATGCAAATTTTAATTTAATTACTGAAAATTATCATAATGACCCTCAACATTAGTAAACGTGATAGACGAGGAAAAAGACTTCGATTAGCTTGCTTACGGTGTTTAATCTATGATAATTTTTCATAGATAGCGATTTAAAATGTATAATAATACTGATCGTTACAGACTACATTTTCAGTCAACTGGGACGCACACGCACGCACACATACACGATTCGCTTGTCTAATCAAAACAATTTTCAAAATTCTATAATGATTGGCGATTTTATTACGTTCAGAAAACAATACATTCCGATCAACATCAACGACTCGGCGAGTATGTGATTTCTCCAAGAAAAAAACAGACGACAAAGAAATAAAGAAGAATTAGGTCACATACGTCGCAGCTCATGTGCGCCGTATAGAATTAGAAGACCAGCAGTATAGCTTACACGCGGCCTGGAACCTCAAACTTTATCGCGACCTCTAACGAAATCTGTCCCTGAGAAGCCCTCTTCGTGCGTGTCCATCGCACGCGGATATTATAGAGAAAAAACCTCACGCCTACGTAATGAATCAAAAATTGTTTTTTCGATCTCGCTTATTATAATATATCGATTACTATCCCCGAGTAAGTAATGCTGAATAATGAATTTCCAGAGGCGACACTGACTCGTGTGAGTGTGTGTATTTGTAACATATACATTCATATGAAATAGTATTTGTCACGGTGTGGCTCGTATTACGCAAGAGCGCGATTTTAGCGAAAGTCCGAGTAAAACGCGGTCCGTAAGAGAGCGTTTGGCGCGCGAGCGAGCGAGCTACTCATTATGCTGCTGCTGATGCTGTTACTAACGTTTACACAAAAATGTAAATACTAGATTGTGCGCGGGATATGCCTTTCTCTTTTTCGTGGAAATTTTATCTAATTCGCCGGGACGTTATTGTTTAAAGGACTTTTTTTTAACGTTAGAAAATACTTTGTGAAACAAAAATCGGTATGTTTGCTGTAAACATTGTATACAGCGTAGACTATCGAAGTTATGAATGGATAATTGTAGTATGGTATACCAAAATTTGTGGAAAATTTTGAATCCAACACGTGAGTGCATTCCGATCTCACACATATACCCTCGGATCAAAATACTCTCACAATATGTGGGCAACCGCACAAACAAACTACAAACTACTTCTCGTTCAAAAATAAATGAGGTCGAATCCGACTTTGTCTGCTCTGCACAGAGTGTATAAGGTTAAATGCTAAGTCTAAAAATCCATAACCTCATATATATATAGAATATCCCCTTGACTCGAGGTCATCGAAGGCGTCTACATTGCCGATCCTCGTAAATACACACAAACACATGGTCGTCTTGTTGTTTATTAATCGGCAGCTTTTCTTATCGTCTTGATAGCGCGTAGTTCTTTCGAATTTATCGTGCGCAGAGCCGTGCAAGTTTTTATCAACCCAACGCGCAGTGAGCAGAATTGCAAAAAAGTGTTCAAAATCCATGCTCCACGTGTATGCCTTAATAATTTCATTTTTTTAAAACGTTTTTTTAAATCGTTATTATAACTTAGAAAGAAAAAAGGGATTCAAAAACCTCATTGAAGAGCGAGGATAGCTATAGTTCTTAAATTGTTTTCCATGCCAAGTTCGTTGGAAAGACGAATTTTTATAATTTATTTGGCATTTCTGTTTATGGTGCAACACCACCGCCCTGTGTACAGGACGATTATCTCATTTGTCCGATGCATCGATTACTTAACCGATTACATATCTTCGAGATGATTTGCAGATAAGCGCTGTACAATACACAGTTCGACGAACTACTTCTTTTTTCTATAAAAGACTGTATCTTTTTAAAAAGGGCTCACCTTCGCGATAACGGTATGCGAAAAATAAAAAGTCAAGTGCCATTTTCTACTCGCAAAACATGACTCATAGATGAGTAAACGTCAGGCATTTATTTTTACGCCGTACGGATGTAAGTAATCAAAGGTACGACAATGTTGAAACAATTCGCTCGCGGACAATCGAAAATCTGAAGAATGCTGTAATACTGTCCAGCGGAAGAGAGATAATTAATCACGAATTCTTATCGGACCGCTTGCCTAGATTAATCATCTTCCTACACTCGAACATTTTCCATTGAAAGCAATCACCAAAAACTTCACGTACACACAGACACACGTTGTTAAAAATGTCTTCCCCGGCACATCCTCGAACCGGCCACGTCAACGTACCGACAAAGAATGTAATATAGTGTATATATGGGTAACGTTGCGACTGCGAGCGCAACCCCTCGCGAGCAACAATCGCGCAAAGGGAGCGTGGCTTTGGATCGACGACTGCGCATCGGATTCGCGCGCGGGAATCTTGACGCTCCCGGTAAGTACTTGAGCTCTGGAAAACGCGTTTGACAAAGAGATGCTGAAGAAAAAGCCGCTGCAGGAGTCGACGTTTGTAGGGTCGTTGTTATATATGTAGGTTTTTATATTAGAAGAGACAAGTCGATTTGTGAAAATAATACGACGAAGAAAATATTTTTTCTCGACCACCAATTGTAACAGGAATTCATGGGCTACAGGTTGGTGCAGGCTTTTCAGTTGACGTTGCAGAAAGAAAAATTGCTGGGTTTGCGAATATTTTATCGTGTATATGTATATCGCCGAGAGATCTTTTTTCGCGGAAGACTGATTTCGGTAGATACTGAATTTTCTAGAATATACACCGTTATATATAGCATGCTTGTTCACTTTATAAATCGATAGTTTTTTTATACAGTGAAAAGTACTAGCTTTGAGTCTATTTCTTACCTGATTACATTACCGCCGTATTTTGAGAAGATAGGTTTTGCACAGAGCCTCATTTACATTTTTATTAGATTTCTCACCGAAAATGACAACGGGTTTTCGAACAAACAGCCATTTTCCTATCAACTTGAATTTAATTATAGTTACAAAATTACAGCTCCGAATTATCCAGTTAAATGCGTGTAAAATTATTTTTAAACAATGGTCATTTGCGCTTAACCTGTAAAGTACCCCCTCGAAATTTCGTAAGGAACAAAATTTGTTCCAGTTAATATTCAAAATATAATCACCTTTCTTTGATAAAATTAAAATAAAATAAAACAACAAAACACTTTACAATTTTCTTTATGAGATATAAGTATTCATAATAATCTAAAACCTATTACTTATAATTATAACGCACAAGTACAACTTTGAGCCTAACTCAAAAACCCACTCGTTTCGCAAAAACTCCGCAGTTAGTATATGTTTGTTTTCAACAACGCAGTTTCTCCCACAGCCAGTAGACGCTATACCCGGAAGCCTCTAAAATAGAATCGCCGTCGTCTTGAGCAAGCCGGAAATCGCACCGCGAGTGTATATTCTCCAAAACAAAAGTCCATACATAGAGACGAAATAAAAAAAAATGCCTGTAAACATTATAACCCGCGCAGCCGTATCATCCCTCCTATATATATTATATCTATATACTCGCCTTCTCTTCTTAACCTCTCGCCCACGTGCCCAGCTCCGAAATCCACATTTTCTCTCCTCAAGAGAGGCGGGACAAAACAAAGCCACGGGCGATAACTCGCGCAAACTCCCGGTGAGGGACAGTCGCGATGAGCAGCCGGCCGAACACTGGGCACACGCGCGTTACTTCGTCTTCGGCCTTTTATAAGTACACACCTACTTACATACACATAAGTCAGAAGCTTATATAGAAGAGCCGCAGCGGAATGTTCCACGGCGCACACGCGCACATGCTATTTCCAGATGTCGTATGTATACCTATATGTATATAACACAACGACGTCGCCGCGCTCTCCCCGATGAGGATGAGTGGCCCGCGTGCACGCGTGTGTATCATTATAGATACGCACACACACACACACATATATATATATATATATATATATATAATATATATATATATATATATATATATATATCGATCTCTTATTTAGTGCGTGATCTATATAATACCATCAAGACGAGACCGAGTTTTTCTCTTATCGAGTTGTAATGCCCGGCAGGCTCTCTCATGTAAACAAAATGTACGATTCCCCGGTGAAACACTCGTCTCCTAATATATACGTAAGCTCGAGTAGATATATTAAGAATCGGCTTGGCTTTTAACAGTATACGATCGGTGATCAAAACACCGACTGTACTGTATAATATGCGCTTTACGGAATCCCGAGCTGTCACATGCCGAGCTTCCTATTCCAACACACCGATGTAGTCACGGCCGACTGCGAGCGACTCCACAGCTGGCTTCGTCGGCGAATCGCGAGTAAACATTCTTTCTCTTCGCTTCCCGACTACCAGGAGGCCCGACCAAGCGTAACTTTCTGCCGCAACGAAGAAAAAGAAAAAAAATCGCGGAGTCAAAAAAAAGCGGCGGTGGCGGCGGCGTTTATCTCTGTCCTGCCCGGTATATGCGCAACAATGTCTGCGTCCGTCTCTGTCAGACTCACTGCACCTGACATGTATACGTATACTCTGGACAGACCAACGATGTCCAGGTATTCAAAAGAAGCTGGGAGGGAAGAACGAGTCTCGGCGTCTCGCGTCCATATTGCGAAAAAGAGCCACGGTCAAAAAAAAGCCGACGAGCGGCACAGTTCGCGCGGCGCTGCCATTTAGTGCCTATATTACAGTCTCTGTATATACGTATATAGCTATATATACATATAGTCTCATGCATGTTTGCTGCAGTCAACGGCCGCTTTGCCGGCTCCGATTAACCTCCCCCGACGAAGCCGACCGACATTTTGTCAGCGACGAGTCGCTGATCTCCCGCGGACACTCGCTCTGACGAACGTCCGGGTCGACCTTGAGTCCAGGAGACGAGGGAGTAGATTAGAGGGCTACGCGAGTATCGCACAACATGCGGTGCGTGTTCCGGCGCCGATTCTCGCATGTTATGCGATATACGTTGTATGGGCTACTATACGAGTCGTGCGTAGACTCACCGAGATGGGTTGTTATCGGCCGGAAAACTGTCTGCTCGTAGATTGAACTGTCTACTGGACGAGGACGAGTCTTCCTTGATACTGCACTGCACAAATCTCTTTGTAATATCCTCTGTTTTGCTGATGCTTCTTCGCTCTGGCACACGAGGCGCAATATGGCGGTGCGCGCACCACGACACACTCTCGCACCGAAAATCCGTTCAGTTCTCTCTCGCACTGATGTAGCCGCGCCGCGAGCTCGTCTCTCGATATATTTTGTCGCGGCGGCACAGCAGCTCTGTCTCTCTCGCTCCTTCGCGATGCGGACGTTCCGGCGCGGCGATCGTAACGACGCCGGACGGGAATATGCCGTACTATAGAGAACTGACCGTACTGGTGTAGAGTCGATCGGAGGGTTGTTTGTATATCTGTATATATAGCGAGGGATGGGTTTGAAGAGAGATGAATATATAGAGGATGTAGGTGAGGAACTACGCGCGCTCGGGTGGTACAGGTGGCGACACCTCGTATCGCGCGGGAAAGAGAGACAATATTTTTTATTCTTTAAATTATCATCGGATTTGCATGATTCAGGCGTGCGCATACTTAGTGATGTTGGTAGTCGAGCAGCTTATGAGTATAGATGTTTCTTGTTAGTTTAGCGATAAGTAAGCCTGGTAATTGATTTTTGATAGCGTTTTTATATAATTGTTTACAACTGTTTTAGGTGTGTTTCGGTTTCTACAGATGAAAAAATCAAACAAGTATTTTTCATAGGGTTTACTTTTCAATGGTGATTTTGTAATTTTGTTAGAAATGCGATATATGTATAGATATTCATGAGGAAATAATATAACGAATGTTCGACGGCACCCATAAAGAAAGATCTAGAAGAATGCAGTACCATCCTGTAGAATGTATATACGAGCGTCCTGTTACCAACATTGGAGACATGATATACGCTATTTTTTGCACGCTTTGACTTTTTACAATATTTTCATTTTACATATATGTATAACTTTACTTTCTTTGCTGACATTTTATAGTAATTATTATTTAAAATGCATCACAAGTACGTCGTTATGTTTTTAGTGAAAAATATATCAACAAAGCTTTAGTATATTATATTATTGCACAAATTGTGAAGTGTTACATAGAATGTCGATGCATTATTTATTTCTACGTAAACAACTATTATATTATCATACCGCTTATATACCGCATATTATCTAATGAGGATAAACAAGCTCTCTTCGTTACCAACGTTCGGATTGTTGTCGGTAATATCGTGATTCCTTGCGCTCACACTGAGTGATGGCGCTGATGTATCGGCGCTGCTGGAGCGCTGAGATAGTTCAACAATTGAAAACAAATTCAGTGCGATTTTACAATTTTAATCATAATGATTGTACTGTGTACATTACATTCTTAAGAGTACAAGTAGTATTAAAAGAATTTTACTCGACTTTCACCGCTAACCATTTTCGTGTGAATAATATTCATGATATTGTCTTAAATTTACTGCATTTAGTGTTTACTTGCGATTCCGTATAATAATACGAGTCAATTACTTTGAAAAAGCACTTTATTCGTACGACTGCAGAACAGTAGAAGACTGATGTATCCGTTATTTTGATTAGCAAGTGAAAACTCGAAGAAAAAATATTTGTCTAGCTTTATGCATCCTCAAAACTCCACCAGGCTGCGTATATTGGTAGTAAAAACTAACGCGTTCTCGATAAAATGAAAATAAAAGAAAATAATAAGGTGGCCGACAGCAAGAGTCAAAAAATAATTCTATACTCCTTACAGGCATCAAAACCCGTAGTAACAACATCCACTACACGTACGCCCCATAGAGTCGGGAGCAACGTAAACGTGTAGGCGCTTAGCTGTTCTCTCTCTCTCTCTCTCTCTCTCTCTCTCTCTCTCTCTCTCTCTCTCTCTCTCTCTCTCTCTATCGCCATACCCAGTAGCAAAGTAGACAAAGGCAGTTTCGAAAATCACAAAGCGATATCGGGATTATGGAAGGGAGACAGCGGCGGGGGCCCTGACCCAGACGCGGTCTGACCTTGACGTCAGCCGCGGAGAAAGAGATGGAAAATATAAGCACATCTGTGTAAGTGCGCGATGGAGCCTTTCTCTCCGAAGCCTATTTTTAACGACCTGCAACCTATATATCTGTACGCTCTATATATGTATGTGTGTTAGTATCGAAGCGAGGGTTGTCCCGTCGCCCCTTATATAGGCGCGTCGCCGTTATATAGCGCCACAGTTATCTTGCACTTGTGTAGGGCAGAGATAGAAAACAGAAAGTTGCGACATATATATATGTATATATATATTTTTTTTGCACTCCCTCGCAGTCGTCTCGGGGAAATCGTGGGGATGAAAAAAAGAGAGAGAATCGCGAAGGGTTCGGAAATGTATTCCTCGGGCAGTAGACACGCGCGAATAGGGGGTTTGTTGCAAGTAGTTGTTGCCGAGGGAAAAGAAAATAAAGAGTGTGTATATAAATGTGTGTGTATGCGTGTGTTATTCCCGTTCGGGAAAGGATGTGGGACGGCGCCCGAACCGATGTGATATTAATTTCTCGGGAGTGTTTTTTTTCGTTAGCAGCTTGTAGTTTCTGAAATTTATGCTTATATTATAAGTACGAAAGTTACGCTTGCAACGTAGTACTAATTTTGCTGCTGGATATTTCCATTGAAATATCGACAAAAGATATTTACTGGCTTTTCAAAATGAAATCGATTTTACCGGGGATAGCATGACATCTATTAGTATTTAAACAAACGATCAACAGATCCATTTCGATGCATCGCCTTATGATCAGTAAAAATAAGTCACGAAATGCTGCATTTCATTGTCAACGATGTCACTGAATTTCGTTCTACATTTCTTCGGCAAGTCCAACGAAAAACGAAAAATCAGGCGTTCCGATGACTATACAAATCGTTCCGAGATATCAATTCCGCAAGGCGCTCGAGCGACAAATTGATTTCAGGAGAAACCGCTGCAGTTAAGTTATTCATGCATTCTTTACTTTTTTCCAATTTACCTAAAAACAAGAGAAAAGTTATATATTCTCAGAGAAAGTAAAATTTACTTTCTACCATATCAATTTCTTTAAAAGTCAAGTTTCCTATACAAAAACGACACTGTAAAAACTACAACATCGAGTCGACACCCCCGACTAAGCAAATTGTAGCAAATCATAGCAAATCTCCGAAACAAACTCGCGCTGCACCGATGCACCTAATCGGCTAAAATTTCGGCTTGAAAAAATCAACGTAGCTCTAATTCGTTGGCTCTAAAGCAAGTCGCGACTCAGTGTAATAACGCGTTTTCTCTCTATACTTAGACCTCAAAAACTCGCCCACTCTATGGGACGAAAACGAGATAATCCTGGACAGAGAGAGAGAGAAAGAGAGAGATAGATATTGAGTTTAATCCAGCAGCGATGCGGGACGTCGCGCGGCAAGGTTACAGGGGTCGTCGGGTCAGCAACACCACGGCCACCGAGCGTTCACTTCCCCTACTCTCTCTCTCTCTCTCTCTCTCTCTTCCCCGTTCGCGATATCCCTCCCTATATATATTATATAGCGTGTCGTCTAGTAGTCCGCAGCTTCCTTTCTTCGACTTCCTTCCCCTGCGACGCCGGCACTGTCTGTCTGTATGTATATATATATATTAGAAAAGAGAAAGAGAGGGAGAGACGTGCGCGCCCGCCGCTTTTATTCCCACCACCAGAGCGGAGATTCGCGGGATACGTGCGATGGCAACGACTCGTTCCAGAATGCCGAGAGAGTTTAGCTACCCTTCTGGGGGTATATTATATGTATGTATATATAGCCTGGACTGCGCGTAGGTTGTTGGCTCTGCAGCCTTTTCGAGGGGAATACCGTATAGCTTTTTTGCTGTTATGCGCGTGTGCGACGGCGTGGAATTCGCCGAAGTAGGAGCTTTTTTGCCCGCGCAAAAAGTTTCCTCAGCTACATAAGTATACTCTCCTCGATACCCTATGATAAATAAGTTATATATAGAGGCAAGCATTATTTAGTTGTAATCGCGAGAGCGAAAGTCCCTTCGCCCGTTACCCCTTATTACTATACTTGGGCTATCTCACAAGCTGTTACGCGCCGAGAGAGATCCTCTTTACACAGCCTCTCAGCTCCTACTTTCGAGAGTCTCGTTCTTTCTTCTCGGCGCCCTCCTGCGGAAAAGCCTTTCTTCTTTTTCACGGCGAGTCCGATGCTGCCGTTACTGCACCTTATCTCTTTTTCGGCGTTTAAGCGCGAAACGCGTCGCGCGACCGGCTATTTTTCGCGATTTAATTTTTATGGAGACTGGAGACCGGCTTTTCTTTCAAGCTTTGTCGATGAGTCGTAAAAGAATGCCTGGAATCGCACGAGATTTGATTAAATTCGATAAGAAAAGCAACCCCCGACGCAAACAACGTCCGAGCAACGATATACATTCTCGCAGGAAGTATTTAAGTGCGGAACGATGAAGGGACTGACGAAAATACATATACCGAGAAGCAAGTTTAAGTATCGTGCTTTCGCGGATGATTACAGAGGGCTGGTTACGTATATCGTGACTAAGCTGCACTTACCTACAATCTGGCGATTCAAAGAAATATATATATATAGTATAATAATAAGCAATTTCCGTAAAACGCGCAGCTATATACGAAAGAAAATATTTATTACGATTAACCCTATTCCTCCGACCGCATACATTATCCTATAAGGAGTCG
This sequence comes from Muscidifurax raptorellus, assembly GCA_020010945.3. Classification (NCBI taxonomy): domain Eukaryota; kingdom Metazoa; phylum Arthropoda; class Insecta; order Hymenoptera; family Pteromalidae; genus Muscidifurax; species Muscidifurax raptorellus. The sequence goes on from CM052079.1 coordinate 32,828,455, forward strand.
GCCGCGCGTTTGCGCATATATATATAATACAACGTACGCGTACCTAGACGCACTTAGCGCGCGGTCATTAGCTCTAGGGCGCGGTCATTGTGCAGTGCGGATCGTCGCCCTGCGCTGCACAAACACTCGCGAGATTCTTATCCGGACACGAGGCACACGTTCGCAAACACGCATCACCGTACAGCGCAGTGAGCGAGAGAGAGAGAGAGAGTTGCTGGAGGGGGTGTCTGGTCTGGGTCACCCCCTTTTCTGTCTGGCTTGTGTGCAGCAAGTAGAGTACGGAGAGACGTCTGTGTCTGTTCCCCCTTGATGCTATGGGCTGCACACGCTTCCTATATGCACGTCGCGACGCATTTTCTGCGGGCTTTTACCTTGGCAAGGGAGGCACTGTTTTTAAATATCATACGACGTGCTTGTACAGCGGACGGAAGAATAATTTGATTTTTAGGCACCGAACGCGTCTTTCGAACATATCGCATTATGGGGAATTTCGCGTAAGAAGGACAAGCCTATCCTATTATCTATTACTACAATATAACGCCCAGGCACGATTATTCTCAACCGCTGTCCCGCTATATTGTTCCTCTCTTCGGGTCCACCTCCAGCTGCGTAACCCCGTTTTCAAGGGGAGAAACACAACACCGTGTTGTTATTGTCGAGCTGCTATATATACGAACCGGTGATGCCTCATTATTGCCCGCGACGCGAACTCCGTGCATTACCTTGCAAGACTGGTTCTATATACGTATGCTATATATGCAAGTTCGTACACGTTGATGTACCTAGACTTGCGCTGCTCAGAATCGCTGTTTACATCCCGTTCTCGAAGCTCGATATCAATCGAGACGTGAACATGCACATACCTCCCCAGTATCGTTGGTGAAGGTAATCTTTGTAGGGAAAGCTGCCTTACTCTGATCGAGGATAAATGAACAAGAGCAAAAAAATCCGCAAATCAAACGTATATCGTGTACGAGACTAAAAAGTAGCTAGATACAGGGAAATATTGACCCTCGTGGAAAAATGCCAGTAGAAAAAGACGAGTTTACCAGCGACGGCCAAGCGCCGCTGCAGTAAAAGTCGTCGTCTCACACAGACGGTAGGGGTCTCGGCCAGACACTTCGACCGGTGCCGAGTAACGGCGGCGTCTTATGCCAGAAGCCCGGGGTGGGCGGTGCACCTCATCCCCATGACCGACTACTGCCTTTCTTTCTTTTTTTTTGCGACTGACGGCTCGCAAATTCCAGATCGATCGCTTCAACCCCTTCGTGTATTATAGTATACGAGAGGAAAAAGCTTTGAAAAAGCTCCGAAAAATAAAATTTCGAATTCACGCTTTGGATCCATCGTAAAAATGACTTGTATGCACCCCTCGTATCTCTCTTTCTCTCTCTCTCTCGCGATGCTTTCCCCGTCTCTTTCACTCTCACGTTCACTTTCTCCTGGTTCCGCGTGTCTCTTTCTCTCGTGCGCACACTCGAGATGCGCCGGCACTAGAGCGAGGGAGAAACGAGAGCCGCTGCGCCGTCATCGTCTGCGGCTCTTTGGAGGGGGTGTCTGGGTCAATCCCCTCCAGCGGTGGTGGGAGAGCGTTGTCTGCGATGTCGGGGGGGGGGGGGGGTTCGCAATCCCGAGCGCATTTCCCGGGGCGGCTGATGCGCGCGAATCCATCCGCGCCGCAAGCTTTCATAACTTCGCAGCCTTGGCATTCGCCTACTCTCTCTCTCTCTCTCTCTCTCTGCTTCGTGTGAGCTTTTTTCGTACGTGATATTTTTTTGCGGGGGTGGTAAAGTATTTTTTTTAATGTTTGCTCAGAACATTTACTCTGAAATTTCTAGCTGCGATTTAATTATGATAAAGGGAAAGGGTAAACTCGGTTTCCGTCAACTAGAATAAAGATATGGCAAGTCGCATCGAGCCAGAAAAGAAACTCCGCCCCCGCATCGGTCATTAAATGCCCATAATTCGACGATCTCGTTCCACCAGGAAGCCGTATAATCCGTCCCTTTCTATTTCCCAGCTCGCGCCGCGGAGGACTTTTATGTACGAGGAAACGCGAGCAGTGACTCACGGTAGTAAGTATATATATAGCGGCGTCCTTTTTACGCCCGCGAGAGAAGAGAGTCTTCTGGTATATAACGATGTACGTCGTAAACGCAGTATTATGTGCGTGTGTGCGTTTGGCTTTTATATTCGGCGTTGGGTTAGTGAACCGTGTAGTCGTATTTTTTCGCTCGTTCTTTGTCTATACGAGGATTGGAAAGCGTTGTCGTTGCTGTATACATACACACATCGGACTTTCACTTAAACGCTGCAACTGTGACTATATATTATAATTGCATGAGACCGACTTGGTTATTAGCGATTAATAATCACTTCATAACTTTTCAGTTACGTTAAAATTTGATTTTTTTTAACCATTGTTCATTTCGAAATGTCACGGCTCGCTCGAGCTAATATAACGTAAAATAAACACCCTTCATGTACATAAAGTCAGCCCTCGACAAAGGATTAGTCGTCTCTAACAGCTCATTACGACTCCTCGTGTCGAAAAGTTATAATTACTAGTCGACTTACGCCCACGCGTCTCTCTCGCTCTCTGGCATACAACAGCCCCGTTAATTATACGCCACAGCTCTCAACGGCTAAATCGTCGAACGTATCTCCGAATTTATATTGTCCGCGCAATTTGACTGCTTTATACGCATTCGCACAGTCGTCTGCTTAAAATAAAGCCCCGCGCAAAGGTGAAATATCAGCAGAAGTATACACGCGCGCACAGATTATTCGAGCTTTTTCAAGCTATAAAGACGATAAAGCGCCTTTGAGAAACTTATTGAATTCCAGGAAATTTTTCGAGCAAGAAAGCATCGCTGCGGAGAAAGAGCTGGCAAAAGGGCCCGGTGTCGGCGTGCGTGTGCAAAAACGAGAGAGTCGCGGCGTCGGACCGCAGCGCAAAACCGGCACAATTGGTTCAGTGGGGCGGTGCCCCTTCGGCCTTGGCCGGGGACACTGAACCTCGACGAGTGCAGTGTACAGATGGTGCCGTATTCGACAGGCCCTGCGCGAAAGGGCCGCCGCGACTGCTGCTGCTGCACCGTGTGCGATTATATTTTTGCCTTTTTTCAGAACAGCCCTTCGATCTGGTTGTGCGGCTGGCACTGGAAACGCGTTCCGACTCGCGTGCTTTTTTTTCATCTCCTCGCAGGCTGCGAGCGCGTGGATGGATACATCGCGGATCGTTTGAAAATTCACGTCGAAAAGGCGAGCCGATTTTTTAAGAGAAAATATATAACGCATATCCAATTATACAACGTCTGCGACGAGCCCCCGCAGATGAATTGATAATTGTGTTTTAAATATGGCCCAGTAGAGTCGCTCCCCTTCGAATTTGCGAGTCCGTATAACTACCTCAATTGTTATGCCACTTGCAGTACAGTAAGCCACTCGGTCTCGGCTCTCTCGTTGTGTAAGCTGCGCCGTTGTCGGCCTGGGGGCTTCGATATGTGTGACGACGTCGTCCGTGTGTCTGCGCAGCGTTGTTTCGTCGTGCATGACTATATGTGTCTCGAGTGCGTCAACCCGATCCGAGCCATCGTTCCGTCCATAGTCAGCTTATTGGGATGAGTATGTTACAGCAAGTATTATTATACGGATCGTGTGATAATATAGAAAAAGCGTCGCTGTAGAATGTTGTTGGATTGCTTATTTTTATAATTTCGTTTGAATTTTCGAAACCTTATATCCCTCGAAAGAATCTGCTTTAAATATGCTAGACGGCCAGTTTGTATAATTGAAAATCAATCAGGAGTCTCGGCGAATATTATTAATGATGCGCGTGTCGTGTAATGTAGCGCATCGGACGATGATATGCACGCACGTCTCATCTATATATATTTATAGCGCGACGAGCATCGAAGAAGAGGCATTGCACTCACGCCGAGCTGCTGCTATACTGATGCTTCATCGCTGATCTTGAGAGAATCAATTCTTCTTTTCCGATGCTTCGCTTTTTTCAAATGGGGTATCATCCCACCAAAGCTCGTCTCGGATGCCAGCACGGGTACTCAGGCAGAAAAATGGCATCATATCTATATATATATGTAAAAATATAAGCAACTGAAAACTTTAAAATTGTGAAAATTTTTATACCTAATGAAAAGCAGTCCTATAGCGAACTCTTTTTACTGGCTTAAAATAAAGCTTTTGTCAGAAGAGTAGAGAACGAGAGAGCTATAAAATTCACTCGTGAAAAAACAATCTAATAATTTTGATCTTCAAAAAACGCTGCAAGTCTCAAATAACGTTTTAATGACTAGCAAATAAATTTTACATTGCGATTGTACACTTGATAAACGATATCGATTTATCGGTTCGCTTACTAAAAAAAAGTATAGCAACCGTCATTAAAATCAATTTCGCTCAGCCTTTTATATTAACCTGCATCACCAAGCCGAACCGCGCAAGAGTCTCAACAACTCTTCCCCAACCCGCGCATCCTCCTCTAAACGGCTCGCAAAAAAGCCACCATCCCAAAATCCCAAAAACCTCTCTCACTTCCCCCCTGCGGTAACTAAGGCCGATGCATCGCGCGGAATGCAGCAGCAGCAAAGGAGAGCGAACGCGACGCATACGAAGTTTGCCGAGCTCAGCCGAGCGCAGCTGCAGCGTCAACGGTCACTGGGTTCGATGCACTTGCGCCGCTGCAGAACGAGTAGGAGAGAGAGAGAGAGAGGAGGCTATACGGTTCGCGAATGACTCAGGCGGTGGGGTGGGGGGACGAGAGCGCGCTTATACTGCGGCCTTGACCCGACTGCACTTCGGTGCGTCGCACCTTGACCGTCGAGCGATCGCGGATGGATTTATTATTTCGCTGATGTGCGTATGCGTCTTTATACGGAGAAGTGGTTTTTTGTTCTTGACGATTGCAAACGTAAGATAAAGGTAGTTTTGGTGAGACGCGAGTCTTCGATGAATAATGCATTTTTACGCCTATTACGCGTCTAAGAATACTGATAACGCGCTCATTTTTCCATCCTTTCGCATCTAAATCAAATTTAACAACGTGGTCTACGCGCAATTTTGCAAATTGCGAGAATTATGCAGAATCTGCATAATTTCAATTATATGTGATTCGTTGTGCGCGAGGGCTTATAAATAAATTACACGCTCGAGACGAGGGCAAGAGACGAGTCGAGCTTTGCATCTAGTGTGACTGCGCGAGTTTCTTTGTAACTTTAATTGCATAAGCCAATTATAGCGAGCTACAATTAAAACCATCGTCACTCGCGTGTAGCAAGATTATTCATTCCTCGCTCGATGCTTTTCCGGCTAGAAATACAAATTTTAATCCACGTATATATAATAATAATGAATAACGCTGCTTAACTTTTCTATATTATCAAAGAGTGTTACAATATGTGGTCTCGCGTCGCGCATTACGCGTCAGACGCACGCGTAGCAGTACACAGAGCGCAGGGAGAATCTTAGCGAAGAACTTCTTATCGTCGGCGATTTATGTCCTTCTGCATCCGGCGGCGCGACGCTCTTATCTCCTCTGCTTCTCCAGTGAATACCCGCTGCAATGTCAACGCGATAACTGAAATTGTGTTACGAAAAAGAAAAGGGCTGAGCAGGACGCAGTGCTTTGTTTTGGAACACTTTCTCACTTTTTAATCTATAATCGTCGATAATTCATTTGATATATATATATAGCCTGTCCCGGTGTAATTACAAGCATCAATCAATATCCCTCATTCCGAATTCCCCGTGTCCAGTCCCGGTTATAATATCCCTCAGCTTATAATACACACACACACGCAGCACACACAGTCTTGTACGGCTGAAAGTGCGTCGTCCCTGAAGGAACGAGTTCATTGTCTGGCCGAGGGCTCGAAGAGAGAGACTAGAAAGAGAGTATATATTCACGAGAGACAAAGGCATAGCCTATACGTTGTGCAAACGAGGTGCTGTCGATGCTCATCCCGTAATATATTCTCTGCCACGTATCTATAATACAGTATCATCGACTCGAAAAACTGCTCGACGGCTATATATAGTACGACTCGGTAAAGGTCAACGTATCTATGTATCAAATACTGCACGCATGGGCTTATCGAGCGGAGCTTCTTTCGACATCCGGTTATTATACGTATTAATTGACGGCAAATTTGATGCTTCTTGTAAAGTGATAGAACGCTCGGAAATCTCGAAAAAAGTCTCCTATGTTGCCGTCGTTGCAGCTAAACTCGCCGACAGCTGCACGCGCGAGAAAAACAGTGGGAGCGATATATATTTTTATACCGAACAAGAGACAGCTGTGGAGCAAGGTTACTGGGATATGCACCGAATATATACGTATTTCGGGTTGTCACGATAGCCCGGTTATTCGCTTGGATTTTTGTTGCTCTTATCGCGCGAAATTAACGAGTCTATATATATAGACGATCGTTCTGCGCGTATAATTAAATTGTTCGTCGCTGATTTGAATATGATTGCATGTATGCACGTTTCGTAGATATGAATGCATTCTTTTCGCGAAGGCTGCGTTCAATGGACAGTGTTTTACGCGAGGCTTTGAATTTTGCAATTATTGTGTCGTGGAGTATCTCGAGCAATCTGCATGAAGGTTTTTACTCAAGCGCGTTATGACAAATGATCTCGGGCGTGTATTCTCCCCTCGCGTTGTAGATAATGAAATATCTGTTAAAAATAATTAAAATTTATCGCAATATATGATATTTTTGTGCTCGCCTGCAAATCATATATATTATATATACATTATGTACCCTTCGCGATGATTCTCAAACATGCGCCTGCGAGGTTATCAACCGATTCTTTTTCATTCAAGCTTTCGACCGCCCGTTAATACGAGAGATTCCTATGAATATTTTATAGAAAAATTAATTTCCTCGATATTAAATTCCAAAATCCCCAAAAAAACTTATTCTCAGCACACACGTACGCTTCGAAGAAGCTCCTCCACCAGCATCATCGTCATCAGACACTTCCCATCGTCATAGTCTCGTCACCTCTTCATCCTGTATATTTATACTCACGTTCGTTTCCACACATATACCCACAGCGCAGAAAGCGAGTTAGATAAAGCTTATGGTGGGGATAGCCATAAGCTCGCGCATGCAGCCAGTGTATTTCTGGTGCGATAGCGCTCTCTCCGGTGCATCGCCCCTAACCTTGAACTGGTGAGCATTTCTGCAGCGAGCGTGTGTACGTGCCATCGCGCGACTCGTCCTAAAAAGTTATTCCTGGAGTTCAGGTGGCTTGGGTAGGAGGAGGGACCTTTTTCGGGGGAGGAAGCGAAATTTGGCATTCCGATCGTGCGGCGGAGACTGATCGCTGAAGAAACAAAAAAAAAGGAGCGGGCTGCTAAGCTCGGAGCGTGACCCACGGGGATTTATTTTGACTTTGGAGTTTTTTTAGGAGGTGTACTTGCTTTCTTCTTGAGAAAGAGAGCCGAGGAAAACATTCGTTCGGACATGAATTCTTTTTCAATTTTTGGCTCGACGTGGCGGGTGACTCGATTTATGCTTGAGGAAAGACTCCTTTTGGCGAGTGCACTTTTGTCCCAAACTATATACCTGCTCTATTTTATGGTCATCGTGTACAAATAATCCTCTACGATCGATCAGTGCATCATCGGGCAAAAATTTTCATTCCTCACACACAAGGCAACTCTCCCCATTATTCTCCTCTAAACGCTCTCCCGAATTCGCTCTTCTGCATGTATAATACACACATATACGTATATAGAGCTCGAGTACGAGAAGCCCGCAGGCGTCATCGTCATTGCGAACACGGCCCTCTCTCTCTCTCTCTCTCTCTCTCTCTCTCTCTCTCTCTCTCTCTCTCTCTCTCTCGCGCGCGCGCGCGTATTGATTATGCGCGGCAAAGGAAAGCATCGCCGCCGAGTCTCGTATAATAAGGCTAATGCCTCTTGGGCCTCTCTTTCGCGACGCGTACGTATATATATATATATATATATATATATTGCATATACAGACGAGGGTGCCGCCCTCTTCGCGACTACGACGACGAACAAAGAAGAAGACGTGACTTCGGAACAAGGTCGGCGCACTGGATAAAATTGATCTTGAACCTTTTTTGCCCGCGCGCTCGACTCTATATCTCGCTGTTTATTTTTTTGCTTTAGTTTTTCTTGCTGCGCTCTTGCGAATCGTCGAGAGGCATTAATCATCGAGAGCTTCTCCATTGATGATGCCTCGACGACTTTTCGAATAAGAGCGTGATTAAAGTTTATCTTGTCTGTGTGTGTAGAGTGCCGGTGAGAGCTTCAAATGGAATGTATATACACGTATATATATAGGCGCGAGTATATATTCTTCGTCGAACGAGATTTTTCTGTCGGGGATTTGATTTCAGCTCACAAGCTCTTTTCGCGCATAATGATCGAGTCGGAAATTGTGAGCTTCAAGCTGTAATTGCTTGTCTTCTTTCGACGGACGAGAGCGAGTGCGCGCGTTTTCGATTTTTTTTTGCAAAATAAAAACGCAGCGCGGCAGAGTTTAAGTCGCGTTTTACTCTCAGAAATAAGAGCTATTTTCTTGAAGGTTATATATACACTCGCTACTTTAATGCTAGGCACACTTCAAGACACCCGAGGGAAGTGAAGCTTCACGCGGGCATAAGAACAATAGAGGGGGCGGCGTAGACATCGTCGCCTATATATATATATATATACATATATATAGTTGTTACGGGGAAGAAAAATACACGCTTCAAAAGCTCTTCAAAGCTGCATTAGTTTTTTGAAGTTCGCATACTTCACTAAACAGACGGGCAGAGAGTGCCTTCGCGTCTGCGTAGGGAGTTCAGCTTTTTCTTTTTTTTCTAAACTCTACGAGTCTCGTTCAAGTTAAAAATAGTTTTGATACAATCACTCTGTGTTCGATTTACATCTTCAATCTTATTTTTAATACTCCTATTATGCCTCGATTTTACATACTTAATTTTATTTAAATCATTAAGATACAACTCAACACTCAATGTACCTCTCGCTACAAACTCATCACACCCATGCAAACCGCCCGTAATCAAAATCGTTACACTAAAAATACCCCTGCGACTTCAACTTGTTAAGCGCCATTTAGCCCGCCCCACTCCCTCGCAGACGCACTTTACAACCCTCGGTCCTAACGCGTACCTATATGTAGCCGCGCGACGAGACAGCAGCCCATATAGGAAAAAAAAAGAAAAAAGAGGCAACCTCTCTCTGATTCAGACAGGAGACGGCGTCTCGCGGGGGATGATGCAACAACGCGACCGGTAGACTGTGTGTGTGTTCACAGTGTCAGAAAGCGCGCTCTTCAAAAATATGCGGGGCTGCTCGTTAGCGTATGCGCATATACATATATAACTATGCAGCCTGTGTAATGAAGAGCCGCGAGAGTCGGTCGTGGGAGTACAGAGACTTCGAAAGAAGGTCTTAATTGAGCTGGGAAATAATCGGGGGGTGAGGGAATGCGAGAGACAATGTGCGATGAGATATACGCACCGTCGCTTGTGTGTGTGCGTGAGACGCGTTACGCTTGGGAAGAGGATGATTATTGGGAAGAGTAGGGCATCAGTCCTTTTAATGATGGTTTTATTCGGAAACGATGATGGGTCTCGTATTCAGGATGCTTTGGTGTATTTGCGAGATAGAGAGACGAAGTGATTTTTTTATGTTTATGTGACCTCACAATGCATGTGTAATAGGCAGTTTTGTCATGAAGCTATATGGAAAGTCTCTCATCAGTACAGGATTGTAAGGAGTTTCTCTATAACTATCAGAATTATATGCGTTGCTTGTAACGTAGGCCTGAAGACTTGTTCGTCAACCTCATCCCGTATCGTCGATTGCACGTCCGAAGAAATAGGTGGATCCTGAAGACCCGATAAAAGTAGTTATTTTCATACATTATTCTTTGTGTGTATTATTTTTAACTATACACCGAGGAAGCTGTTATTATTTTCTACTTGTATATTATCGCGTATATATGTTGCACTAACAGCAGTCTTCGCTGCACTTATTTATCAAGAGCAGCCCGAGCAGCAGTCCTATACCAAAAAGTAAACACTAGTCAGAGACAATACACCAATCAATCCGTCGGCTAGTCCAAAACTGTTTTATTTCAATCAGCTACCAATAAGGCTTGCGGCGATACTATCCAGCTGATTCCGCAAGCTCGCACACCGTCAGGGTGCCGATCCAAAAAACAAGTATTGAAAACCTCCCCCAAACAATCATAGCCCATCGCAATTCAAATCGAAACCTCCTGCAGCAACGATCTTATCTCCAAGCTATATATGTACCACGTAACCACCTTTCAAAGGACGTATCCGCCAAAAGCCTGTACTACATACATATTGTATACACCCGAGTCCAAGGGTGAATCACCCCCGTGTACATACACGCGAAATACGTCGCGACGACTTATACGAAATTCGCGTGCGTCGAGCTCGTTTTCTGACGTCAGACGCATTGTGCACGAGAGAAGGCTTCGTCGCGTGCAAAATGCATTTGGCGAGGGTGCGAGAGAGCTTTTTGAATGTCAATGTCTTTGTCCGACGGGCGTCTGTGTCTCAGACGACGCGACGCCCTTCTTTGCCAGACGACGACAAGTATATATATAGGTATACATAGACAGAGATAGGGTGGAAGAAGAAGGCGCGGGAGGACAAGACGGCCAAGCGTGAGGTATTATGCGCGCCTCTTGTCCCTTTGATATCCTTAAGATACTTGTGTGCGGTCTTTTTTTTCGGTACAGTGAAGGGGTTAATTTTAACTAAGTGAGTGTTGGGTTGGGAAAGGAGAGATTGGATGCGATTATTTATTTATGATAATCGAAAAATTGAATTTCATTTGCTTCGAGAATGAAATTAAGAACAATTTTCTTCTCTAGATTTGTTTCCACATTCAGGGGTATTGTATAAACGGGCATTGTACAATTTTAGAGGTTATCATTGACGCGTTGCTCAATAGAAGCGCAAATTGTTTCTTTAAGAGCAGCATAGAACACGTGAAAAGTTTTTATTCAGCTTTCTCAGAAATTTCTCCGCACAAAGCACCAGAAAATGAAAAGAACTTTTCAAGCTCGACCTTCTATCGTCATTTGACACTCGTTCAATTACGTATAAACATTTTTGTTCTCTTTTTTAACGTATGCAATAAAAAGAATCGTTTAATGTTCAAGTATTTAAAGTCATATTGCACTAAATTCTCAAATAATAAATCTGACCTCGGATATGTCTGAAAAAGCTCAAACCCCCGCTCACAGCTGTTTTATTTGATCCCAAAACATATTTTCTGCTATATTTCTAACACATTGCGTTTGATTGCGTACGACGATTATATTAACTTATCACATTTAATTTTTAGAGCACAACACAGGAGAGCAATTATTTTCATCAGCAATAATGCTTCATGATAAAAACATGTAGTATATAACAATCATAGCTGTGTAAGAATTCCATACATATAATACGAGCATACGGCGAAAACAAAGAAATGCGTGTATATATATATATATATATACAGAGCATAGCGTGCACAAAGGCTCGTCGCGAAAATCGGTTTGGGAGCCAGGAGGTAGATGGTGAGTCGGACGAGCGAGACCGAGTCTGTCTGAACTACTGCGTGTATATAGATATATAGTAGCGAATGCGCAACGCAGCGAACGGGGGCACGGAAAGCGAAAATCGAAGGAAGCCATTGCGCGAATGTATATGCATGGGGGTGAACTGAACGCGCCGCTATATAGTAGCTCCAGGCTGTATGGGCAGAAACTGAAGTTGTTCAGTCGCTGCGAGAAATATTATCGCGTGCTGTCTTTTTTTTATGATATATAATTCGTATTCGAAACCAAATTTTGCTGAATTTATAATTTCTTTTAAAAGAATATTTTTTCTGTCAAATTACATACGTTTCGATATAGGTATTTAATTTTGAACGATGTATTATTATTCAAAATTAAATACCTATATCGAAACGTACGCTATATATATAACACGTTATAATTAGCAAGCGTCTTTTAAAAACGCTGCAACCGAAAAGTTGGGAACCCCCGTAGAATAAGAAACGTAACCCAACGTCGCGTTGACAAACTCGGTGTGCCCCAGTACGTTGCACCCTCCGTAGTACGTCATATAGACGAAACTCCACCTATCCGCGAGTCGCTCTCTTTTCGCACGTTTCCTTCCCGCCTGCCTCTACACACATATACACATTAGAAATGTACATACACACGCATATACGGGAGATGTCGCCGATACCAGTAGCGGATATTGATATTTTTTCCCGAGACACGGGGATTATGTAAACGCTGTATATGTATAATACACCAGTGCGAACGTTCACGTTGTTCTATAAATAAGGAGGAGAGGGATAGAGAGAGGCATAATGTGCGTATTGCATCATGAATTGTTTAGACGAGCCCTGGAAGTATTATTGATATACGACGGCTGCGTGTGGAGATGTGGCGGTGTCTATAGGTGCTTTGAGTTATTCATCATGGGGATTGATTTTCTTGTGAGCGGGAGTGAATATATTTTGTCGTCGGGTTAATGCATTACGTTCATTTCTCTCTCTTAAAAGATGTATGAATTATTCAAAGCAATGTGCGCAGTCTATAAATAAACGCGATTGCAAAATTTCCTTTGACGCGGCTACAATTCAACCGTGTATCGTATAAAACGCTCGGAACGGCAGTCGCTCTCTGTGCTTTGCGAAAATAGAACCGATCTATATAGACTAATATTTAATCTTATCAATCTCCATACTCGCGAGAGAGGTACGTAATACATGTTTAATCGGCTCCTGTCCCGCGGATATGTATGAAAGAGTATAACGTAACTACAACCTGCAAAATCAACTCCTCGGCCAATCGATTCTGCAATTTTTCGCGTCCCACTCTGCCCCTCGCAAAACAAAGAACCCCATCCTTCGACAAAGAGCATCGGCGCACACACGCGCGAACATCCCCGTCGCTGCAGCAGCAGCGTCGACTAATGAAAATTCTCGCAGCAGCGCAAGTTCAGCCGGCGCAACTTTCGCTTCATCCCTCATGTGTATATATCTGCATGCACACATACACGCACAGAGAGAGAGAGAGAGAGACTCCCACGCCCCTCCGGGTTCGCTGCACCGAGAGGGGTAGAGAAAGAGAGAGAGAGAGAGAGAGAGAGAGAGAGAGAGAGAGAGAGAGAGAGAGAGAGAGAGAGAGACGAGAGCGCCGGGCTCGAGACCGAATCAATACCGGCAGACATCCTAACTCAGTGGAGGTCAATGCCTCGTTCCCGCGGGCCCGACGACCTCAACCTCCTCTCTACCTTCTACCCTAGAGTCTCTCCCTCTCTCTCACTGACTCCAGTCGTCTGCTACCACCCCCTTCGCTATATACCTCCGACCACCCAGTTCTCACTCGCTGTATGTATGTATGTATGTATGTATATATACTGTGAGTGGATGTAATGTACGTGTAGCCAGACGCAACGAGATGCACATTGGTGTGCGAGAGAGACTCGAGCTACAGCCGACGCTGTCTTCCGTGTGTGTATTCGTTATAGAGACGACGACGACGACGACGACGACGACGACGATTTTTTCGATGCTCAGCGTTTTTTGCCGGTTATGAGCTGGAGTTCGCGTCGCGGTGAGATGGATGTTTCTTTTTCTTCTGGAATCGAAAGCGCTTTTTTATTTCGTTTCCACGGGAGCTTTCGTACTTTGAAATGTATTTTTGATAAATCTGCTGATACAACGACTAAAGCAAAATACGCGCGTGCGCCAATAATTAAAAAAAAAAATACCATAAATCGGGCTTTACTTGAAACTCCGCTGCACAAAAGCACAAGCTCGTCACGTCACCAGAGCTTTCAGCAACACCACGTCAGCTCGAGCTATTGACGCGGAATGGAGAACGTCTATTATAACAGACCGGGGCGCGGGACTGGAAAGGTGGAACACCATACCTCCCTCGTCTTTTTCTTTTTTATTAAAAACGAGCCGGTATATATACATATATAATACACACCTCGGGAGAGGGTGGGGGGTGAGAGAGCGTCTGGAATTCGAATTTGCTTCAAAGCGCGCTCGCGCAGATTTTATATTTCCGGGATCTCCCTGCGCTGCTGTATATATAGATGCTTGATTGATTTATGGGGGTACGGCGTAGAGCGTAAGTGTATCGAGGGAATAGGGCATTAAATTTTCGCTAGATTGACTCAGAGATCGGTATAATAAATAATGCATATATAATATGAAGATGTACTCGCTCGTCGGTTTCCGCATAAGTATCCGCGTCATCGGTTATAATATTTTTCAAAACTGCGTATATTATAAAAAGAGAAATAAAGTCTTGAAAACTCCAGGCAAATAATATATCCACGACGAGCTTTTCCTGCGCGTAGCTAGCCCAGGCAGAGCAGAGTAGTCTGCAGTAGCTCTCTCCAGGCCGCAAAAGGAAGCCGGCTATCGATTTCCGTTCCGGGGTTTCGCCTATACCCCCATGGTAGCAGCAGCAGCAGCAGCAGCAGCAGCTCCCGTACACACACACCATGAGAGTGTGCACATCCTCCCTCTCTCTTGCCCTCGCATCATCCCTCGCACGTCGTCTTCTTTCCCTCGCTTCGCCCGGCACCGCTGCAGTTTCGGTCCGAGGGGAGGTAGAGACGTGCAAGTGGGAGAGAGGAGAGCTACCACCACCGGTATAACACCAGCCCGGTTCTCTATAGAGCCAGACAGGAGGGAGGCACTAGGGCGAACTTTCGCTCTCTCGAACACTGCCACACTATGCCACATCGACGCTGTAGGCACACTCGGGATGTATGTGTGGGTGCGGGTGGGTGGCTGGGTTGGTTGAGCGCCGAAAATGGGCTTCGTGGATTATATATAGATATATATTTGCAGGGAGACGCGAGCGGTGTACACACTGTCGCGCGTCGTTGTTGCGGATGTTTGCGCGTGCGTTGGGTGACTATACGGCTCAGCTCGTGCGGTTGTTCTCTGCGTGGCTGTACGACGGCTCGTTATTATTATATGGCTGTAGCCGGGATGATGTTGCAAAATTGCTGAATTTATATTTGTGCGCATCGTATATAATTCACGGTAGTCAGACACGAACGACAAAGACGCCGTATAATCTTAAGAAGAAAAAGCCACCCCTAATAATAAAGTTAACCTAAACGCGAACGATATAACGATCCTACCCCGTCGAGCATCGCCCGCAAGCTTCCGCATCATAGAGTATCTCACTCTCTCTCTCCCCCTCTCTCTCTCTCTGTCGCGCATGCAGACAAAGGAACGCACCTTAATTACCCCGACCCTTCGGTTTTTCAGACGACATTATACGTCGTAACGACGAGCGAGCCCCAATTCGACGCGTCAAGATCCCATTTGCGCTAAGCTCTCTCCAGCGAGGAAGCCTCCTGAAAAAGGGGTAAGTCGAAACGGGGCCAATGACACCACGTATATATATAGCCTATCTTTCTCTCTCTCTCTCTCTCTCTCTCTCTCTCTCTCTCTCTCTCTCTCTCTCTCTATCTCTCGTCCCCTGTATAGTCGACGGGTTTCCATTGTCTTTGTTTCGTCGTCTGCGCCGGGGCTATTGCCGAGTTTCGAGGGGGTGTTTGGCTCTATCCTATACTCTCTGCAGCTTTCGAGAGTTTCCGGACTAGGCGAATTTCCCTCTTCTGCAAGCACGTCTGAGCGTGCGATTCTTCTTCGCGGCATTTGGGATGGAAGTTTATGTACTGAGATTATATAGGTAGAATAACCGCAATCGTGGTTCGTACCGCAACGTTTTTTTTTTTTTCTTAACGAATTCAAATTTGAATCTTTATATTTTGCGCTGGAATTCGATGGAATATAAAAGCTTCTTATAACGCGTAAACGTATTTTTTTTCGTTTTCCATGCAAAAAAGGAAGAAAAAGAAGTGAACAACGGAGAAGCTTTTTTACGCGAAACACTCCTCGGCTCGGAGATTCAAAAGAATGGGTAATGACGAAGTGAAGAGGGTGGAATTCAAAAATGTCTTGTATACATATATAGCAGCCGCGTGCAGCGGAAAATGAAACAAAACGTGACAAAGCAGCAGCGCCGTTGCTGGCTGGATAGGAAGAAAAGTAAGAATATGCGCGAGGGGGAGCGACGTTGTATGAAGGGCGTCTGTCTAGACAGGTTGTACAGTAAGTGGTGACCATGAATTCAGTTCCGACATTTAAAAAATCGCCGTAAAAATCTGCAGAGGATATTAAGCAAAGGGTACATTTTTCTTTTTTCTACGGTTCTTAAAAACGTTCCTGGCGAACAAATAAAAGCTCCCAAGAAAGAAACAATAATCAGTAGCGATTTTCTTTCTCTGCAGTAGCAATATAGACACTCTAGAAACAACGATGCGTTACCGTGCATTCTGCGGGACGAGCGATCGATGCCGGCCGGCGGCGTTGGCTCGATTGCGCATACACCCGCACAGCTATGGGGTTCTCCAGGCTAGGCGGACGATCCGCTGCTATGGGGACGAGCTTGTATAGGTATAGCCGTGAAAGCTGGACGCGCGCTGCGCAGTCAGGAGGTCATTAAGCCGACAGAGCAAAGCGAAACTTTGCCTTTGGTTTGTGTTGTTTAAACGGCATATATCTATAAGGCCTATAGTCTACAGGCAGCGTATCCAAGGTTGAATAGGCTTATAAAATTATAAAGTTTCTGATGAAGCGATTTTTAGTCTAAACCAACATCATCAGCGTATAATGAATATATAAATTTGAAACGGTTTTCAAGAGCAAAAGCACCCCCCAAAGCCTGCAAGCTCGTACCCTTTGCTTCATTGTTATGCCGAGAAACGTCGATTCACTCGAGCTGATAAGCGATTGTTCGGTCCGCGCGCGCATAATACATCTGCAGGCAGTGCAGGCATCCTCCCATGAGAAGTCTTCAGCCCCTTTTTTGCGCCCTTATATATTCTTTTTCTTTGGCTCGACGCGTCGCGGATAAAAAGCGCGCAAGGCGCGTTGCGAAGTGACTGTACACATGTACGATGTCGCTGAGTCGCTGTATTTTACATATGAGAGAAGGAGTGAGAAAGGGTTAGCTGCGTGCTGATGAGAATTTTCGGGGCTGTGGTGTGTATGAATTTTTTTGGAAGGTTGCAGTGTGTTTTGGTGGAGTTGTGTGTACACTTGACCTTGGCTCGCGTTCTTGTTGCGTGTGGTGCTTTTTTTGGGGACGAAGGGTGCTTTAACCTAATTGATGGGATGAACGCAATTAATTAAAGCTCGCTTGGGGCTGAATTGCGCGCGCGTGTGTGCGTTAAGATATTAGATTTCTCTTTTAATTTTGAAATTACAAATATGAAAGGTATAAATTATTGTTTGGCAAAACAAAGTAACAGTCGTTTTTTTACCATTAAGAGAGAAATGAAAATAGATTTGCTGAACCCTACCAGACCAGAAATCCTCTCTAGAGCAACGTATTCAAGAGATAGATATATGAGACCCAACGATACCGAATATAGGTATATTGCACAGATAACAATATTCACATAATGTAAAGATAAAATGTAGTATTTTCACCTTTTTTTCACCCATGTATAACAAACTAAAAAGAAGAAAATTTCTTTCCCAAACCAAATTCCAAAATCCCACAACTCTTGTCTCTTCACTCCTCTTCAGCCATAAAAATCGCTGCTATACAATAAAAATCGTACAACTTCCAATCCATCCATCCATCCATCATGCACTCCGCATTCACCCTCTCAGCCAAATCCTGGCTTGCCAGTAAAGAAGAAGCTATAATACCAGAAAGAACCGCTGCACAGACGCACATCTATACACCCAGACCAGCAGAAGAGAGAGAGAGAGAGAGAGAGAGAGAGAGAGAGAGAGAGAGAGAGAGCGGGAGAACCGCGTCTATAGGGCTCGGCGCGCGGAAGTGCGACGGCGCAGCAGTGCAGTGGAGGTCATCCACCTGAAAGGTCGGGGTCAGAGGCTCCCGGCGACGAGAAAGAGCTTTCGCGCAGAGTCGAGTGCGCGCATCGCCATGGCAACCCCCACACGTGCAGTCAAGGCTAGACTGACGCTACCACCACCAGAGGGTGGGTGTGTGTGAGCGTGGGTGAGCTGTGTACCCTCTTCTCTTTTTTTTTGCGCTGGATTTATTTCGTCGTTATTGGCGGCTCGAGTTTACTCCTTTTTGGCGCGGGTGTAATGACGATGATTCGAGGATATTTTTTTTTTCTTTCGGAGGTGGGGCTGGGATTTCGAGCTTGACTGGTTATCGGGTTATGTATGTGTGACGAGTCGAGGCGCAGTCGTGTAATTACTGAGAGGGTGTTAATTGGACGGTTCGGGATCAGAGATGAATGCGAGTGCAAAAGTAGCTATATACGGGTGGTTCTTTTTTTGACAATATTTTTCATTATTTATTCAAATTTGACGATGGATACGTTATTTAACAAAGGCACTTTATATTATATACGCATGAAAATCCATTTATATTCCAGAGTTAATGATGCGAAATATAAAACTTTTTATTATGGAATACAGCACGTTTCCTATACCCGCGGAAATTCGCAGAACGAACACGTTGAGAACTACTGAGGCACATCGCTCGCATGTACAACTTTTGCAGTCACGACGGGGTCACCCCTGCATTGTGCAATGTTAATGAAAATACTCCCGTTCCTGTCCGCGCTGATCACGCACCCACCTTTTATTGCCTTCCAAGAATACTTCCCCGTTTTTTATTCCACTATGATAAAAGAGCAGAAACAGTGTAGTACACGATTATTATATGAAACAAAGCGAAGACACGTTGGAGCTTTAATGGTGGTATTATTGTGCATTACAGCTCGAGAATCTCCGTCGTCAGAGACGTCTGTATATATATATAGGAGGTGAACGCATTGATTTTTCCATACCAATGAGACTTGGCACACGTTCGGCGACGGCGAGAGAGTATATTCTGTCGGAAGCTATATACGTATATACGTATAGGAGTCCAAACGTTCGTTAAATATTCAATCGCGTCGTCGCCGGCCCTCTCGTGTCGTTGATTCTCGTGGAAATAATTAAAGTGTCTGATTTTTGTTGCTAATAGCGCACATTCGTCATATACTGAAATACTTTTTCAGTTGGGAAAATTTATGGATTAGTAAACGGATGGAACGTATAATACGCGATGCGAATTCCATGAATATTCCATACAGCAGTGTCTGGCTAAAGCCAATGTGCCTCTGTAGAGTAACTCGAGCGAATAAAACTATTCTAAGTATATAGTTTTCCGATACCGAACTTTTATTCCGTATAGCTGTATTACCACGTATCTAAAAAGAACATTCAAATCGTCAGCTCCCAATCTAACCATCACTCATAAGCATAAAAGTTTACGAGCAGTGCATCCTTTATTATACGAAAACAAAGCATCGGCCTTAGTCACGTGTATATATATACAGGCATCGCAGGCCGTTTTTTATTGCAATTAAGAGCGAAGATTTCGATCTCGATGATACAGCAGCGTCTACCGCGATAATGATAATCTTAGCTCCTGTTATTATTTTCATCTGCCGGTGTGTGTGTGTGTGTGCGGAGAATTACGACCGCGGTCGAGTTCACTGACTGATTGACCGAACGTTCCTGCTTTCAATGTCATCGCGATAACCCTGACTCGAAGAGAGTCGCGGTAATTGACGAAATTCGTCGCCGCTCGCGCGGCTGCGAAATAAAAATGCGTCGGCGATGGCTCCTGTATATATGTTTTTTTAAGACGGAAAATTTGGCCGGTGCATTATTGCTGAAGTGTGGAAAGATTCGTTTTGAAGGAGAGGCGATATAGTATGACGCAAGCGAGACTGGTTTTTTTTTAAAGGAGAAAGATTAGTTTTATACATTTTTTTATGTTTCTCAAAGAAAGATAGAATTTTAGCTGAAAAGTGAAACATTTCACCACCTTATCGGTATATTACAGATTCAAGGAAAGTAATACAAGCTCACGGCGCAGTCAAAGAACCTGAAATTATTTCCCATATACACATGCACCGTAAAAGCACGTATAAAAAATCCGCGTCTCTAAGGGCTCGTGCCGCAAGACGTAATTCCTCTCGCGGCCCTTGTCGTAGGTCGTTACGCGCCGATCTAGCTTTTTAATGAGGTAGCACACGCAGAGCTCACGCGCGAAATCCGTCCGCTTCGACCCACGATAAAATCGCTCGATTCGCACGAGCGAGGTCAATGCCATACTATATGCATTGGTTCGCGGTCGAAAAATCGTGCGTTGTTTGCGTGCGCACAGCGGCGAGTTTTATCGAGTCGAAAACAAAAACGCGAGAGAAGAGCAAGTCATCGCGCTGTGATGGATTGGCACGTTAACCCGCATATACGCTGCTGCACGGGATTTTTCGGTGAAGTGGGTCTGCGGGGTAATTCACCAGGGATGCCTTTTTTTATTGTATCATGATTATGCTATTTTTAGCAGGCAGGTTTACGAGTGAATTCATCACCGGCAGAGTTTAGGATTTTCTTTTTTATTTTTACGATGAACGAATTGATAAGGTACGTCGATTACATCATGCGAATTGATCAAGTATCGGAATGTAAAATGTATACTCTTACATTACGATCGAGTATGTTGTATACGGCGGTAAATCATTAAATATTCAAGGTTGATTGCACGTGCGTTTGGAGGCATCGGTGCAGCCGGGGAAAAACAATTCCGGCGCAATAACAACGAGAGAAAATGAGGATTTCCAAAAATTAACTCCCGGTAAATACACGACGAGTCGCGCTCGATTTAGATAACAGCCTTGATAACGCGTTTGTGCAATCGTTGCATTTTTTTCCACTTATTTAGCACCGCACCGACCGAATTTCGCCTCGCGATGCAACCCGAGCGATAATACGTGCTATCCGAGCCAGTTATAATCGATTGACCCCCAAACGACCGTCTCTGTGCACTTACATACGATCGCAGTGCGCGACGAGTTGCGGATTATGCGTATGACTCTGCGCGCAGCCGTCTGAATGTCATCAAAAATTGAAGGTTATATTATATACATGGATTTTGTCAGTACGCAAGGATTATGTCAGATGCAGCGTATATTGTTTTTCCTCCAAGAGCTTTACAATGGATACAGGCTTGTTCTTGGATGAACGATATTTTTACGCCGTATCGCTCTGTGTTATCGAATTTGCGATAAAGAGTATTTGCATTTCACTGAATTATAATGCCGATAAGAATGTCGATTTCTTTTTCTCTTTTCGATCATCGTTTAATAATAGAAAAATAATTTCCGTCGCTAGCTCGAGCCTTGTTACACAAAATACTCTGTGTACATGCATCAGCAAGCAGTCGACCGTCGCGTGCATCGAGTTCCCTCTCCGTGTACTCAGTCATACATACACATATATATATAAATATATATATATATATAGGTATACGCCCTCCACTCATTACCAGGCTTATCAGACTCAACTCGGCGCTCGAGTGATAACTGAATTGCGACAGGTCATGGCTGCAGTCACGCAACTCGCGCACGTAAGACGCTGTTTTTCACCGATAAGCCTTCCCTACTTTCATCAATTTCTCTCCCTCGCGACGACTCGTTATGTGCACCTCAATGTATGCGTACATACATAACACGGACGTATACACACCTCGCGTTTAAGCTATCGCGATGAGTTCTACTCCGCTGCGTGATTCGTCGCGAAATTACAGCCGGGGGCATAATTTTCCTCGGGAAAAGCAATTATATAACCGATGGAAATAAGCGCCAGGCTTCTCTCGTAATGCTATCGAGACGATCGCTCTGCGTTTTGTAAAACACTGCGATTTTAACCACGACTATTATGGAGATTCAGACGCGTTTATAATCCCATCACCGTATATACGTGCCCCACATATAATCGCCTATACAAGCTTCGTCCCATTGAATTCCCGCGCGATAGACTGATCCCCGCTAATTCGCGGGATCTAACCAGCCTTATTTTGACAGCCACTTGCGAGTCTTCAGATGCAAATCCGAGACCGGCCCACTCCTCCGCCCCCCGATCTACTCATATAAGGGGTATATACGTTCTCGCGATGAGCCTAGGGCTTAGGAAGAAGAAGAGGGCGGGCGTGTGTACGTGTATCCCCTTTCGTCTGCGCGAACTGTGCCTATATCAGTATATAGTCCCTCGAACGAGGAGAAAAGGACCGGTTCTGCTGAATGAAGGTCACTGGTTCAACGGCTAGACGCGAGAGGTCGAAGGCCCCGTGCGAGCTGTGATCGGTTTCGCTTTCGTTCCAGACGAGAGAGTTTTTGAGCTGGGCCTTTTTTAGCGTCTTCTTCTTCTTCTTCTTCTTCTTCTTCTTTGACTCTCGGGTCGCTACTTTCTGCGCGATATTTTACAACTCGAAGGAGTCTATATAGACGAATTGTAAAAATCGAGAAGTTTAAAGTAGATTACCAATAGAAAGTTCGTGATTACATTTTTAATGCGATCGCAGTGAAAAAATAGCTGGTCACGCTTTTTACACTTTAGAATAATTATTTCCCAGAAAAAAAATTAAAACACTATAGCACCAGTATAGCGAAAATTTCGTAATGAAAACCACTGTGCTCTCACCCGCGCATGCCGGTTCGACGTCCTCTCGAACCCATACCGATCTCTATATACACCATGGGACTATACCTATAAAGTAAACTCTCACATACGTTCTCCAACTCTCGCTCGGTGTCTGTGGCCTCGTCGGCTCACTCTCGCTTTCAGCTCTCGACTCGCTTTCACTCTCGTTCGGGGCCCACTTGCGCTTTCGATCGGCCGCGAATCGGGCCGCTCGCTCTCGATTTTCCGAGAGAGAAAAGGTGAAAGTGTGCCGAGAGCCGGGCCAACTGGGCCGGGACACGCTTACCCACATTTCACTTTCGGTGAGATCGCGGCCGCCAGCAGGACTCGCGAAAGTGAGAAATCGGTTGCGGGTCACGGAGCCGTACTGCCGGGTCGGCTTTACACGGAGGTGGGGGTTTCTGCAGTTGGAGAAATCTTGCGAGCGAGCGAGCGGAGGTTACAGAGAAATGAGAGAGTGGCTATGGTTCAGTCGATGTCGAGAGGGAACCTGGTACCAGCCTACGTGATGTGTTATACACCGTTATATCTTTTTTTATTCATTCTTTTCTCGAATTGACTCTTTCAGAGCAACGAGATCGGTAAGGAAATTTTGTAAACAATATCAATCATCACTACCTGAGACATATAGTTATAAAAAAAACAATGAAAAAAAAAGTCCGTTCTCAGTAACACGCATCGAGACATCACCATGCCAGCAAAACAATAAGCTGCGCGCCAATTACGCTCACGCGCATTAGCCTGCACAACAGCGTACACACGCGAAAGTATAAAACGCGCTTCTGAGCCAACCCTGCAGATCGTGGCAAGTCTTCCAATTTCACTTATCTCTCTGTACAGTCTAGCAGCACTAGAAAATCCCGCTCTCGATCTATCGCGAGTCGACAATTATAAGTGTTGCTTGTACAGCGGAGCTCGAATGAAAGTCAAGTACGTTGGCTCTCGGTTTCGCTTTTTCGCGGCTTATTTTCGCACGGTGTCGAGGACCCGAGAACGATGCAGTTTCTCCGAAACTCTCGCTCTCCGATGCGCCGCCGCAGCAGCAACAGCTGCCGGATGAAAGTTCGTTTTCTATATAGCTGCGCGGCGCTGAACTAGTTGCGGGTATATATATATATATATATCACTATACTATGGACTTTATTGGAATTGTTAAGAATTTACGGGCTGAAAGCCAGCGCGAGCTTGGAGATATGAAATTAGTTTCTTGCGGTAAAGTCTATACTTTTTTTCCGGCGCGACTGATGTATTTGCTGTCTGGATTCTATGGGAGCAGTTCGCGTCAATTTTCTTTATGGATATATTTGTATATTTATTTCGTGAAAAAAGAACGGGTGAAAGTGCGCCGTTTGAATTTCACTGCGGGAAAACTCGCGTTGCAGCTCTGTTACAGGCGAGAAATTCAAAGAATTCTCTAAAATCTGTGATTTTAAATAAATTCATAACGAATTCAATAATACACACTCTCTCCCATCGTCATCAAAACTCGGCAATCGGTGTATCCATGAGCCTGTAATAATACGCGTTATTATAAGCACGACGACTCCAGCTCTGAGAACGAAAGTGGTCCGGCCGATTTTCGAGGCTCCCGCGCGCCGACCTTGAACTCGGCCGTCGAACCGGCTGCTGACTCCCGAATCGGTTCAAGTTTAAGGTCGCGTCCCCGAAAAGCGTAAAAGACCCGCATCGTGACTGGAGACTTTCGAGAGTCGATCCGTCAATTATTGCGCACGAAATCTAGTATGTGCGTGTGTCTATTTCGTGGGGGGAAAGACATTTGTCGGGTGGAGAGTAACGGGTTTGGAGTGAGCTGATGGTGGTCTCTTGAGTGATGGGTGAGATTTATTGGGTGATTAATGGATCGCCTGTATTGCGTTTCCTGGGATTCCGTTAAACGTCACTGAATTCCCATCTGATTGTTGTTTTTGCGTTATGTAATATATAGCGGCTCGTTGATTATAGGTGGATTTCACTCGAACGTTTCTATCCTTACAGCTACAATTTTTTAAGTGAAAGTTTAAATTAATTCAGCGTAGCGATGGATCCTTCCGACGATCCAATTAGCCTTGAACGCAACTGCTTTCAAGGCAATCCTTGAAGCTAGATTACACGATACCCCATTAGTAACGGCTTTAAAATGCACATGGTGTTTCAATAATTCAGACCGTCAATAATTCACTATATATACTTGTTCAAAACGAGCTCGTCGCACACGCAATAAGGAGAGAAAAAACCATATGAAGAGCGCACGACACTGCCAAAATTTTCATTTCCGACAGTATAGCGAATAATTGAGCACCGATGAATCACCGTCAAGACCATCAGTCTCGTCCACTCGCGGTCATCCTATCGAACCCCCTCCTCCTTCCATCGAACCGAAAATCAATTTCCGGCTACCCCTACCCCCCATGGAGTCCTTCGCTTATTTCCTCTCCGCAACACCTTTATACTTGCATTCCAGGCCAGCATCAGTAACGAAGCATCAAGTATATATAGGTATACATATTCGCGAACGAGGAAGGCTTTCTCTCTCAGCGGCCTTGAGCCCTGGAGCCTCGCGCAAGAGCGTGAACTTGAACCAGTCGCCTTGTTTTGAGAGCCGCGCGCGTGTGTGAGTCTGTGCTACATTATCATGTATATTGGCTGCGAGACATGGAAAGGCAAGTATATTATAATTATTGATTTTTTTTTGTTTTTTTACAGGTTGTATTGAAAGTTAAATCCAAAGCGTGTCTGGTTTCCGTGTCGAAAGCGCGAACGTATTTTGAATATGTTATCGAAATTAGATCAAATGAATAAATATGAGGAATAAAAAGACTCATAGTCAGACTGGCATAGGGACGATTTTAATAATATCCATAAAAAGTAAGTAATATAAACAGCGAGCATTCTATGAATCAAAGGCATACGCTGATGCAGTTACAGTATGAGCAGCCATATCAAGTAGGCTCAGCAAAGCTGTTTTGGTGCCTGTAAGGTGGCACATTCCTATATATACATTCTACGCGCAGATTGTAATGAGGGAAACAGGAAAATGCCTTAGCGCCACCTATTTTTTCTAGCCAGAGATTAAAGCAGCGTGAAAGTTCAAGCGGCAAGAAAGATGCCGTGCCAAAAACATTTTTCGCGTATACTATTGTATACTTGGATTTAGCGATGATGTAGTATAGGGTCGAATCTACATCCTCGCACACCGGGATGGCGGTTCTTTTATCCCTGTGTATATAATACACTCGGTATTCAGCCGCAGAAGCTCGAGAAAAGAAAGCGACAAAAGAGAAGAGAGACCACTGCGACGACAACGACCACCTCTGAGGGAAATGTAAACCGACTCCACTCGCGCTTCTCGGCTTTACACACACACACACACACACACATACACACACACACACACACATACACACACACGTTCAGCCTCTCACTGCTATATATTATGCATCGCCAAGAGATGGATTCTATCATTGTCTCTGCTAAGCCAGACATACACCTTGATATATTTGATTCTGCTTCACGTTGTTTTCCTTGCTCTCTAGCTTGCACTTTTGTCGGTGACGCGACTGGGGGAGGTTTGGTTTGCGCGGTGTGAAGGATGAGGTATATTATGCCTCTTTTTTCATCTGCCAGCCAGATTGCTACACATTGCGCGATTCGCATTCAAAAGGCTTGGCATAACGGGTATAGGATTTGGATAATATATGTATGTAACTAAAATAAAAGAAACATGTTCAAACATTCGTAAATTCCAGTAAACAGAACTAGCCAATAGTCCAGCAAACAGCAAACGACAACACGAACAATATAGTTGCCATAATGCACGCTAGCTCTTATTTGCATTTCGCGTCGACATGTGTGCCGTAGATTCTCCGACCCTAACCTTATACAACGAGAGATCTGCCGAGCGAGATGGAGATCACTGCGTATAGCGTATTATAATAGTTCTGGATCGCATCAGTTTGCTTATCCGCCTATACTGCAATGTTATACCTATATATTATATACCGTTGAATAGAAGAGCGTATATTATAGTTCACTGATAGGTTTAATCAAAGATTTTCTCCTAAACGTATTCGTGCCAAACGACGGGAAAATTACTCTCGGCTAACATTTAGAAAGAGTCATTTAAAGTTGAATCAGTCGTTCCAACTTTTCATATCCCACGCAGTCGAC